>OV702300.1:47090516-47518016 GCA_916181665.1 Avena sativa | reverse complement strand
GTTTTACCCTCCTCGTGAATTTACCCTCCTACTGATTTTACCCCTACATGTAAGTTGCTAACTCTGCGGATTTATACCCCCCCGGTTTTACCCTCCTCGTGAATTTACCCTCCTCATGATTTTACCCCTACATGTAAGTTGCTAACTCTGTGGATTTATACCCCCCCGGTTTTACCCTCCTCGTGAATTTACCCTCCTCATGATTTTACCCCTACATGTAAGTTGCTAACTCTGTGGATTTATACCCCCCCGGTTTTACCCTCCTCGTGAATTTACCCTCCTCATGATTTTACCCCTACATGTAAGTTGCTAACTCTGCGGATTTATACCCCCCCGGTTTTACCCTCCTCGTGAATTTACCCTCCTACTGATTTTACCCCTACATGTAAGCTGCTAACTCTATGGATTTATACCCCCCGGTTTTACCCTCCTCGTGAATTTACCCTCCTACTGATTTTACCCCTACATGTAAGCTGCTAACTCTGCGGATTTATACCCCCCCGGTTTTACCCTCCTCGTGAATTTACCCTCCTACTGATTTTACCCCTACATGTAAGTTGCTAACTCTGCGGATTTATACCCCCCCGGTTTTACCCTCCTCGTGAATTTACCCTCCTACTGATTTTACCCCTACATGTAAGTTGCTAACTCTGGGGATTTACACCAACCGGTTTTACCCTCCTCGTGAATTTACCCTCCTACTGATTTTACCCCTACATGTAAGCTGCTAACTCTGCGGATTTATACCCCCCCGGTTTTACCCTCCTCGTGAATTTACCCTCCTACTGATTTTACCCCTACATGTAAGTTGCTAACTCTGGGGATTTACACCAACCGGTTTTACCCTCCTCGTGAATTTACCCTCCTCATGATTTTACCCCTACATGTAAGCTGCTAACTCTGCGGATTTATACCCCCCCGGTTTTACCCTCCTCGTGAATTTACCCTCCTACTGATTTTACCCCTACATGTAAGCTGCTAACTCTATGGATTTATACCCCCCGGTTTTACCCTCCTCGTGAATTTACCCTCCTACTGATTTTACCCCTACATGTAAGTTGCTAACTCTATGGATTTATACCCCCCCCGGTTTTACCCTCCTCGTGAATTTACCCTCCTACTGATTTTACCCCTACATGTAAGTTGCTAACTCTATGGATTTATACCCCCCCCGGTTTTACCCTCCTCGTGAATTTACCCTCCTACTGATTTTACCCCTACATGTAAGTTGCTAACTCTATGGATTTATACCCCCCCCGGTTTTACCCTCCTCGTGAATTTACCCTCCTACTGATTTTACCCCTACATGTAAGTTGCTAACTCTATGGATTTATACCCCCCCCGGTTTTACCCTCCTCGTGAATTTACCCTCCTACTGATTTTACCCCTACATGTAAGTTGCTAACTCTATGGATTTATACCCCCCCCGGTTTTACCCTCCTCGTGAATTTACCCTCCTACTGATTTTACCCCTACATGTAAGTTGCTAACTCTGTGGATTTATACCCCCCCGGTTTTACCCTCCTCGTGAATTTACCCTCCTCATGATTTTACCCCTACATGTAAGTTGCTAACTCTGCGGATTTATACCCCCCCGGTTTTACCCTCCTCGTGAATTTACCCTCCTACTGATTTTACCCCTACATGTAAGCTGCTAACTCTATGGATTTATACCCCCCGGTTTTACCCTCCTCGTGAATTTACCCTCCTACTGATTTTACCCCTACATGTAAGTTGCTAACTCTATGGATTTATACCCCCCCCGGTTTTACCCTCCTCGTGAATTTACCCTCCTACTGATTTTACCCCTACATGTAAGTTGCTAACTCTATGGATTTATACCCCCCCCGGTTTTACCCTCCTCGTGAATTTACCCTCCTACTGATTTTACCCCTACATGTAAGTTGCTAACTCTATGGATTTATACCCCCCCCGGTTTTACCCTCCTCGTGAATTTACCCTCCTACTGATTTTACCCCTACATGTAAGTTGCTAACTCTATGGATTTATACCCCCCCCGGTTTTACCCTCCTCGTGAATTTACCCTCCTACTGATTTTACCCCTACATGTAAGTTGCTAACTCTATGGATTTATACCCCCCCCGGTTTTACCCTCCTCGTGAATTTACCCTCCTACTGATTTTACCCCTACATGTAAGTTGCTAACTCTATGGATTTATACCCCCCCCGGTTTTACCCTCCTCGTGAATTTACCCTCCTACTGATTTTACCCCTACATGTAAGTTGCTAACTCTGTGGATTTATACCCCCCCGGTTTTACCCTCCTCGTGAATTTACCCTCCTCATGATTTTACCCCTACATGTAAGTTGCTAACTCTGCGGATTTATACCCCCCCGGTTTTACCCTCCTCGTGAATTTACCCTCCTACTGATTTTACCCCTACATGTAAGCTGCTAACTCTATGGATTTATACCCCCCGGTTTTACCCTCCTCGTGAATTTACCCTCCTACTGATTTTACCCCTACATGTAAGTTGCTAACTCTATGGATTTATACCCCCCCCGGTTTTACCCTCCTCGTGAATTTACCCTCCTACTGATTTTACCCCTACATGTAAGTTGCTAACTCTATGGATTTATACCCCCCCCGGTTTTACCCTCCTCGTGAATTTACCCTCCTACTGATTTTACCCCTACATGTAAGTTGCTAACTCTATGGATTTATACCCCCCCCGGTTTTACCCTCCTCGTGAATTTACCCTCCTACTGATTTTACCCCTACATGTAAGTTGCTAACTCTATGGATTTATACCCCCCCCGGTTTTACCCTCCTCGTGAATTTACCCTCCTACTGATTTTACCCCTACATGTAAGTTGCTAACTCTATGGATTTATACCCCCCCCGGTTTTACCCTCCTCGTGAATTTACCCTCCTACTGATTTTACCCCTACATGTAAGTTGCTAACTCTGTGGATTTATACCCCCCCGGTTTTACCCTCCTCGTGAATTTACCCTCCTCATGATTTTACCCCTACATGTAAGTTGCTAACTCTGCGGATTTATACCCCCCCGGTTTTACCCTCCTCGTGAATTTACCCTCCTACTGATTTTACCCCTACATGTAAGCTGCTAACTCTATGGATTTATACCCCCCGGTTTTACCCTCCTCGTGAATTTACCCTCCTACTGATTTTACCCCTACATGTAAGTTGCTAACTCTATGGATTTATACCCCCCCCGGTTTTACCCTCCTCGTGAATTTACCCTCCTACTGATTTTACCCCTACATGTAAGTTGCTAACTCTATGGATTTATACCCCCCCCGGTTTTACCCTCCTCGTGAATTTACCCTCCTACTGATTTTACCCCTACATGTAAGTTGCTAACTCTATGGATTTATACCCCCCCCGGTTTTACCCTCCTCGTGAATTTACCCTCCTACTGATTTTACCCCTACATGTAAGTTGCTAACTCTATGGATTTATACCCCCCCCGGTTTTACCCTCCTCGTGAATTTACCCTCCTACTGATTTTACCCCTACATGTAAGTTGCTAACTCTATGGATTTATACCCCCCCCGGTTTTACCCTCCTCGTGAATTTACCCTCCTACTGATTTTACCCCTACATGTAAGTTGCTAACTCTATGGATTTATACCCCCCCCGGTTTTACCCTCCTCGTGAATTTACCCTCCTACTGATTTTACCCCTACATGTAAGTTGCTAACTCTGTGGATTTATACCCCCCCGGTTTTACCCTCCTCGTGAATTTACCCTCCTCATGATTTTACCCCTACATGTAAGTTGCTAACTCTGCGGATTTATACCCCCCCGGTTTTACCCTCCTCGTGAATTTACCCTCCTACTGATTTTACCCCTACATGTAAGCTGCTAACTCTATGGATTTATACCCCCCGGTTTTACCCTCCTCGTGAATTTACCCTCCTACTGATTTTACCCCTACATGTAAGTTGCTAACTCTATGGATTTATACCCCCCCCGGTTTTACCCTCCTCGTGAATTTACCCTCCTACTGATTTTACCCCTACATGTAAGTTGCTAACTCTATGGATTTATACCCCCCCCGGTTTTACCCTCCTCGTGAATTTACCCTCCTACTGATTTTACCCCTACATGTAAGTTGCTAACTCTGTGGATTTATACCCCCCCGGTTTTACCCTCCTCGTGAATTTACCCTCCTCATGATTTTACCCCTACATGTAAGTTGCTAACTCTGCGGATTTATACCCCCCCGGTTTTACCCTCCTCGTGAATTTACCCTCCTACTGATTTTACCCCTACATGTAAGCTGCTAACTCTATGGATTTATACCCCCCGGTTTTACCCTCCTCGTGAATTTACCCTCCTACTGATTTTACCCCTACATGTAAGTTGCTAACTCTATGGATTTATACCCCCCGGTTTTACCCTCCTCGTGAATTTACCCTCCTACTGATTTTACCCCTACATGTAAGTTGCTAACTCTGCGAATTTATACCCCCCCCCCCGGTTTTACCCTCCTCGTGAATTTACCCTCCTCATGATTTTACCCTCCTGTAAGATCCGGGAGCTTCGCCAAATGGTGGGGAGGCAGGAGCAGGGAGGAGGCTTGCATGATAAGTTGCGGAAGCAACTTGGTGAGATAGACAACTTAAAGATTGGGCCGAAAAGTGGAATCAATTTCCTCATTATCTAGGTATTATATTTTTCCATTGCTGTTTATTGCCATTGTGTTTTCCATCAGCTAAAATAAATTTTTGCTTCGTGGGATTGTAGCAGCTTAGAACTTGTTTTTCAGCTCACAACCTTTTAATAAGTGTAATGCTAAAAACATGTATTTAATCCAACTGACGCAACCAGTAAGCGCTTATGTAAATTATATCCGTGCCACTACAATACATTAAACTGGAGAAGCAATCCCCATCAGCTCCGGTGCTGCGACTGTATAGATAGTAGTGCCACATTCACATTTTTGGCTTCAACAACTGTCTTCATCCATTACCAACTCTCAGTCACCTTCCGATTTAGTGTCGATCTCCACAACACTCCCTGGACACCTAGCCCGTACCTCAGCCTTGAAGTTGTACATCATCCTGAAGCTATTAGTCCAATCCCCATGCAAGATTTTCAGAGCTTTCTCTTTACCTTTCCAAACCATGTAATACGGTAGGACAATGTTTTACTGATCAACGAGTTTATTCTGAATATTCTTCGTCGTCTCCCTAGGGTTATGCTTTAGTATGGATATAGCTTGCAATGCCACCCACTCCGTATCAGCCATCGAGGATTTCAGCATGCTCCCTGTCACACACATGTAGGGAGGGCCCAATTTTTTCACCTGCAACACAGATTAATTTACAGCATAAGTGGAGTTGCCAGATAGATCTTACACATCAACTTTACTTATATTGTAAAGTGAAAAATGATAAAGTTGAAATGGTTTGCTCCATTCATTGCCAGGATACCCTAATTTCCTTTGACGCGGTTAGGGATCTGGCTGCGATCCTCCATGGACAAGGTATCACCACCTGTCCATTCTTCCACTTTAACCTGCAAACGGCCTCATACCTCTGGGCAGTGTTATTCAGTCTATGAACATCGAACTACCCTTGATACAAAAATGCTGGAATGACATCTTGAACTCATGCATGCTGCTGAACTCGGTGCCAACCGAAATCATAGGATCCTTGTGGTCGTGTATCACCTCGTATACGTCGGGACCTAAGTCATCAACTGTAATACCAGCCCCTTCCATAAGTGTCTCATCGATCTCATCATCACCGGATTCTTGATGCTCCACAGTGCCATCTTCTATATCTGATTCAGAATCTTCACCATCCTAACCAATGCCTTGCACTGCACACATCGTATTGACTCCCAGGGGTGGGGGTGCACCATCATTTGCACCTACATGGACCTGAACGTTGGCCCATTATACCTCCCCGACAACTCTGTTTTCTCCCAGATGCACTTTGGTGCTACTGCAACCATAGGGGGTGGTCTTACACTGTCATGCATCACATGTTCGTCGGCAGACAAATAGTAATCAGATTCTAATTCATCTCTACTGTACAGAACCCTCTTGCTCTTCTTGTGTACATCCTCCTTCCTGATTGTATCATTCGTGATCTCCTTAGGCTTGTACATCCTCCTTCCTGACTGTACAGAACCCATTAGGGCTTGACCTCTGCGTTGTGTACCTCACCGAACTAACCTTTTTTTTGCTACTCTCGATGTGATCTCCTTCCTGTTTCCCCTCACGGGTGTTGGATCCTGCGTTCCGACATCATTGCCTGACCTATGCATCATGTTCCCCTTCAAATTAACCCTTTTTCTGCCACTATTGGGTGTTTTCTCCTACCCGCCGACATTATTGCCGGTCCTCTATGGTGTGTTCCCCATCAAGCTAGCATTTTGCCGCCACTATTGGGTGTGTTCTCCTTCGCACCAACATTATTGCCAGACCTCTGCGGCGTGTTCCTCTTCAATCTAGCATTTTTTCCGCTAGTATTGGGTGTGGTATCCTCCGTGCGAGCCACCTTAGCCTTTTTTCTGCTGCTCCTAGGTGTGTTCATCACCTCGTTCACCACCACTCTGGCCCTCTTATCTTTTTTGCTAATACTGTTCGGTGTTGCATTATGACCGGATCTCAGGGGTGTACTCTATGGCGTGGTCCCTTTTTTCATGGAATTCTTGGGTTTCCTCTCCTATGGCGTGATTTGCTTAGTGGTGCCCTTCTTCGGGGTGCTCTTTCTGGGGATGCTCTTCCAGCTCCTCTTTACGTTGCTCCAATGTAAGTCTCTCCTCTGTTCGAAGCCACTGTCACTCAAACCATGTCGAGCGAGGTCCTCCATCAAGTCAATCATGTTTTCTACAAGTTCGTCTTTATCATTGCCAACCTCAAATTCCTATCCAACCATTAGCAGGCGCGCGAACATTTACACTTCCCGTCTAGTTCGACTCATTCTACTTATCGGTAGGGCTAGATCACTGTCAACTTTTAGTTCTATAGCCTTTTTGCTGTTCTAAGCAAAAAAAATCCAAATGTGCTTCCTGGTACGACCCCACTCCACCTTCTCATGTAACAATGCTATCAGTTCAGATATTTGTACCACTTAAGGTCGTATGTGCCAACGGATACATCAATGTCGTCGACGATTTTTTCTTTGCCATCATCTAATTTTGCAGTGAACTTCTCGACACCGATACAGAAGTGTATCTTGCCATCAAAAAGTTTCCTCAGGTCCGAGACCACCGAGAGGTTCGATGACAATATCAGAGTCCAGAACATGGGATTTCTTCTCAACAACTCGTCTTCGATTAGCCTCGACGGCAGCAGCACGCTGAACTTCACCACGGGTTCGAGGAGGACCAGCACCCAAGACAACAGTTCTGGCAACAGCAGCAGGAGTTGGGTCAGTAGCAGGCTAAGCAACAACACCAGCAGTTCTGGAAACAGCGGGGCGGCCTCCCGAAGCCTTAGTTTGCGCAAAAGCAGCAGGGACTAACTCAGCACCAGGTTGAGCAACAACACCAGCAGTTCTGGCAACAGCGGGGTGGCCTCCAAAAGCCTTAGTTTGCGCAACAGCAACAAGGATTGGTTCAGTAGATGGCTGAGCTACAACACCAGCAGCTCATGCGCTAAATGGGGCAGCCTCCCGAAGCCTCAGTTTGCGCAACAACAGCAGGGAAATGTTCAGTAGCAGGCTGAGCAACAATACCATCAGATTCCACAACAGTGGGGTGGCCTTCCGAAGCATTAGTGTGCCCAACATCAACAAGGACTGACTCAGTAGTAGGCTGAGGAATAACACCAGCATTTTGGCAATATCGGGGTAGCCTCCCAAAGCCTTAGTTTGCGCAATAGCAGCAGGGATTGGTTCAGTAGCAGGCCGAGCAACAACACAAGCAGTTCTAGCAAAAGAGGGGCAGCCTCCCGAAGCCTTAGTTTGCAGAACAACAGCAGGGATTGGTTCAGTAGCAGCCTGCGCAACAACACTAGCAGATTCCACAATAGCGGGGTGGCCTCCCGAAGCCTTAGTTTTCAAAACAAAAGTAGTGATTGGGTCAGTAGCAGGTTAAGCAACAACACCAGCAGTTTGTGGAATCTGCTAGTGATTGGGTCAGTAGCAGGATAAGTCATCAATTGGCCAACATGATTCTACCTACTTGATAGATCTAACTATAATTTTGCTATGCCAAGCAATGACAGACACAACTATGGTAGATGTGGGCCCATACCAACATTGCATGGGATCTAGACCTCTTTGGGTTGGCTAGAAACACCATCAACAACTTACTGTTTGTGTGAGTCAATACACCTGACCAACATGATCCCACCCACTTGACAGATCTAGCTATAAGAGTGCTATGCCAAGCCATGACACACACTTGTGTTAAATGTGGGGCCATGCCAACATTGCATTGGATCTAGACTTCCGTGGCTGCATATAAACACCTTCACCAACTTGTTGTTGTATGAGTCATCAATTGGCCAACATGATCCTACCTACTTGATAGATCTAACTATAATATTGTTATGCCAAGCCATGACACACACAACTTTGGTAGATGTGGGCCCATGCCAACATTGCATGGGATCTAGACCTCTCTAGGTTGGCTAGAAACACCATCATCAACTTAATGGTTGTGTGAGTCACTACACCTGACCAACATGATCCCACCCACTTTATAGATCTAGCTATAAGAGTGTTATGCCAAGCCATGACACACACTTGTGGCAAATGTGGGTCCATGCCAAATTTCATGGGATGTAGACCTCTCTAGGATGGATAGAAACACCTTCACCAACTTGTTGTATGAGTCATCACTTGGCCAACATGATCCTACCTACTTGATAGATATAACTATAATTTTGCTATGCCAAGCCATGACACACATAACTGTGGTAGGTGTGGGCCCATGACAACATTGCATGGGCTATACACCTCTCTGGGTTGGCTAGAAACACCATCATCAACTTAGTGGTTATGTGTGTCACTACTGTTGGGGATATACTTTCCGGGTATACCCACAGGACTAGCTGACCAGGGTGGCCCACCAACGGGTTAGATCATTTCTTCACGGGCGGCCCAGTCAGAGAAAGAGCATGAACCAGTTCCGGCTACGACAAGGACTAGAAGAGTTACCGATTTAGGCCTGTAGTATTAATTGTAGTCCAAGTTGTATCTAGTTACCGACTCTGTAACGTAGCTGGATAGGTCTCTCCTATAACCCTGGCCCTGATATCTATATAAAAAAGCCCAATAGGAGACTTTAGGGCACAACCAATCTTACTACCACAATCACAACTCGCACAGGCGAACCTCCCTTGTAATCCGCTGTAACATCCGGCTTACGCCGATATATTATTGGGTTGCTAGCAGGAGTAGGATCTGATCACCGCTGTCGGATCTGAACCTGGGTAAACTTGTGGTCACCGCTCCTGGAACATCCGACGTCTCACACCCCATATTTCCAACGCCACTAGGACCCCCTATGGCGTGCTTGTCGACAATCCGATGACAGTTGGCGCCCACCGTGGGGTAGGTGACCTTTGGAGCTTCGTTCCAGGCGGTGTGTGCAGGAATCGGCAAAACTATCGCCATGGGTTGCGTGATCTACACTAGTGATGTCCCTCACGTTCTTCTCGATGAGATCTGGATTCCGGCTGCAAAACCCGTGACGACCTACACGATCATGTCTATTGGCAAGATTGACATTTACCTCGGCTTTGCTGAACCCGCCCAACCCACCCTTGAGGTGATGACCATGGGGGAAGGAAAATCCAGATCTACTTTGTCCGCAGAGGCGGAAGAGTTCAAGATCCCGGAAAAAGCGAACCCACCCAGCCCACTCCTGCAATGGAAGAAGAGGTGGAAGAAAAATCCGGATCTGATCTCCCTGACGAGATCGGATACACGGACGAAGACTACATCCGCTACGGATCCGGCCCTGCCGATGTCATATCAGAAAAATTACTCTTGAGGAACAAGATAAAGAAGATGACGAGACGCCCCCACATCGATTATGAAGCAATCACCGATATCAAGGAAAGCTTTGAGATGGACGAGGCGGAAACGCAGCTGTACCACTACCTCAAGAACATGAACAAGAAGAGGCACTGTTTCATGTACCACATAAGCTCTATATCCGACTCTGTCGATGCTAGAGCCGGCAGCGATTCAGTCATCGACGCAATCGAAGAAAACGCAGACTTACCTGGCTCACCTCAGGAGTCAATACCGTTGTAGGAACTTCGAGACTTCGACAAGGAGATGGAGGCGTAAGGAGAAGAACACGCCTCCAAGCCAACGCAAGGTGAGCCAGAAAATTCTCCTAGTCCATATGATAGCATGGATGAAAGATACACTTCGCAGGATGATATGGATACCGGAGATTCATCCGATGTCCACAAGCCAACCACTACGGAAAGTACCGACAGAAGCTTATCCCCTGGCACCAGACCAAAATCCGTCTTTGCCACTGGTACGCACGTTGAGGCTACTGGGCGGTCAAAGAAGAAGAAGAAGAACAAGAATCTGACACCGGCAGAGCCAAATATCGAGGAAACCAACAAAGAAAAAGTTAATGAAGAGATCGAGATGGAGAATCATAATGGAGATCTGATTAATACCATGCCGATCGACCCTCCTATGGATGGACACGTTGTCACCCAGGGTGCACGTGAAATTTACGGTGATTCTCTCACGATTCCAATCCCAACAGCTTCGGATCTTACTCTGGAGGCGATGGAGAAAAGGGCTGAGGACCCAGAAAAATACCGTCTGTTTCTGCTCAAAGAGGCCACGCGCATCGTCGAGCTTAAACAACAGTTGACAACGATCCTGCCAAATATTAGTCAGATTTCAAACGACATCCAAATAAAACAAGGGGAGTTCCGTTTCTTGCCAACAAGAGCCCGGATATCCATAGAGACCTATTTGACGGAAAAACAGGAGAGAAGATCCGAGTTTACAGCACACCGTTGGAAAACGATGCTGCAGCTTGGGCTATCCTCGCCAATAATCCGTCTCCACAGCAGGTCCATCAGTGCATTGTGTTGCTGGACAAAGGATTAAAGAAGTAGAAAACGGCCGCGTCATTAGTGGAAAGCTGGCATCAAAGTCAGAATTTTGCCACATTGGCGCCGACCAAAGCGCTGACGGAAGGCTCCGCAGGGATACGGATAAGCATTATCATACTCGCGGAGAAGAAGAGAATTCAAGGACCGGCTCAAACGGCTACTCTCACAGGCCGGCATGTGACTTGCAAGAGTTATTCCGGCTGCGTCCGAAGATGCCATCAGGGCAATGGTTCCTCATCAGGACCATCATCGGCAAAACAACCGCCATAGAGAAGACCCGGAAGTGCGTCGCCGGCGAGAGCAGGATCAACTAAGGATGCCACCACCGAGCCGTCCGGCTGGTAACGTCGGACGAAAAGATGATCCGGACCGTCCTGAATTAAGCAGGGACATAGCCCAAAGAAACCAGCATCGGAGTCAGCATAATGAGGCTGCACCACCACCACCACTGCGTAACCCAGCCAGAAATAATCCTCCAGGGCCACCCTCACCCCTAGGCAGCGACCATGAAGGATCCCAACGTAGCCATGGAAGCCGTAGGGGCGGAGGCGGCAATGGTGAGAGGAGAAGCAGAAATCCGACTCCGTCACGCAGAAGCCGTGATCCTCCGAGGCGCAGATCCCTCTCGCCAAACGACGCTCGCCATCGCATTGAATCAAACATAGAGGCGCAGCGGTACGAGTAAGAAGACGTGTACGTGGGACCCAAGTGCTTTGGCCCACGCATACGTCGGACCAAATTTCCAGTTGACTTTGGTATTGCCAAACACATTCCGCCCTACGACGGCGCGGCTCGGCCAGATACCTGGCTTTAGGATTTTTTTCCAGGCATGGTGCATCGCCAAAGGAGGCAACAGCCTAGTCGCAGTCTAATATCTTCCACTTATGCTGAGGAAGACGGCTCTATCATGGCTCATTGAACTGCCACAGAATTAAATTCATATCTGGTATGATATGCAAAGTGCATTCTTTTCAAACTTCAAGGGAACATACATGAGTCCCTTCACAGTCACAGACTTGCAGCGTTGCACACAAAGACCAGGAGAAACCTACGGGGATTACCTCGGACGCTGGATTGACATAAAGAACTCCTATGAAGGAGTAAACGAGCAAACTGCAAATAGAAGATTTCATCGCAGGACTTCTAGTCGGACTTTTGCGTCACAGACTAAAGCGTGACCACCACTACTAGGAAAATGCCTGTTTGTGGCGCACATGGAATGGCCATCAGTGGCGCACTAGCAGTGCGCCAATAGCCTCGCGCTGCAGCTATCTCCTAGCCGTGGCGCACTTCCTAGTGCGCCACGATTGTGTCGAGATAGGCGTAGCACTCCTGCTAGTGCGCCACAACTATGTGGGCAGGTGCGCTACACGTTGGATCTTCTGTGGCGCACGTCGTAGTGCGCCACTAAGCTGCTTAAGTGCGCTTTAGGTGCGTCACAAAAGCTAGGTCATGTGCGCAACAGGTGTTTTTTTGTTTTTTTTTTAATTTCAGAGCCAGATGATATACAATACAGATTATATACAATATTACAGGAAGATATACACACACAAATACAAGATATACAATTATATATATAAATACACAATTTGCAAAACAAGATTGAAACAAATACATATAGATAAGTCTCATACATGAATACATAGTATAAGTTACATTGTTTCTATCAAGTTACAAAGTAGTTGGTGACATGCGAATACATGTGTCGATCGAAAAAGTTAGAGCTCGGAAGCTCGCCTACACATCTAAACTAGCTAGACACAAACGCGGGATAAACAACCAAAAAAGAGAAGCATGATCACCGCCGCGACGAAGGTGTAGGTCTTCATCTGGTTCCTCGTCCTAACTCCCGCTAGATAGCGCGTGTATCTAGCTTCCGCCTCCGCCTCCGCCATAGTGTTGTACCCTTTGTAGCTATTTCCGCTGAAACGGTGCACCTGTCTCCGGCAATCTTCCCAATCATCGTAGACTCCGGGAACCCGTCCCTTGTACACGACGTACCACGTCATCTATATGTTGACAATAATAATTAACCGATGATTGAAAAAAAACATATATAATTAAAGTCGCATATGAAGATACACTTATAGAAAGTACTCCTAAATCAAAAATACCAAACTCAAAAAGCATGCCTCATATATAACTAGGTTGTTCGACACAGGAATATGCTACGATGGAACTGTTCGCCAAGTAGGATGCACAACACCTGGACCTGTGCATAGCACAAGGCGGACAATCCCATTGCAACACATTCACATATACTGTGCCACGGCATTTCAATCATCGACATTATTCTCGAAAAAGACCAAAGTAACTCGAAAAGAATGCTTCATATATATACATAGGTCGTTGGACACAGGAATATGCTACGATGGAACTGTGAGCCAAGTAGGATGCACAAGACCTGGACTTGTGCATATCACAAGGCTCACAATCCCGTCGTAGAACATTCACATATATATTGTGCCACGACATTTCAATCATCGGCATTATTCTCGAAAAAGACCAAAGTAAATCAAAAAGAATGCCTCATATATAACTAGCTAGGTCGTTGGACACAGGAATATGCTACGACGAAACGGTTAGACAAGTAGGATGCACAATTCCTGGACTTGTGCATATCACAAGGCTAACTATCCCGTCGTAGCACATTCACATATATATTGTGCCCCGACATTTCAATCATCAGCATTATTCTCGAAAAATACAAAAATAACTCGAAAAGAATGCCTCATATATATACATAGGCCGTTGGACACAGGAATATGCTACGATGGAACCGTGAGCCAAGTAGGATGCACAAGACCTGGACTTGTGCATATCACAAGGCTCACAATCCCATCGTAGCACGTTCAAATATATAGTGTGCCACGACATTTCAATCATCGGCATTATTCTCGAAAAATAGTAAGGAAAAAAAGAAGGACCAAAGTGAGCAAAGAACCAAAGAGTAAGCAAAAAAACCAAGCATTGATTTATATATAATAATAATAAGCAAAAGAAGTAAGCGATGATTCATAAAACTAATAAGATAAGTATAGTAGCATGTACACTTGTCCACACACACACAAAGGTCATCTATAGTTTGTAACTACAACTAGGCCAACATCAAGCCTTCTGGCTCGGCTTAGGGAACGGGAGGACGCCTTGTCTCGTCATGAACTTCCTATAGTCACCCTGCATCTCTAGGCAATCTTCTATGTCACGGTTATTCGGGATATTTCCTCCGTAGAAGATCCCCCCCGAAGTCATGACATCACGAAAGATGATTGCCCCAAACTGCTGCTGGATGCGATACATCTCTTGTCTAATATCTGAATCAATGATCTTGGCCTTTGCTTTGGCCCACTGTTTGAGATGATCTGGCAGCGTAGAATTCTGCTGGTCAAGTAGGAACGCTCTCATGTGATGGAGTGCGTAGTAGGCTTCCTTCTTACTGTTTTCCGGCTGCTTCACGCAGGGGAACTCTGTTATGTGGTTGAAGACATGCCTGCCGAACTTGACCTTCGTACGCACGAAGGTGGTGCCTTCCGTCGAGGCAAAGCCAGTTAGAGCATCATCCAGAACTTCCTTGATCTTGTCGTAGTTTTTGTTCTTTTCTGGACTCCAGAGTCGAAATACGTGGCGTGGGAATGCTTCGGCGATAAGGAGATGAGCGTGCAGTGTTCATCTCTGTGCAAAAAATTCAAATGGAATGTGTTGGAAAAATAATGATGATAATCTAATAAAGCCAATCGACGGTGGCGAGTGAATAACGACTTACTCGGGAAAGTAAGGCACGAGTATGTATTCCTTTGTCTTGTTCGCCACGAGGATTCTTTTTAGGTACGTCTTTCGGCGGGGGAACCCAAGCAACCGTCACGCATGTAGTAGGGGTCCATTATAGAGATGCCGGTGTGTTCTCTCTAATGATCTGCATGGCCGGGCTGAGAGAAAACAGACGGACCATGGTATAGTGCAGCGGGTATAGGCGGAACATATTGAAGATGTCGTCAAACCGCAGGAAGAACAGATCCACAGGGGCATTGTCGACGAAGCCCAAGCCTGGTGGAACCTTAACCACGAATATCGGGTGCGAGGGATCTTTCTCCGATAGAAGGCGTCTCTCTATCGTCAGCACGCCGTCATGCACACTCTGCAGTTCCGAACTAGCGAGCTTCCGCAAATTCTTAGGTAGCATGGGCTCATGCGCCACATGAATCCTCCACATAATACCCTCGGGTCTTGGTGGCCCGTCCTGAAACCTGATCGGATTCGCAGTTGTTGACGCCACCGGCTGGCTCGAGCTGCTAGATTTTCTTTTCCTGCCCTTTTTTCCTTTTGGAGAGTGGGCAGGCACCGCAATCTGAGCACCGACCGCCCTATGTAGTGTGTCAGGGCTTAGAATAAAGGGTCGGTTGGTTGTATCAGCTGGCTCTATAAAGTCGCAAGCTGGAGGCGTCTCCTGAGAACCAAACAGACGCTTGGTGATAGTGGCTTTCTCTGTGCGGCCACCAGCTAGGTATTGAAGAGGTGATCATTCCAGTCTTCGTCGTCCTCGGCCGGATCCTGCGCCATGTGTATATCATCAACATGATCATCCGACCCACTGCGTGGAGGTGACGGCGAGGGCGGTAAGGGGGCCTTGCCACCGCTTGTCGCTGGCACGACAGGCGGTGCTGTTGTCTGTGGCGTGATGGCCCCCGCCGTCCCCAAAATGATCATGCTCTTTGGACATTGCAAGAATAAGCCGAATCAAGTTCTGAGGATAGCCGGCTCTTCTTCATCCGCTTCTGTGGAAAACATGTACGACGTCGTCAGAGATGCCATAAGAGTAATAGATGGCGTGAAAGGCGGTAACGCAATTTTTTTACCGTGATGGCGTCGAGATCGGCTAATGTCGACGCACCGCATACGGTGACGGGCGTGCAAGAGACGGAAGGGCTGCTTGATGGCGCGGTGCTGGCCGCCGGTGTATTCTCCCTACCGACGGGTGCTTGGAACTCCGGTGCCACCGCGACGATGTCAGGGGGGCACCAACATGTACTCTGGCTCCGCGGTGATGGAAGGGAGAGTCACCAACACTTGCGGCACCGCGGTGCTAGGGGGCGGAGTCACGAACACGTAGTTCGCCTGATTTATCGGCGTCGCGTTGTTCGAGTGGCTGCTAACCATGCTTGGAATCGGGCACGGCCCTACTCGACCACCCGCACTCCAGTTCGCTATTGACTCCACCAAGGTAGGCAGGAAGGACGTGAGGGTGATTGCCAGGTTGTCTTGGACGATCTGCGGGATCCGCGCCACTTGTTCCTTAAGTTCTTGAACCTCACGGTTTTCCTCCTCGCTACTTCCCGACGGTGCCACATGCGTCCTCGGCGGTGGACAAAAATGATCCACCCAATTCTTACCCCCGAGGCCGGCCAGACGGCCAGCCGACGACGGCTTCTTCGTAAACGGCTCTATTTTCTTGGCCCGGTTCATCGCCCTGTTAAAAGGGTTATCCCACCGGGTGGCCGCCGTCGACCCCTGGGATGAGGAACCCTGGGATCCATGACTAGCAACAATTTCCTCCTCCTGCAGAAGAAGTAACAGTGAATCGTTTAGATCATCAATTAGATTGCAATCGAGTTGATCCGCGGTAATTAGATTACTTACCACAATTTCCTCGAATTCCTTCACCGCAGGATCCGCGGTGAGTTGTTTGGTTTTTGGGTCCACATGGTAACGGGCCCTGATGAAGTTTCGAACCTGCCCGGTTTAGAATTCCGCAAAGGAGTTTTCTATCCCCTTGGATCTATACTCTTCGTCCTCCTTATTCCATTTGGCCTCCGCGGTTCTATATCCACCAGATCCGAGATGGTGATGACCTATATTCATCGCCTACAGCACCTTTCTCCGATTACTATTGGCCAGGGCTGTTTCGGATTCACACCTCTCCTTGAACTCCCGGAACTGATCTTCGGTGATTTGCGGGTCAATCTTCTGGATCTCCTCGAGACTTTTGCCTTCTTTATAGATCTTCTTCTTTATCCGGGTTCTCCAGCTGGCCAGGGCGGTGCTCATCTTTGTGAGGGCGGATTTTTTTACTTCGTTCCCATGATAATTTGTGTTCTGATACTTAGCGAGGAACTTGTATCTTGCGTGCAGCTTCTCGAAGAGGAGTGTGCGCAAGTGGCCATTATCTTTATGCCGGAGATTCTCGGTGTTGATCGAGATGGTTGTCCGGGTGATCGCCGCCACTTGCCCACCGTACCCTTTGACGACAAGGGCAGGCTCCAAAGGAACCCCTGATGGGCTCACTTCAGTAATTTCCTCCCTGACGGTGCCGACCGTGTTTGGGCGCCGTTCCTTCGGCTTCTTCTTCTTAGGAGGATTTCTACCATGTGCCCTCGCCGCCATCAGTGGTTTCATCACCCGCCGTTCCTTCGGCTTCTTCCTCTGCGTCTTCCATCTCATCATCCTCGCTCTTCGAAGGATGGTATTCTTCATCGTCTTCTAGCCGCTGGGCTGCCTCCCAGAATGTCAATTGTTTATTCGGAGGTCTGAGTTCTCCTTCAGCGCTGATGCACTTAGAACATTCAGCCTCGTTGTTGTCACACATCTTTGCACTAATAAAAAACAAATAATTAGTTAAATGCACGGAAAAATCCGGCATGACCTTTGCTAATTTTCTTAAATTAGGAGTGCCCGATTTCTGCCGAAAAGGAAGTTAATCAACATTCCGGCAAAAATCGGGACTCATTTCATACAAGAACCTGCATACAAGACATAATAAAGTGCTTCATATACAAGAACAAGCACAATTTTCAAGTGCTACAATTATATCACCATAGATTATATCAACTGTCATTGACAGCAAATATGACAGCAAGTATATGACAACAAGTATATGACAACAAGTATGACAGCAAATATGACAGCAAGTATATGACAACAAGTATATGACAGCAAGTATGACAGCAAATATGACAGCAATTATATGACAGCAAGTATGGATTATATGACAGCAAGTATATGACAGCAAATATGACAGCAAATACCAAGCAAATATGACAGCAAAAGTACTTGTTAATAAGCAATGCTAGTAAAATAGATTTCTAGTTGCCTAGAGAATAGATTTAACAAGCACTACTTTAACAAGATTTAACAAGCACTGCTAAAACAAGATTTAACAAGCACTGCTTACATGCCTATGATAGTTGCTGCTGATTTTATTTATGATCTATTGATCTTGTCACAGTTTGTTGTTGCTACTACTATCACCAGGTTTTGTTCTTGTTCTATTGTACTACCAGTTGCTCCTTATTTTCTGTTATGTACACTATCTTCTTGCTGGCAACTTTGAAAACATTTAAATTTCCTAATCCTATGAACCTAATCCTAATCCTCTGAAACCTACTGCTTGCTAACAGCAACTACACAATCTATTTCTTGACAGCAACTACACAACCTACTGCTTGCTAACAGTAACCTAATTCTTGACAGCAACTAACTAAACCTAAAAATAACTAACCTACTGCTAACTTGAGGACAAAGGTCATGCAAAATTTACATAAGATGCAAAATTTAGATAAAATAACCTACTGCTAATTCTTGATAGAAACCTATTTTGGTTCTTTGATAAATTTAGATAAGATGCAAAATTTAGATAAGATGCAAAATTTACTTGAGGACAATGGTCATGCAACCATGACAACCATGGCAGTATGCAAAAAAAACCTGTTGCAACCATGGCAACCATGGCAGTATGCAAAAAAACCTGTTGCAACCATGGCAGTATGCAAAAAAACCTGTTGCAACCATGGCAGTATGCAAAAAAACCTATTGCAACCATGGCAACCATGGAAGTATGCAAAATTTATCCGAGAGCTAGTGTTCTCTGATAATGTTCTGTTATTAGATAATGCTCATTTCATAAAAAAACCTCATAGCCTAGGAACAACAACCTGTTCAGTGTCCAGTGTTCTAATTTCTAACCTGCGCTGTTCAGTGTTCTTATCTGATAACTACAATGTCCAGTGTTCTGATCTCTAACCTGCACTGTCAACAACCTCTAGAATGCCTAGGAACACTGTCAACAACCTCTGGAATGCCTAGGAACCAGTGATCTCTACTCCTACTCCTACGCCATTCTTTGCTGCTGCTCGGGGCGGCAAGGAGGACAACTCTCGGTCACACACATACACACAGGCCACCTCTCTAGGGTTCTTTCCTGTTGGCAACTATAGGAGATAGGGAGAGAGGGAGAGAGGGAGAGAGGTACAGAGGGAGAGAGGGGAGGGCCTAACCTCCTCGAGGATGACGTTGGCAGGCGAATGACGACGGCCTTCTCCTCCTCTCGGACACGGGCGGCCTCCTCCTCCTCCTCGAGTGCGGCGGCGGCTGGCGGGGATCCTCCTCGAGTGCGGCGGCGTCCTTCTCCTCCTCTCGGGCGGCCTCCTCCTCCTCCGCTCGAGTGCGGCGGCGGCCTTCTCCTCCTCTCGGGCGGCCTCCTCCTCCTCTCGGACATGGGCGGCCTTATCCTCCTCTCGGACACGGGCGGCCTCCTCCTCCTCGAGTGCAGCGGCGGCGACTGGCGGTGGCTGCTGGGGGGATCGAGTGCGGCGGCGGCTGGCGGATCGAGCACAGCGGCGGCGGGGGGAGGGGGATCGAGCGCACTGTGGGAGAGAGATGGGGATCGATGAGTGTGTGAGATATATCTGTAGCGCACTCGGGCTAGTGCGCTACGCCTATCTGGGTTGTAACCACTCTATAACAATGCTGCAACACTCCTTCTAGCAACTACACTTGCCTATCCCACTGGTTCTGCCCACTGCTCTATTCTAAACTTGTGAGCACCCAGGTTCGAATCTTGGTGCCCCCTTTTTTATTTTTAATTTAAAAATACTTTTAAATGTTCCAACAAATGCCCAAAAGTGGTGATATATGCCATAGAAGTTTTGTTTTGTTTTTATAATACTTTTAAATATTCCAAAAATGCCCAAAAGTGATAATATATGTCATAAAAGTGGTACAAATATGATTCAAAGTATAACTAAATTTCATAATAATTTGTCCATGAATATTACAATCTTTTTCGACCACGCGTTTTACAATATTTTTTGAGCTAGCATTTTACAATCTTTTTTCCCTTCTTTGTCGCGGTTGAATAATTTAGCCCCGACACTTTAATGTTTCTTCTTTCGAACGGGCTACCTTTTTTTGGGTAGGGTTGTCCTTTTTCTTTTTGTGATGTATGTTGCTGCATCGTAGTCGTCGTCATCTTCAATCTTTGGATCGCCGTACTGGTCGAAGTCTTGCTCGTTGGCGACTCCATCCATTCCGATGATGTTTCTTTTTCCTCTCCTCACGACAAAACGGCTAGGATTTTGTCGGGTCGGTGATGAAAAAACATTGGTCCACTTTGGTAGCCAGTACCCACGGTTCATTTTTCGCGGCCACGTTCGCACCGGCGGCCTTGGATTTGGCTACTTCGGGTATAACCATGGTTGTGAAATACCGGTCTTCTCTTTCGACTCTCTTTGCCCATCTGACGCGCATCGGCACCTTTTCCCCATAGTAGTCGAGCTCCCAGATCTCCTCGATTCTTGTGTAGAATCTTTCCTTCACGTTGTCATCGGTGTAGAATTCCGACGTTACGCCTGAGTTCTGATAATCACACTTGTTGTCCTTTTCCTCCGTGTAGAATGTGTAGCCGTTGATATCATACGCCTGATAGGTCACCAGGTTTTGCATCGGTCCCTACAACAAGGTGAATATGATCTTTTCCGTGTCAGAAGAATGCGATCGCGAGGGATTATCAAGGAGCGTCTGCCTAAACCAACGCGTGAAATCTGAGTTGTGCTCTTTGATTATTTCTCCCTGCGTCCTTTGTATGCCCTGGTCACTGTACTTCTTCTCGATTAACCTTTTGTGCTTCTGTACCCAAGGATCGACCAGTTCTAAATGCTGTAGTGCGACGAGGTTTGCTCGATCAAAGTCTGGGCGTCGAAAATCGAAGTCTGCATGCAGTATGCGACGACCCTCTCGGTGACCAGATCCGTCGAGCTTGCCAAGGTGCCTGTTTACGGTAAGACCGACAGGGTTCTCGATGTCTAGATAATTCGTGCAGAAAGAGATGCACTCTTCGGCCAGAAAGCCCTTGGTTATGCTTCCATCTGGACGGGACCTGTTGCGAACATATCCTTTGATGTGTCCGTTCATCCTTTCGAACGCCATCATGCTGCGGAGGAACATCGGCCCGAGTTGTAGGATGTCCTTCACGACAAGGACCAGCAGATGCACCATAATGTCGAAGAATGCAGGTGGGAAGTAGACCTCAAGCTCACATAGTATCACCACGATCTCCTCCTGTAGCCTCCCGAGCTGATTCACGCCAACCGACTTCCTAGAGATGACGTCGAAAAACTTGCAGAGGCCAAATAACGTTTCACGGACGTGCTCGTCCATTATCCCTCTTAGTGCGATCGGAAGTACCTGCGTCATTAGCACGGCACAGTCGTGAGACTTCATGCCACTGAACCTCTGCTTCGCCTCGTCTAGGTATCTGCTTATCTTGCCCGCGTAGCCGTAAGGAAATTTGACTCCTAGAAGGCACTTGAAAAACTGTTTGATCTCATCCTGGCTTAGAGTGAAGCTTGAAGGAGGGCAGTAATATTCGTTCTTCTTGAACTTTTTACCCTTCGGACGACCTTGTGTCGTCTCCGACTCATGATCATCGTCATCTTCCTGATCATCAGGAGTAGTGCGTCCTCCGTGAAGCTCCTTCCGGATACCCAAGCATATCATGTCGTGCCTTGCTTTCGTACCATCTTTCTTCCTATCTGGCATGTTGATTATGGTGGCGACCAGACTCTCGCACACGTTTTTCGTGATATGCATGATGTCGAGGCTATGAGGCATGCGGACAAACTTCCAGTATGGCAACTCCCAGAAAACAGACCTTGTTTTCCATACCTTCATCAGCGGCTTGTCTTGTTGCTACCTCTTTTGCTTCTTTCCAGGCTTAGGAAAATCTTTCCAGTTTTCAGCAACTCTTCCACTTCTTCGCTGCTCCTACGCTCTGGGATTCCTCGGGTCTCGGATTTTCCATCGAACAGGTCTCCACGTTTTCTCCATGGATCATTCAAGCTGAGCCACCTCCGGTGCGCCATGAACACGGTTTTCGATGACCCTGGATCTTTCTCTAGTTGGAGATAGCTTGTGTTATCCATGCACCTAACGCATGCGCAGAATCCTTGGATAACCTGCCCCGAGATATACCCGCAACCTAGATAGTCTTGCACCGTAGTGACCAACGCGGCTCTCATAGTGAAATAATCTTGTGCGACGGCGTCGTAAGTATTGGCTCTAGATTCGCATAACGTGGCTAGCTCCTCTTTCAACAGCCCGAGATACAGATTGATGTCAGTACCAGGTTGTTCGGCCCTTGAATTAGCATACTCATTTGTATGTACTTGTTCATGCACAACCATGGAGGGAGGTTTTACATCCATACAAACACGGGACAAGTGTTGTGCGTGCTACTCTGGCTACGTAACGGATTGAGTCCATCGGTGCTCGCACCAAGCCTGATGTTCCTCGAATCTCCACCGAATTCTGGGAATTCGAGGTCCAATGCTTTCCACTGGCTATCATCTGAAGGGTGCGTCAGCAGCTCATCCTTTTCGGGGTCATCATCGTCATCTCCTGGCTTCTTCCTTTCCGCATGCCATCGCATGAGCTTCGCTTCCTTAGGGTCCGCGAAATAGCGCTGCAGACGAGGAGTGATAGGAAAGTACCATACCACTTTTCGAGGTGCTTTCTTCCCTTTCTTGTATCGACTCACGTCGCACACCGGACATGTGGTTTTCTCCGTGTCCTCGCCCCGATAAATGATGCAATCGTTGATGCATACGTGATATCTAACGTGCGGTAGATTGAGAGGACAGACGATTTTCTTGGCGTCCTCGATACTAGTTGGACATGTGTTCCCCTCTGGGAGACGATCGTGCCAGAATGCCATCATATCGTCGAAGCTTGTGGCGCTCAATTCGTGTTTTGCCTTCATCTCCATAGCCTTGAGCGTTACATTCAACCGGGTATCATCGGGCCTGCATCCTTCATAAAATGGAGTAACCGCGTCTTTCTCCAGTTGCGCAAGCTTGGCTTTCGCTCTAGCGGCAGCCCTGGTGTTACTCGTCTGCTTGAGAAGCAGCTCTTGCACATAAGGGTCCCGCACCCAGCCTGACGTTGTTCCATCGTCGTCTTCTCCTCTGGCATCTAGATCATCATCATCCCGGTCTGCTTCCGCACCTTCACCATCTCCAGGAGACTCTTCATCATCTCGCCCGTTATGGCCGTGATGATGATCATCGTAATGTTGCCCACCTTCACCGTCTCCATCGTCTTCGTCATCGCTTATCCAACGAGTGTATCCATCCATGAAACCATGGCGGAGCAGGTGCGCCTGCAGATTTCCGGAATCTGGGTCGATCACCCAGTTGAGTTTGCATCTTTTGCACGGACATCTTATCTCCGTATTGTTATTTCGTATCATGTCAGCCATCGCACATTTCAAAAATCTAGCCACAATGTCTTCACTCATTATGAGCACCATTTTTGCCTGCACTGTGTACACGGTACAATTAGAAGTCTATTAGAACCACATAATCAATGCATGCATGCAATGGTCGATAGAAAATTTCGGCACGAACAATCCTAAAATTAGGACCTTTGCGAAATGCCAAAGTCTTGCCAAAATGGAAATGAATCAACATTTTGGCAAAACAAATGGCAACTTGTTCACATACAAACACGAGAGAGAGAGACCGATCCATACACACATGAACATATCATTATCCTCTCCATACACACATGCATGAGCATCATCGATACTCTCCATATACACACACATATGACCATCGATCCTCTCATACACACATCATGAGCATCGATCATCTACATACATATGAGCATATCATCCATATACACATGAACACATCCTTACATGGACAACTTACCGAGATGAGAGACCAATCACGAGAAAGATGGAAAGGAGAGGTGCGCGCGAGACCGGAGAAGGAGATGAGAGACCGGAGACCTTCCTCTATTACTTATGTAACATCCAAGGCAAGTTCTACATGCTAAAAATGGTGAATGGGTGGAGAAATTGAGGTGGGAAGGAGAAGGATCCCGACTAGATCTAAGGAGGAAGAAGAAGGGGAAAGTGAAGTGTGGGGTGGTGGATGATCACACATGTGCACATAAAGTGGAGCTGCCAAAAAAAATCGCCACATCCGTGGCGCACTCGGCCCCAGTGCGCCACATGGATTAGTAACATCCGTGGCGCACATGCCGTAGTGCGCCACAGATGTGTCTGACCATTTTACAGAATAGAGGGGCATGCGCTTAGGCGTAGCGCACCCCCCATCGTGCGCCACGGATAAGACCAACAGGCGTAGCGCACCTACCCTATGTGCGCTACGGATGTCTGGCGTGCGGCCAACAGGGCCCTAGCCCACACATATCTGTGGCGCACTATGGTCATGTGTGCCACGGTTGTTCTAGTTACTAGTAGGGAACTGCCCATAGGTGAGCCATGCCTGTTTTAGCCGTGGGGCACTTCAACCATGTGAGCCACGGATGTGCTGATTACCTATAGCCATTTTCCTAGTAGTGCACATCACAGATTTGGGAGAAATGATAGAGACGGCTAGCAAATATGCTGATGCCGATGATGATTCAGAAGAGCTGCTAAATATTCTGGCCAATCCCAATGCGGCCAAACAGCCAAAACAACAAGCTCAGAAGCGCAAGAACACCTCGGATGAAAATTCAGCTCCGGACAACACAGCTATCAACGCAACGATCGGATCTGGAGGAAGAGGAGAGCGTGGAGGCGGCCGGGGTAGAGGCCATGGAACTTCCCGAATCCAGGGCAGAGGAGAACAGCAACCAGGAAGAACTTATACTTGGGCCGACATTGCCAATAATCCCTGTGTCCACCACTTGGATAGTAACGGAGGATCTACCCACACAAATGCCGAGTGTCGTTTCAATGAAGACATCAAGAAAGATGAATCCACTGGCTACAGAGCCAAGCGATGAAAAGGAAAGAAAAATTCCGAGAAAGGCAAGGATCCCAGGGAAGATTATGACATGGAAGAAGCGGATGCCGCACAACCCAAGTCGGATGGAAAGAAGGAATTTCCGACGAAGAAAGACACATACGTCTGCTTCCTTGGATCTCATCCGGCTAAAGACAAGAAGGCGGTTCTCCATGAGCTCAATGTCATGGTTCCAGCTATTCCACAATTTCTGGATTGGTCGGATGTAACCATCACCTTTGATCGCTCATATCACACGAGGAAAACACATCGCCGGGGAAAGTACCCTCTGGTCGTCAATACTCTTATTGATGGATATGAGTTCTATAAAACACTCATGGACAGTGGAAGCAGCATTAACATCCTCTACATCGAGACGCTCCACCGCATGAAACTGCACGAGAGACAGTTGAGTTATAGCAGTGTAACTTTCCATGGCATTGTACCAGGGAGACAGGCGGATTCTCTGGGTGAGATTACTCTGACGTGACATTCGGAACCCGAGGCAATTATCGGACCGAGCCACTATCTCTCGAGGTGGTACCATTCAAAAGTGCTAACCACGCCATATTTGGAAGTCCGGATTACTGGGAGTTCATGGCTCGTCCCTATTACATCTACAATATGATTAAACTTCCAGGTCCAAAGGATGTAATCACCATCCGGGGAAATCCGAGGAAGGCGCGAGAGTGCGACGAAGGATCTACTGCCTTTGTCGCAGCCGTGCTGCACGCCCAAGAGTACCAGGAAATCAAGAAGACCATCAACCCGTCCGAGATGCCCGCTACGAAGAACAAGGTGCTGAAGCCAAGTTTGCAGTTCAAGGCGTCGTAAGAGACAAACAAAACGTCGCTGCAGGAAGATGATCCCTCCAAGATGACGAACATAGGGGTAGGCTTAGACCTCGCATAGGAAAGCACGCTCGTCGAGTTCCTCAAAGCTAATAGTGTCATCTTCGCATGGCAGCCTTCTGGCACGACTGGAGACCTAGGGAACTTGCCGAGCACTCTATTAATGTATACGTTGACGCTAAACCCGTCAAACAGTCTTTATGATGGTTTGGCGATGAAAACCACAAAGCGATAGCCAAGGAATTAACTCGACTAGAGTTAGCCGGATTCATAACAGAGGTCATCCACACAGATTGGGTGGCAAATCCTGTACTCGTCCCTAAAGAGGACACTATTGATTTAAGGATGTGTGTTGATTATACCGTTTTGAAAAATTCATGCCCAAAAGACACGTTCCCTTTGCCAAGAATCGATCAAGTTATCGACTCAACGGCAGGTTCGGAATTACTCTGTTTTCTTGACACATATTCCGGATATCACCAAATACCGATGAAAGAGTCGGATCAAATTAAGACGTCTTTCGTCACTCCTTTCGGAACCTTCTGCTACAAAACTATGCCTTTTGGCTTCAAGAATGCAGTATCAACATATCAACGTACTATTCAACATTGTCTCAATGATCAAATCGGACACAACGTCCACGTATACGTAGACGACATAGCAATTATGTCCAAAAAGAAGGGAACTTTAATTTATGACTTGAAGGAAACATTTTCTAGTCTATGAAAATTTAACATGATGCTAAATCCGAAGAAGTGTTTATTTGGATTTCCAGACGGAAAATTTAACATGATGCTAAATCTGAGCGAGGCATAGAGGTGAACTAGGACAAAATCAAGGCTATCCTCAACATTACTAGGCCGACTCGCCTGAAGGACGTGCAACGTCTCACTGGTTGCATCACAGTAGTGAGTTGGTTCGTCAGCTGACTTGGCGAAAGAGCCACATCTTTATACAAACTCTTGAAGAAAACCGAAAAGTTTGTCTGGACCCAGGAAGCCGACACTGCCCTACAAAGTTTGAAAGACCTACTTTCAAACCCACCAGTTCTCGCAGTGCTAGAACCTCAGGATCCTATGTTACTCTACATTACAGCAACAAATAAGGTCATAAGTTAGGTAAAAGTAGTGGAGAACAAGGAAGAAGGCCACGAGCATAAGGTGCAACATCCAACTTATTACCTGAGTGAGGTCCTGACAGAGTAGAAACAACGATATCCACACCATCAGAATCTATCCTATGGAGTGTTCTTTGCATCCAGAAAGCTACACCACTATTTTCAAGAGCACAAGTTCACAGTGGTGAGCACCGCTCCCCTGCGAGATATAATCAATAACCGCGACGCCACATGACGTGTCACAAAGTGGGGAATAGAGCTTGCAGCTTTCGACATTGAGTACAAGCCGCGTACAACAATCAAGTCCCAAATACTTGCCGACTTTGTTGTTGATTATACAGAGACGGTAGAAAACACAAGTCCTCCAGATTCGGATTTTTGGACCCTTCACTTTGACGGATAAAAAAGCACGAGGAGGCTCGGGGGCTGGCGTGGTGCTCAAATCACCCCAAGGAGATAAGATATTCTATGTGTTGCAAATACACTTTACGGCAACCAATAATATTGGCAAGTATGAAGCATTCTGCATGGAATACGCATGGCCAAAAATATTGGCATAACAAGACTAACGTGTTACGGAGACTCACATTTAGTTGCTCAACAAGTATCCAATATCTGCAACGCAAACAAGCGCATGTCAGCATACAAAGCTGTTGTGGATGAATGTTAGACCCCTCCTTTATAAAGGAAAGGATCCCTGTGATTGCAATGCTAGTCCCTGGATCAATGCTAGCATCCACAGTTTAAGATGAAGTACACAGATACAAAGGTCGTTTATTACATTCATTCCAGAGATAAAACATAGTCTTTTACAACTCAGGGCCATAGGCCTAATACAAGAGTTTAAGGAATAAGTAAATAAACATAAGTCTTCATCTTCATGTGCCACAGGCAAGCATGTTGAGTGTAGACTCATGACTCCTATTCATCATCGGAGTAACCTGCAACATCACAAGTTACAACCACAGAGGGTCAATACTTTGGAATAGTATTGGCAAGTGATACCTTAGTATATTTTAGGTGGACTATAATACTATATGTATTTTGGCTAAGTGTAGCTTGGCTTGCCTTGCTTGAAAATAGGTTTTTCCTATTAGTTGAAAACACTAAGTTTTTCTTTGTCAAAAACATCCCCAAGGAACCACCAATAGATATTGAGGTCCTTCACCCCTGTTCACCCACAAATTTTTACTTAGAAGTTGGAGTGATGAGATTCTTGTAGCTTCCATGTCTTGATGCTCAAAAGTGTCCATTTCCTTGGACAAGGCTAAGTACTTAGGTTTTCCATCTGCAGAGGTTGTGCACTTTCCCCACCAGACTTGGTTTCCCAAGACAGGACCTTTCAGAAGCCTTTCCTTAGTCAAATGGACGCGTTCCAACCTATCAACCCAACTACCACCAACTGTCCAAGTGACTAAGTTCTAGCAGCCTATATGATCATGGCAGAGCCCATATTGCCAAGTGGTTGCACTGTAAGCTTTCTCAACACTTGGCCTCCAAATCCCTTTGTGCCTGGGTGGCTTACCACAAGTGAGATACACAACCCAAGTCCATGGCCTTGTGTAACCACTCAACATAACCCATACTTTCCATTCCACCCAGGAGGTTCATTTGACTTAGTGGTTTTATTAGAAACGTATAAGTCTCTTGACTTAGAAATATTTTCTTTATAGTAAGTGTAGTTTTTCACCAACCCTTGTTTTTCTATAAGCTAGACTAAGCAAAGTATGGCAACTTATCTTAGGGATAATTCCTTAGCAAATCTACTAGACTACATAGGATTTCCCATCTTTTGCATTAGACAAAATAACATGCAATACTATAACAAAATATCTAATGCCAGTTCAAAACATAGGACAAAATTATTCATGTAAATATCACTTGCCTTGGTAGTGGGGAGAGTAGCACTCTTCAAAATCACAATCACTAGCAAAATCTACACAAGAATTTAAAGCATACAATTACTCACAATTATATACAACCAAAAATAATATGAATGCAGGCATGCAAGAATTTACTAAGTGGTGATTTTTGAAAATTCTACCAAGTATGCTCATGTCTGCAGAAACTTAACATGTCACAAGTTTGCCAACTAAACTTATTTGGCCCCAATATAATTTACCAAAATAAATCTATATCTAAATTAGCCTTAAACTTGTTCTACAAAGAAAATCATTTTAACTGTTACTATATGCTAAATAAATTGGATATTCAGAAAGGTCTTGTTTCACTGAATCCAACGGTATAAAGTTTGCAAAAATCTAACGTGGCAATCAAAAGTTATGCGCATTTGAATTTGGATCAAATTTCTGGTTTTTAAATCCATTTTCAGATCTAACCTAGCCACGCGTCATGTTTTTATTCGCCCATACCATTTCGCACGGGATCGAGCTCCACAGCCGTAGGATCTAAATGAAATCTGGCGGCTCAGATCGCGTACCGCTTCAGGTTAAGTGGATCTATCCTAGCGCTACGATACAGATCTAACGGCTGCTATTGACCTGACCAAGAACTGGCGGCGGAGCGGTGGCTACCGGCGGCGGAACTGTCGGTCGACGGCGGAGGCGGCACTACAGGGGGTATGTGAGAACGAGGAGTAGCTTACCGGGCTCAGGGGGTCACGGCGAAGCTCGTCGTACTCGCGGTTGGTCAAGGGGCGCTCGGACACGGTTGCGATTGCTCGCCGGAGTGGAGGGCGGCGTCGGTGTGTCGGGTGGTCGTCGTGGACGTCGTTGTGAACCACCCCAAGGCAAGACGAGGACACGGTTAGATTCACAGAGTCAAGGCAGAGTCGTGTGCTTGAACTAGAAGACGCGGGGCGGTCGGGGCTTACCACTAGAACTCGCCGGAGTTCGTGCAGAAGACGGTGGCGGTCCAGTCGTCGATGTTGCCGAAGCTATGGGTCATGCGAAGGCAAACGGAGAGTGTCAAAACATGCACAGAGATTCACTGAACAAGATAGCGTAAACGCGAGACCGAGGGCAACTCTAGGCTCACCGTAATTCGCCGGCGCAGTCGTCGGAGACGGCGGGGTTGCAGAGAGAAATGCGCGCAGCCTGGGGGCGTTCTGTGCTTGGGGTTTGGGGGAAAAGAGAGAGGGGACAGAGGGGGTTTATATAGCCTGGTCATGCGCGAGAATCACTCGGCCATTGATTCGAATTGACGCCGCGAATTAAACACAGCAAACGGCCGCGTTGATTGGGGACGAACAGGTCGTGCGGGTGGAGACGATGCCGGCGTGGAGATGGCCCGCTTGTCAGCGAGGTGCGCGGAGTGCAGGTGGGGTCTGCTTGTCAGCGGCTCAGCGCGTGCGCTCGTGCGTGAGAGGAGAATAAAAAGATCCCGGGTGGGCTTGCTGGGCTCGGTTCGCTGCTGGGCCAGAAACCTGGCGCCTGGCCCTTTTCTTTTGTTTGTTTGTTTTCTTTTTCTATTTCCATTTTCTGGAATGATTTTTGATATGAATTCAAATCCTTTTGAATCCAAACTGTTTTGGGAATTTTTGCAGGGTTTTGTGGGTTCAAAAACAGTCATTTTAACTAAGTGGTTACCTAGCAAGACTTGGTCAAGCTTGAGTTTCAAAGTAAACAGAGATTTGCTATAGTTTGCAAATATTTGTAAAAGGATTTTGAAACTATTTCTAAATTTGGAATCTTGGTTTAAAAGTTTCACCTAATCTTTCCATCAATGGAGGCAAGCAAACAAGTATTTAAACTTTCAAATTTCAAAGGGTGATGGTCATTTGGGATAAATTGCCCACATGAAATCATAGCTCCAACTTCTGTCTCTAAATGATTTTTGAGAAAACCCTAAATGGATGAATGATGCAAAGATGATATGAATAAGTTTTGAAACTATGATTTTTGGGATGTTACAAATCTAACCCCCTTAAGATGAATCTCGCCCTCGAGATTCGGTTTGGCTAGCAAATAGGTGAGGGTGGTCTTTCCGAAGATCAACTTCTCTTTCCCATGTTGCTTCCTCTTCGGAGTGATGGTTCCATTGCACTTTACAAAACTTGATAGTCTTGGTCCTGGTAATTCTTTCTGCGGTCTCTAGAATCTTGACAGGCTTTTCCTCATAAGTGAGATCACTTTCTAGCTGAACTTCTTCCAAAGGTATGGTATCCTTCAAAGAAGACTCTTCCATTTCTGGGTGACATTTCTTAAGCTGACTCACATGAAATACGTTATGGACTGCTGATAGAGATTCTGGCAATTCAACTTCATATGCAACTTCTCCCTTGCGACTTAGAATCTTGAATGGCCCAACATATCTTGGTGCCAACTTTCCTTTGACTCCAAATCTTTTCACTCCACGAAGTGGTGATACTCTAAGATAAGCTCTATCCCCAACTTCGTAGGTGACTTCTCTACGCTTAGAATCCACGTAGCTTTTCTGTCGGGACTGTGCTATCTTCAACCTGTCCTTAACCAATTTGACTTTCTCTTCGGCGTCTTTGATAAGATCCGGTCCAAATAAGCTCCTTTCTCCCACACCATTCCATAACAATGGGGTGGTACACTTCCTTCCGTAGAGTAACTCAAACGGTGCCATTCCAATACTAGATTGATGGCTGTTATTGTAAGAGAACTCCGCGTAAGGCAAACTTTCATCCCAACTTGCTCCATAATCTAAAGCACAGGCTCTCAACATGTCGTCAAGAATTTGGTTGGTTCTTTCTGTTTGTCCATCCGTTTGAGGATGAAAAGCAGTGCTAAACTCCAATCTCGTTCCTAAGGATTCATGAAGCTGTCTCCAAAAGTGAGATGTGAATTGGGTTCCTCTATCTGACACAATACTCTTTGGCACACCGTGAAGGCATACAATCCTGCTCATGTAAATTTTAGCTAACTTGGCACTTGTATAGGTTGTCTTCACTGGTATAAAATGAGGCACTTTAGTTAGGCGATCCACTACCACCCATATGGAATCGTACCCTGACCTGGTCCTTGGTAATCCGGTAATGAAATCCATACCAATATTTTCCCACTTCCATTCAGGAATAGGTAGTGGTTGAAGCAAACCTGCTGGTTTCTGGTGCTCCGCTTTGACTCTGCTACACACATCACACAAAGCAATATGTTCGGCGATGTCTCTTTTGAGATTGTTCCACCAAAACCTTTCCTTCATGTCCATGTACATCTTGGTATTTCCCGGGTGAATAGAATATGGAGAGTTGTGACCTTCTTGTAAGATCAGTTTCCGTAACTCCGAGTCTTGTGGAACACATATACGTTTCCCGTGCCATAAAGTACCTTGTTCATCTATATGGAAACTCTTAGCCTTCCCTAGACTAATATTTTCCTTAATCTTTTCAATTTCTTTATCGGTCTTCTGGACTTCTCGGATCTTGTCCAATAGAGTGGGTTGAACATCTAAGGACATGAGATGTCCTTCTGGTACAATCTCCAATCTGAGTTCTTTGAATTGCTTACACAAGTCATCTGGCAATTCTCCTTTGGTAAGGCCATTTACAAACGTCTTACGACTTAGAGCATCGGCTACTACGTTCGCTTTACCGGGGTGGTATTGCAAACTTAAGTCGTAATCTTTGATAAGTTCTAACCATCTCCTTTGTCTCATGTTGATTTCTTTCTGGGTGAAGATATACTTCAAGCTCTTATGATCGGTGAACACTTCACACCGCTTACCCAAAAGGTAATGTCTCCATGTTTTGAGTGCATGGACGACAGAGGCTAACTCCAAATCATGAGTAGGATAATTTACTTCATGAGTTTTGAGTTGTCTCGAAGCATAGGCTACGACTTTACCGTCTTGCATAAGTACGGCACCCAAACCCTGATGTGACGCATCACAATATACTTGGAAATCCTTTTCCAAATCTGGCAGACATAGAACTGGTGCTGTCACTAGTCTTTTCTTCAATTCTTGGAAGCTGACTTCGCAACCTTCAGACCAAGCAAATTTCTTGTCCTTCTTTAGCAATTCCGTCATTGGCTTAGCAACCTTTGAGAAATTTTCAATGAACCTTCTGTAATAACCTGCTAACCAAGGAAACTACGAACTTCTTTTACATTCTTAGGTGATTCCCAATCTGTCACAGCTGATACTTTAGCAGGATCAACTGCCACACCATCCTTTGTCATAACATGACCAAGAAAACCAACTTCCTCTAACCAAAACTCACACTTGCTAAACTTGGCATAAAGCTTATGCTCTCTTAACTTTTCAAGTATCATGCGTAAGTGTCTTTCATGTTCTTCTTTGCTCTTGGAGTAGACTAAGATATCATCGATGAAAACAACAACGAACTTGTCAAGAAATTCCATGAACACCTTGTTCATCATATTCATGAAGTATGCCGGAGCGTTGGTTAACCCAAAAGGCATCACGGTATACTCATACAATCCATACCTTGTGGTGAATGCTGTTTTTGGTATGTCTTGCTCTCTTATCTTGAGTTGAAAATAACCTGACCGGAGATCAATCTTCGAGAATACACATGCTCCTTCTAGCTGATCAAATAAGTCGTTGATTCTTGGCAAAGGATATTTGTTCTTGATGGTCACCTCGTTGAGAGAACGGTAGTCCATACACAATCTTTGTGTTCTATCCTTCTTTTCCACGAACAATACTAGGGCTCCCCAAGATGAAGAACTTGGTTGAATAAACCCTTTCTGCAACTGTTCTCCTAGCTGTTTCTTGAGTTCCTTCAGTTCATCAACTGACATTTTGTACGGTCTCTTAGCTATTGGTCCAGAACCTGGTACCAAATCTATCAGAAACTCCACATCTCTATCTGGTGGCATTCCTGGTAACTCCTCCGGAAATACATCCGGATACTCACACACAATTGGCACACTGTCCATGCTAACCCCCTTAAGAGAATTCAGTTTACTTCCTTTGGATTCAAAGTTAGATCTGAATTTTATCCTTTTTCCTTCTGGGGTTGTGAGTGCAACAGTACGATTAGCACAATCTAATACTCCTTCATACTTAGCCATCCAATCCATTCCCAAAATCACATCCAGTCCTTGGGAATCCAGAATTATTAGGTTCACTGGAAACTTATATTTTCCAATCTATATGACTAAGTCATGACATCCTGAGTTTACTATCATTTCTCCCCCTGGAGAACTTACTCTTATAGGACACCCAATGGTTTCTACCGGTAGTCCATTTCTTTCAACAAATGTTTTTGATATGAATGAATGAGATGCACCGGTATCAAAGAGTACAAATGCCGAAATTGAATTGAGTCTGAACTTACCAGCCACGGCATCAGGCTCCTCATAGACCTCCTCCACATTGATGTGGTTAACCTGTCCTTTCTGGAAAGGATTTGGCTTGTTAGGTCCTTCCACTTTCTTCTCAGGGCACTCATTAGCATAATGCCCCAGCTTTTTGCATTTGAAGCACTCAACCTGACTGATGTCCTTTTTAGAAGGTTGGCCTCCACTTCCACTACCATTTCCACCATAGTGGCTCTTATGTCCACCCTTGTGGTTCTTGTACTTGTCCTTGTCATGACTGCGATGATGCTTGTGGTCATGACGGTTGTGGTTGTGCTTGCTGAATTTCCCATGTTTATGGGATCCTGAGTTGCCACTGTCATCATAGTGAGATCGTTTATGAGACGATCCCAAGCTGTGTTTGTTGGAGTGTTTCCTTTTTCTACTCTCGACTTGCTTCATTTTACTTTCCAAAATAGCAGCCTTGTCACATAAAGACTGATAAGTTGGAACATATGCCACAGACAACTGCAGATTCAGCTCATCATTTAAGCCTTCCAGAAATTTTTCCTTTCTTTTGGCATCTGTGTCAACCTCATCCGGTGCATAGCGCGCCAGATTGTTGAACTCTTCTATGTATTCTGCCACGCTACGGTGGCGCTGTTTCAGGTTGTGAAACTCTTTCTTTTTCAGACTCATTATCCCTGATGAGATATGAGCCGTGCGAAAACCATCTTCAAAGATAGCCCAAGTCACCTCATCAATAGGAGTGGTGATTTGGAAGTTGTCCCACCATGTGGCGGCTGGTCCTTCCAACAGATGTGCTGCAAACCTGACCTTTTCAGCATCCGTGCAGCCCACGGTCACTAAGTCTTTGTTCACAGAACGTAACCAGTCATTGGCTACCATGGGATCAGTTGTTCCTGAAAACTTTGCTGGCCTCAGACGCAGAAATCTGGTGAGCATGTCAAAACCCGGAGGGTTGTTGTTGTTGTTGTTGTTGTTGTTGTTGTTGTTGTTGTTGTTGTTGTTGTTGTTGTTGTTGTTGTTGTTGTTGTTGTTGTTGTTGTTGTTGTTGTTATTGTTGGGATTGTTGTTGTTGTTGTTATTCTGGTTTTGGATGAACGTTGTCATCATTTGCATAAGCTATGTTTGCGCATTCATCATTTGTTGCATTTCCGGGGTGATGTTGTTGGGGTTGGGGTTCGCGCGACGGGGAGGCATCTGTGGTTTGTTCAAATAGACAAGAATGAGATACCCATAGATGTTTCATGCACAATACAACATAAGCAAACACATAACAAGCAACATAAGAACAAAGGTTCAACAACCACATAATAAGCTCATGAAGTAAAACACACAAGTGGCAAGCCATCCACATGTCGGATGGTCCAATAATAAGTTCACAATAACAAGTATGAATATGAAAGGTAAACGAGTAGTCAAGTCTACTCATCAGCGTCAATCTCCTCCTCGACGAAGGTAAGACCTGCGTTCTCCATCGCGGTCTTGGTCTCCTCAATCGTAGTGGTCAAGGAATCGACCTTGGCCTTGAGAGCCCTCTTCTGGGAGCGAAGCCTCTCAATAACCATCTGCTGCTGCTCAAGCTCGAAGTCCTTGGACTTCAGTTCCTCGGTCATGTCCCGGATTTTCTTGTTCCTATCCTGGACGCGTTTCTCCTGACTCTTGAACTTGCGATCCTGAGCCTCGAACTTCGTCTCCATTTCCTTGATCATCTCATCCTGCTGTGCGAAAAGCTTGTCCTTCTCGCGTAGCTGCACCTGAAGCTCGTCATTGCCAAGCATGACGTTCGTCCTGTCCGTATCTACGTGCCTGAGAAGAGTCTCTAAGTCCTGAAGATAGAGACGTATCGGCTCTGCAGTGCTCCTCGAGTCGTCCTCAAAGTCGATGGAATCTCCATCAACATCACGCCTTCCGAAGGCGTGGAAGTGAGTGCCCCTAACCTGTCGGGAGTGACGGCCTAACAGTCGTCCTATCAGGTCCTGCATGACTACCTCCATGCCTCTCTCCCTGTCGTCGTGCATCAGCTTGAAGACGATGGCCTCCGTAGTAGGCTCAGTCTGGCGTCCGGGCTGGTTCACCTTGAAGCCCCAGAGGTCCTTCCTCTCGAACTTGGTGAGTGGGTACACCGTGATGGTAGGAAGAGGGAGATCGAGCAAAGTGGTAAGCTCAATGATACGGGGTCCGAAACGAGTAACCTGGAACTCCTCAACAGTGCTGACGGCAATAGGCATCTATTTATAAAATTGAAAAGTTAGAACAACACTTATTTAAAATGAACACAAAACAACCATCTCACACATAACCATGGAACACAAATACCACAGATGTCATGCATACACAATCCATTACATCAAACAAGGTCCAACTTATTTAAGGTATCATTTTGGAAAATAAGGTGATAAGTGGTGGTCCAACTAACGAAGTGTTCTTACAATCCAATCTCACGGGACCTATTATTAAACACTATGTTCCTAGATGCAATCCACCAATCTTGCTCTCTTGACTCTATCACTAAGTCTATAACATCTCCCCTTATCTCTTGGTTGGTGTCTTCCAACTCTTGAGTAAGCTCCTTCTCTTTCTCTAAGTCCTTTTGGAGGTTGAGCATTCTACACTTGACTCTAGCACTTAGTTCTTTGATGGTCCTCCAAGCTGCATCCCTGGCTGACTCAAAGAATGTGGTGTGCATTGTAGTGTTAGTGTACATGCAGTATCCTCTTTCTTTGTGGTTGTCTTCCTTGTTTTTGTACAAGTGAAGTTGCACCCACCAATACTCCACTCCTTCATCCATCACTGGAAAGCCCTTGTACACGGCTTCACCATGTGCATCCATTGCCTCCATGAGGTCCTTGAGAATATTGGGAAACTCAGTTTCACACTCCAAGGTCATGGTCATGAGTGGTCCCTTCTTCACGGCTTCGTTGATGGAGTTCATCTACAAAGGAAGTTGAAAGAGATTAGAAAAGTTTTACGAGAAGAATAGACAAGTGTAGAAGTAGTTGAAAAAACTTTTTCCTTAGTGGTTTTCCATTCCTAGGGTCATAATCCTACAGGCAACACAGTGCTTTGATACCATCTGTTAGACCCCTCCTTTATAAAGGAAAGGATCCCTGTGATTGCAATGCTAGTCCCTGGATCAATGCTAGCATCCACAGTTTAAGATGAAGTACACAGATACAAAGGTCGTTTATTACATTCATTCCAGAGATAAAACATAGTCTTTTACAACTCAGGGCCATAGGCCTAATACAAGAGTTTAAGGAATAAGTAAATAAACATAAGTCTTCATCTTCATGTGCCACAGGCAAGCATGTTGAGTGTAGACTCATGACTCCTATTCATCATCGGAGTAACCTGCAACATCACAAGTTACAGCCACAGAGGGTCAATACTTTGGAATAGTATTGGCAAGTGATACCTTAGTATATTTTAGGTGGACTATAATACTATATGCATTTTGGCTAAGTGTAGCTTGGCTTGCCTTGCTTGAAAATAGGTTTTTCCTATTAGTTGAAAACACTAAGTTTTTCTTTGTCAAAAACATCCCCAAGGAACCACCAATATATATTGAGGTCCTTCACCCCTGTTCACCCACAAATTTTTACTTAGAAGTTGGAGTGATGAGATTCTTGTAGCTTCCATGTCTTGATGCTCAAAAGTGTCCATTTCCTTGGACAAGGCTAAGTACTTAGGTTTTCCATCTGCAGAGGTTGTGCACTTTCCCCACCAGACTTGGTTTCCCAAGACAGGACCTTTCAGAAGCCTTTCCTTAGTCAAATGGACGCGTTCCAACCTATCAACCCAACTACCACCAACTGTCCAAGTGACTAAGTTCTAGCAGCCTATATGATCATGGCAGAGCCCATATTGCCAAGTGGTTGCACTGTAAGCTTTCTCAACACTTGGCCTCCAAATCCCTTTGTGCCTGGGTGGCTTACCACAAGTGGGATACACAACCCAAGTCCATGGCCTTGTGTAACCACTCAACATAACCCATACTTTCCATTCCACCCAGGAGGTTCATTTGACTTAGTGGTTTTATTAGAAAAGTATAAGTCTCTTGACTTAGAAATATTTTCTTTATAGTAAGTGTAGTTTTTCACCAACCCTTGTTTTGCTATAAGCTAGACTAAGCAAAGTATGGCAACTTATCTCAGGGATAATTCCTTAGCAAATCTACTAGACTACATAGGATTTCCCATCTTTTGCATTAGACAAAATAACATGCAATACTATAACAAAATATCTAATGCCAGTTCAAAACATAGGACAAAATTATTCATGTAAATATCACTTGCCTTGGTAGTGGGGAGAGTAGCACTCTTCACAATCACAATCACTAGCAAAATCTACACAAGAATTTAAAGCATACAATTACTCACAATTATATACAACCAAAAATAATATGAATGCATGCATGCAAGAATTTACTAAGTGGTGATTTTTGAAAATTCTACCAAGTATGCTCATGTCTGCAGAAACTTAACATGTCACAAGTTTGCCAACTAAACTTATTTGGCCCCAATATAATTTACCAAAATAAATCTATATCTAAATTAGCCTTAAACTTGTTCTACAAAGAAAATCATTTTAACTGTTACTATATGCTAAATAAATTGGATATTCAGAAAGGTCTTGTTTCACTGAATCCAACGGTATAAAGTTTGCAAAAATCTAACGTGGCAATCAAAAGTTATGCGCATTTGAATTTGGATCAAATTTCTGGTTTTTAAATCCATTTTCAGATCTAACCTAGCCACGCGTCATGTTTTTATTCGCCCATACCGTTTCGCACGGGATCGAGCTCCACAGCCGTAGGATCTAAATGAAATCTAGCGGCTCAGATCGCGTACCGCTTCGGGTTAAGTGGATCTATCCTAGCGCTACGATACAGATCTAACGGCTGCTATTGACCTGACCAAGAACTGGCGGCGGAGCGGTGGCTACCGGCGGCGGAACTGTCGGTCGACTGCGGAGGCGGCACTACAGGGGGTATGTGAGAACGAGGAGTAGCTTACCGGGCTCAGGGGGTCACGGCGAAGCTCGTCGTACTCGCGGTTGGTCAAGGGGCGCTCGGACACGGTTGCGATTGCTCGCCGGAGTGGAGGGCGGCGTCGGTGTGTCGGGTGGTCGTCGTGGACGTCGCTGTGAACCACCCCAAGGCAAGACGAGGACACGGTTAGATTCACAGAGTCAAGGCAGAGTCGTGTGCTTGAACTAGAAGACGCGGGGCGGTCGGGGCTTACCACTAGAACTCGCCGGAGTTCGTGCAGAAGACGGTGGCGGTCCAGTCGTCGACGTTGCCGAAGCTATGGGTCATGCGAAGGCAAACGGAGAGTGTCCAAAGATGCACAGAGATTCACTGAACAAGATAGCGTAAACGCGAGACCGAGGGAACTCTAGGCTCACCGGAATTCGCCGGCGCAGTCGTCGGAGACGGCGGGGTTGCAGAGAGAAATGCGCGCAGCCTGGGGGCGTTCTGTGCTTGGGGTTTGGGGGAAAAGAGAGAGGGGACAGAGGGGGTTTATATAGCCTGGTCATGCGCGAGAATCACTCGGCCATTGATTCGAATTTACGCCGCGAATTAAACACAGCAAACGGCCGCGTTGATTGGGGACGAACAGGTCGTGCGGGTGGAGACGATGCTGGCGTGGAGATGGCCCGCTTGTCAGCGAGGTGCGCGGAGTGCAGGTGGGGTCTGCTTGTCAGCGGCTCAGCGCGTGCGCTCGTGCGTGAGAGGAGAATAAAAAGATCCCGGGTGGGCTAGCTGGGCTCGGTTCGCTGCTGGGCCAGAAACCTGGCGCCTGGCCCTTTTCTTTTGTTTGTTTCTTTTCTTTTTCTATTTCCATTTTCTGGAATGATTTTTGATATGAATTCAAATCCTTTTGAATCCAAACTGTTTTGGGAATTTTTGCAGGGTTTTGTGGGTTCAAAAACAGTCATTTTAACTAAGTGGTTACCTAGCAAGACTTGGTCAAGCTTGAGTTTCAAAGTAAACAGAGATTTGCTATAGTTTGCAAATATTTGTAAAAGGATTTTGAAACTATTTCTAAATTTGGAATCTTGGTTTAAAAGTTTCACCTAATCTTTCCATCAATGGAGGCAAGCAAACAAGTATTTAAACTTTCAAATTTCAAAGGGTGATGGTCATTTGGGATAAATTGCCCACATGAAATCATAGCTCCAACTTCTGTCTCTAAATGATTTTTGAGAAAACCCTAAATGGATGAATGATGCAAAGATGATATGAATAAGTTTTGAAACTATGATTTTTGGGATGTTACAATGAATTATCTAAATTGTTCGAGGGTTTTGAAGTACAACACATCCCTCGAGCAGAAAATGAGGAAGCAGATGCTCTAGCAAGGATAGGCTCTGCACGGAAAAAAGTACCAGATGTCGCTTTTTAGACCATTTAAGGGTCCCCTCCATAGTCGGAGTTGATGAGGACTATCCGACGAAATCCGAATCAACTCTAATAGTAGTTCTGGCTATAATACCCAGCTGGACAAAACCCTATATGGATTTCCTGATAGACGGAAAATTACCCGAAGACGAAGTCTAGAGCCGGAAGATCGTCGGATGAGCAAAAGCCTAAACCATAATAAATGGTGAGTTATAAGCGAAGTGTTTCTGGCGATTTTCAGCGATGTATTTCTTCAGAAGAAGGAGTGGAAATCTTAGGAGAAATCCATGAAGGCGAGTGTGGTCACCATGCTGCAGCCAAATCCTTAGTGGCAAAAGCCTTTAGACACGGATTCTTTTGGCTTACAGCTAAGGAGGATACCGACAAACTGGTAAAACGTGCAAAGGCTGCCAAAAGTACGACCGTCAGGCACACGTTCCGGCTGAACAGCTGTGAGCAATCCCTATTACATGGCAATTTGCTGTCTTGGGACTTGATATGGTAAGGCTATTTCGTACGGGAAAATGTGGATTTACTCACTTACTAGTGATGGTGGATAAAATTACAATGTGGATTGAGGCTAAACCCGTAACCAGTTGCGATGGAGCCACAGCTAGAAAGTTCGTTGAGGACGTGATCATCAGATTCGGATATCCGCACAGTATAATTATTGAAAACAGGATCAATTTTTCTATGGGAGAACTTGCCGAATTATGTGAAGAACAAGGGATCCGACTCGATATTGCATCAATCGTGCATCCACAAGCTAATGAAAAGTCGAAAGAACTAACAGTCTTATTTTACAAGGACTCCGACCTCGTCCCGAGGCACCGCTTCGTCGGGCCGTAGGGGCTTGGGCGGAAGAATTACCGTCTATGATATGGAGCTTGTGTACAACTTCTAACAGATCAACCGGATACACTCCTTTCTTCTTGGTCTATGGTGTAGAAGCAGTTTTTGCAAGTGATCTAATTCATTAATCTCCATGAGTCAAAGCGTATATCGAAGAAGATGCAAAAGTTTCTCTACAAGATAATCTTGATATAATCGATGAAGTACGCGTCATTGCTGAGCAGAGATCTATAGCCTACCAGCAAAGCTCATGTTCGTTCTGGTTACGATATTTTGAGTATCTATAAATGTTACCATATTGTAAAAAATTCAAACATGGCAGACTTGTTTGATTCCTGGGCGGCCGTCCTCCACAAAAATTCCACTCGTTGCCCCACCACTGACAGCATGGCCCCACCCATCATCTCCTTCTCCGCGACGAAATCGCAACGAACAGAGCCCCCCCGGCCACGAAACAACCCGCGCTCCCCCGTCTCCGAATCTAGCTTGACTCCCTCCACCAGCTCATAAATATCACCACCGCGATCTCCCCTCCTCTATTTCTAAGCCTGCAAAACCCTAGCCCCTTGCCTCCGATCTCGATCGCTCGCGCCGTCGCCGAACTTCGGTAGGTTGGGAGTACCGACGAGTTGGAGCTCCCCTTTCCCTATTTTATCCTCTACCACGATCCTCTCACTCGACATCTTCAACTCATCTATCTTTTTTGTTGTCTACCGCAGCGTGCCGCCACCAATTGCCCGACAGAGCTGCGGGAGAGAAGCCATCGCCGCCACAGCTCGAGGAGGAGAAGGCCTTGCCCAAGATGACAGTTGAGACCGCGAGGAGGAGGTGATCGTTCAAGTCTACTTCATCTTATCTGAGGAGCACCGAGACACCATTGCCATCCACCGCTGTGCCACTCGCCGCCATTGGGAGGAAGGTGAGCTCATCCTCCTTCCCTAGCCTTTAGATCTAGGTTGAACAGTCTAGATTAGATCGGTTGTTTTTGTTTTAACCGAACTGGTACCGACGAATAGCGTCGCGACACCTGTCCGCCCCGCCAGTGCGCCGCCGCGTTAGCACCGCATCGACAAGTTGGACCAATCCGCCGCTGCCACTTGTCGGTCTAGTAATAAAAATAGGCACAAAACATTATAATCTTGCAAAGTTCATATTAAATAGAACACTTGTCCAAAAATTGCATATAATATGTCATTAGAATGCTAAAATTGTGTAGAACATAGATAGGAAATAATATTGCGAGTTTTCTGCAGTACTATCTGTGTAGATTTTAATCTTTATATTAGAGTATTTAATTGATATAAAAATAATTAAAACTCCGTTTTAGTTGATTCTTGTTGCATTTGCTTTGTTTTTACGATGCCTACTGTCTAAAATTATAAACCTTGCTTAGGATCTTTAGATCTGTTTCATGGCAGATTTGAAGTTTGGATCATCTTATTAGCTTGTAAAATAAAGTAATAATCCAAATTGCGTAAGATCTGTGGGAAATTAATACTAATAACATCTCCAACACAATAACACCCCTAAGTAGTAACTTGGTTGTTTTTGAAACCAATTCTTGCATATTACCATGTTGCATGCATGCATATTACCCATTGTATCATTGTTTTGTGCACCGTGTGATTAGATCTATGCCTTGTTTTCGTTAGAATGTTCGGAGTGCGCCGAGATGTATTGTTGTGTATATTGCTGCTCGGATCAAGGCAAGTTACACCACTTGTTCATATTTTTGTCCTACTTTTGATTCTATGCATGTGATCTCCAAATTATGTAGTATGCATGTGTAAGATGCTCTGGTAGAATTCTTCCTTAGTATTATTTTGCAAGAGCAATGATTTTGTAGTATGCCATGAGCAATGCTAAGTCCTTGCTATGCTATATATATAAAGTACCGTTGGGGGGTTTGAAAGACAAGAAATTTTCTAAGTCGGGTCAATGAGTGGAATTTTGGTGGAGGATGGCCACCCAGGAATCAAAGAAGTCTGCCATGTTTCAGAATTCAGAAGCTTCCAGTGCAACCACAATACATATGGGCTCTGTCTTGGCCTAGTACTTAGTGGGAAACCTCACATGGGTACCAATATTTGGAGGTTCTTGGCACGATTAGATCAAAAAGGTAGAGATGCTACTAAGGGAAAGCCTCGCCATGGTCTTATCTGTAAAAGGACTTGATCGTGGATTGTGGGTAAAGTGCACAAACTCTCGAGAGTATTGCAATCTGATTGATCAGCCGAGTTCATGGAAAACAACACTTGAGCATCTGAAGGACAGAGCCTCTGAATGATCTTCCTCTCTCTCTCTTTCAAAACTTAAAGTTTTCTAAAACCCATGGCGTGAGTCATAGCACCAATGGATGGGATTTTGGGGACTTGGTGAGTAATATCCAAGTGTGACGTTGTTTGGACACTTGGTGAGTAATATCCTCGTGTGCCATTCGACCCTATATTACTAAGCAAATGTTTACAAAGTATTAAAACTTTTTCTCTCTTTTCTCCATACTTAGAGAAAACTAGCTTTGTGCAAATAAACTCCACAACCTAAACTAGCCTTGCATGTAGAGTTAGTCTTTTTTTCCTTGGTGTAATTTGCTAATACATTCAAAATATTGACCCAACTTGTTGGCTGCACGTCTTATGTGCCGAATCCGAAGATTGAAAGGTGCGTAGATCGCGAGACTACACTCAACAAGCCTGGGGCGTTGATGGACTCAAGCTATTTATGTTTTCGCTGTTATTTGAGCTAGCTTTATGCTAAGCAAATTTTTAATAATTCCATACTCTGGATTCCTCGTGTAATAATGACATTGTGTTTTACATGATATTCATCGACTGTGAGTGCTAGCTATTGATCCAGGGACTAGCATGTAAATCATAGGGACCAAGGGTATTTATTGACCTGAGGTCACAACAGATGGTATCAGAGCACAAAGTTGCATGTAGGACGTGACCCTAGGATTGGAACCACCTTTAACTTTGTGTGCCTTACTTTCTTTATTCTTTTAAGTCTATATGAACTTCTATTACTTGCTTTTCCCTACTTATTTAAGTATCTAATTTTCATTATTCTAACTTAAAGATGACGAGCTTCTTCTACGACACCATCGCGGAGATCGAGCCCCTTCGATTTGGAGGATGCCTCATGGACCTCCTCACGCGTTTGGAACTTCCCCTGCCAACAATCCAGGGAAGCCCAATGAAGAAACTCCACAAGGACGGTTGCTGGGGAGTCAAGGTCATCCAGCTAGGATGAGATGGACGCGAGCGCATGACGAAGGACATAGCAATCCACACAATCAGAGACTCCAAGGAGAAGGCCCTTAGCATCAACTTGCAACAGCTCGTTGGTCGCCTATGTGGGTGCTATCAGGAATATCTTCAAGGACACTGTGGCGGCCTTTTTGGAAGGCGTGATGAGGAAGGAGTTCCCATGGAGTTGACCTTTGAAGAAAGGACTTCGACCAAACGCCGAAGGATGCAATATCAAGACTTGGATTGCCACATCCATGACCTTGAAAAGGGTATATCCCTCGAGATGCTAAGGAATGATGAGCTATGCGCTCTCATAAAGGAGAAGGAAGAAATAATCAAGCAGCAGCAGGAGGCAATGGAGGCTCAAGAGTTGAAGTTCAAGAACCAAGAGAAGAAGTTCGTTAACCAAGAGAAGAGGGTGATAGAAAAGAAGAAGAAGATTAGGGATCTCAAGAAGGAAATCTAGGACAATGATGTGCATAATGAGGGCCTTTGCAAGATAATAAATGACGTGCATGCTTCTAAGAGAGGCTTGCAAGAGCAACTTGAGGCTGCTAAGAAGTCAAGCCTAGTGGAGGACCTGCAGGGCGAGAAGGAGGGACTTCAGGAGCAGCTATAAGCCACTACCAAGAAACTGCAAGAAGAAATAAAGGACCTCCAAGAGAATCTTGAAGCCGTCATAAAGGAGATGTAGCTGTACAAGTCAACCCTAGAGCAGGAGGCCTACTCGTTCGAGGACGAGGAAGAAGAAGGCGTGGAAGATGTGTAGTAGTTGGACCACATTTAAATTTTATAGTTGAATGTTATTTGCGATTGTAATAAATACCAAGACATGTTTGGTTTAGTTAAACTTGGATGATTTATGTGTTGTACTTGTGATGCTATGTCTTGTGTTCATTGTGTGTTTTCATAAGGGTAGGAGTTTACTACTTTAGTCTTTCTATTTATCTCTTAACTTGTTGCCCAAACCCCACAGATGCCGCCAAGACGTGCGAACAACAAAATTTCCCCAGAGATTGCACAACTTTTGGCCTCTCAAAACCAGCTGATCCAACTTCTCACTCAGAATATGCAAAACAACAACAACAACAACAACAACAGCAACAAAAACAACAACAACAACAACAACAACAATAACAACAACAACAACGCGCCCCCTCCGCCACCCCCACCTCCACCACCACCTCAACAGGATCGCTTGAATCGGTTTTTGAGTTTGAACCCTCCTACCTTCACTAGCACCGCAGAACCAATTGTTGCGGATGACTGGCTCCGCACAATCAACAAGAAGTTAGATACCGTCCGAGCTGCTAGAGCTGACAGGGTGCGTTATTCCGCGCACCAACTTGAAGGACCTGTTGCATAATGGTGGGATAACTACCAAGTCACCCACCCAGATATTGATGCTATCACTTGGAATCAGTTTGAGATGGCTTTCCGCACTCACCATGTGGCTGCTGGTGTCATGACTTTGAAAAGGCGTGAGTTTCGCGATTTGCACTAGCTGCACCATTCCGTCATCGAGTATGGGGAGCTTTTCAACAAGCTCGCCCGTTATGCACCCAATGATGTTTCCACTATTGCCAAGCGGCAGCAGGAATTTTTAAGAGGGCTCAATGATGAGATATCTATTCAGCTTGTGGCTTAGAAGTTTTACAACTTTCAGGAGCTCTTGGACAAGGCCATTGTGGTTGAATCCAAGAGTAAGAGCATAGAAAACCGCAAGAGGAAGTCTAACCCACACAAGCAGTCTATCCCGTACCATAAGCAGCGCACTTCATCACCACCACCTTATAACAGTAATGGCCACAACCAAAACGGTCATCACCATGGCAGTCACAAGCACAATGGTCATAAGCACCACAATGGAAATGGTGGTGATGGAAAGGATATCAGTGAGGTGACATGCTTTAAGTGCAACAAGACAGGGCACTATGCAACTACTTGCCCCGAGAAAATGAAGAATGGAAATGGCAATAGACACAACCATGACAATGGAAATGGGAAGAAGCCGAATCCGTTTGTCAAAGCCACAGTGAATCATGTCTCCATGGAGAATGTTTGTGGCGCACCGGACTCCGTGATTGGTAAGTTCAATCTCAATTCCATTCTCGTAGTTGTTCTTTTTGATACTGGTGCATCACATTCATTCATATCAAGGGTATTTGTGGATAGAGGCAAGATACCTACGAAGACTATATGTTCTCCCCTAAGGGTAAGTTCTCCTGGAGGAAAAATAGTGGCAAACTCTGGTTGCCGGGGGTTAGAACTAAGGATTGGGACACACATCTTTCCCACAATTCTAGTAGTTCTGGAGTCACAAGGATTAGACATAATTTTGGGGATGAATTGGATGACCGAATATGAAGGAGTCATAGATTGTGCCAAAAGGACTATCACGCTCACAACACCGGAAGGTAAAAGGATTCGTATCAAGTCAAATTTTGCACTTAAGGAAATTATGGTGAATTCCCTTAAGGGGGTTAGCTTGGGGGATGTACCCATTGTGTAGGAGTATCCAGATGTCTTTCCGGAGGAATTATGAGGAATGCCTCCCGACCGTGATATTGTGTTTCTTATTGACTTGATGCCGGGGACATGGCCGATAGCCAAGAGACCATACAAGATGGATTTAGACGAGTTGAAGGAACTCAAGAAACAGCTTAGGGAACAATTGTACAAGGGATTCATTCAACCCAGCGCGTCATCTTGGGGAGCACCTGTCTTATTCATGGAAAAGAAGGATAAAACCAAGAGACTAGTTGTGGACTACCACTCGTTGAATGAGGCGACGATAAAGAACAAGTACCCTCTACCCAACATCAATGACCTGTTTGATCAGTTAAAGGGAGCTAGTGTGTTCTCAAAGATCGATCCGCGATTAGGTTACTTTCAGCTAAAGGTTCGAGAACAGGATGTGCCCAAAACAACTTTCACCACAAGATACGGGTTGTATGAGTACACCTTGATGTCGTTTGGTCTAACCAATGCCTCGACGTACTTCATGACCATGATGAACAAGGTGTTCATGGAGTATTTGGACAAGTTTATCGTGGTATTCATAGATGATATACTTATATACTCCAAGAATGAGAAGAAACATGAGAGGCATCTGCGCCTAATTATGGAGAAGCTAAGGGAACACAAGTTGTATGCCAAGTTCAGCAAATGTGAGTTCTGGTTAAAAGAAGTGGGTTTCCTTGGTCATGTTGTGTCGGCAAAAGGAGTTTCCATAGACCCTAGTAAGGTAGCTTTCGTGACTGAATGGGAGTCTCCTAAGAATGCGGGAGATATTAGGAGTTTCTTGGGCCTCGCAGGATATTACCGGAGGTTTATTGAAAACTTTTCCAAGACAACAAAACCTATGACAGAACTGCTAAAGAAGGAAAAGAAATTTCTATGGACCGAGGCGTGTGAGCAAGCTTTCAAGAGTTAAAGAAAGGCCTTGTAACGGCACTAGTTCTGTGTCTTCCTGATATCCAAAAGGATTTCCAAGTCTATTGTGACGGTTCTCGACAAGGACTTGGAAACATACTAATGCAAGATGTGAAGGTAGTATCTTATGCCTCTCGACAGCTTAAGGACCATGAACACAATTACCCCACGCATGATTTGGAACTTGCATCGGTGGTACATGCACTCAAGTTATGGAGACACTACCTCATGCGCAAACACTGTGATGTGTTCATGGATCATAAGAGTTTGAAGTACATCTTCACCCAAAAGGAGTTAAATATGAGGCAAAGGAGGTCGCTTGAACTCATTAAGGATTATGATTTGGATTTATAGTACCACCACGGAAAGGCTAATGTAGTAGCTGATGCCTTAAGTCGTAAAGTTTATGCGAATGGACTTACCGCGGGGGAACTTACAAAGGATTTATGCAAGCAATTTAAACATCTCAGACTGGAAATAGATCCAGAAGGGCACGTAGCAGATATGGAAATAGTATCTACACTTCAAGGGAGAATCAAAGAAGGACAAAGGAGATAAAAAGAGTTGGAGGAGATAAGAGCCAAAATAAGTGAAGGGAAAGCAAAAGGTTTTCATATGGATGAACAAGGAAACCTTTGGTATGGGAAGCATTTGTGCGTTCCCAATGATCCCGATATCAGGAAGATAATTTTTCAAGAGGCTCACGATTCACCATACTCAATCCATCCGGGTAACATAAAGATGCACATGGATGCGAAAGATAGATTCTGGTGGAACAATTTGAAAAGGAAAATTGCCAAGTATATTTCTCTATGTGACGTGTGCAATAGAGTTAAGGCCGAGCATCAGAAACCGGCAGGATTGCTACAACCGTTACCCATACCCGACTGGAAGTGGGACAAGGTAGGCATGGATTTTATCACGGGACTACCTCGGACTCGTTCAGGATATGATTCTATATGGGTAGTGGTGGACCACTTTACCAAAGTGGCTTACTTTATCCCCATAAAGACGACCTATACAAGTGCTAAGCTCTCCAATATATATATATATATATATCAATGATTGTAAGTCTGCATGGTGTTCCTATCTCGGAACCAGACTGGAGTTCAGTACTGCTTTCCACCCTCAAACAGATGGCCAAATAGAAAGGGTTAACCAGATTATGGAGGATATGTTGAGAGCTTGTGCACTATACGGGTCTAGTTGGGATGACAACTTGCCGTATGTAGAGTTCTCGTATAACAACAGTTACCAAACAAGCATCAAGATGGCCCCGTTTGAAGTTCTATATGACAGGAAATGTAGGACTCCCCTGTTATGGAGTGGAGTTGGAGAGTGTAGTCTGTTTGGACATGAGTTGATTAAGGATGCCGAGGAAAAGGTACGGCAGATTCAAGATAGGCTTAAGGTAGCCCAATCTCGACAAAAGAGCTATGCTGATTCCAAGCGCAGGGATGTGACTTATGAAACACGGGACCGTGCATACCTCTGAGTCTCACCACTACGAGGAGTTAAGAGGTTTGAGGTTCTGTAGTAACTTCAACCGAAGTTTCATGATTATCATCATTAGCTTCCTCTCTTATTGGTGCAGGCGCCACATGAACTACTTCTAGTGCTGCGCTAATCGCAAGTTCGATAGAAGGTTCAACAACCTCGTCGAGTTCTACTTTCCTTCCAGACACTTCTTTCGAGAGAAACTCCTTCTCTAGAAAGGATCCATTCTTGGCAACGAAGATTTTGCCCTCGGATCTATGATAGAAGGTATACCCAATAGTTTCCTTCAGGGTATCCTATGAAGACGCATTTTTCCGCTTTGGGTTCAAGCTTCTCTGGCTGTAACTTCATTACATAAGCTTCACAACCCCAAACTTTAAGGAACGACAATTTAGGTTTCTTCCCAAACCACAATTCATACGGTGTCGTTTCAACGGATTTAGATGGTGCCCTATTTAAGGTGAATGCGGCTGTTTCTAATGCATAACCCCAAAACGATAGCGGTAAATCTATAAGTGACATCATAGAACGAACCATATCTAAGAGAGTTCGATTACGATGTTCGGACACACCATTAGGCTGTGGTGTTCTAGGCGGTGTCAATTGTGAAAGTATTCCGCATTTCTTCAAATGCTCGCCAAAATCATAACTTAGATATTCACCTCCACGATCAGATCGTAGAAATTTAATCTTCTTGTAAAGTTGATTCTCTACCTCACTTTGAAATTCCTTAAAATTCTCGAAAGTTTCGGACTTATGTTTCATGAAATAGATATACCGATATCTACTCAAGTCATCCGTGAAGGTAAGAACATAACGATAACCACCGCGTGATGCTACACTCATTGGGCCACACACATCGGTATGTATGATTTCCAATAAGTCCGTAGCTCGCTCCATCATACCAGAAAATGGAGTCTTAGTCATTTTACCCATCAGACATGCTTCACATCTTTCAAGTGATTCGAAATCAAGTGATTCAAGAAGTCCATCGGAATGGAGTTTCTTCATACGCTTCACTCCAATATGACCAAGACGATAGTGCCACATATAGGTCGAGTTATCGCTCAATTTCAAACGTTTAGCTTCAATGTTATTAATGTATGTATTTTCACAATCGAGATTCAATAAAAATAGACCATCTATCAAAGGTGCATGTGCATAAAACATATTACTCATATAAATCGAATAACCATTATTTTCGGACTTAAACAAGTAACCGTCTCGCAATAAACATGATCCGGATATAATGTTCATGCTCAACTTAGGCACCAAATAACAATTATTTAAGTATAAAACTAATCCCGATGGTAGATGAAGAGGTAGCGTGCCGACCGTGATCACATCAACCTTTGATCCATTTCCAACGCGCATCGTCACCTCGTTCTTCGCTAGCTTCCGTTTATTCTGCAGTACTTGTTTCGAGTTACAAATATGAGCAACCGAACCAGTATCAAATACCTAGGCACTACTACGAGTACTAGTGAGATACACATCAATAACATGTATATCGGATATACCTTTCTTCTTGATGTTGCCGTTCTTCAAATCCGCCAAGTACTTTGGTCAATTCCGCTTCTAGTGACCTTCTCCCTTGCAGTAAAAGCACTCAGTATCAGTCTTAGGCCCAGCCTTGGTCTTCTTCGTCGGTGCGGTAACTTTCTTACCGCCCTTCTTGAAGTTTCCCCTTTTCTTAGACTTGCCTTGCTTCTTGAATTTGGTGGTCTTATTGACCAATAACACTTGAGGCTCTTTCTTGATCTCCACTTCTGCAGATTTCAACATGGAGAAGAGTTCTGGCAACGACTTGTCCATGTTTTGCATATTGTAGTTCATCACAAAGTTCTTGTAACTTGGTGGTAGTGATTGGAGGACACGGTGAATCCCCAAAGCATTAGGAATCACTATTCCCAAGCTTTGAAGCTTGTTTGCGTGCCCAGACATCTTAAGCACGTGCTCACTGACGGAGCTGCCCTCTTCCATCTTGCAGTTAAAGAACTTTTCAGAAGCCTCATAACTCTCAACTGTCGCGTGAGCCTCAAATATCATTTTGAGTTCACGGACAATATCATGTGGGTCATGGTTCTCAAACCTTTTCTGAAGCTCCGATTCCAAACCATACAAGATAGCACACTGAACTGTGGAGTACTGATTCTTCCAGGCGAGGAAAACATTCTTTACCTCATCGGTAGCATTAGCTGCAGGCGGGTCACCCAGCGGTGTATCCAACACATAGGTCAAATTACCAGCATTGAGGACAATCCTCAAATTGCGGAACCAATCCGCGAAGTTGCTTCCATTGTTTTTCAACTTTTCTTTCTCTAGGAACGCATTAAAATTGATGGTAGGGGCCGCCATTGATCTACAACATATTTACAATAGTTTAGACTAAGTTTATGTCAAATTGAGTTCTAATTAATAGTTAAATTAATCTAGCTGAACTCCCACTCAAAACAATATCCCTCAAATTGTTTTAGTGATCACACGAACCAAATCCACCACATCAAAACCGATCATCACCAGAGTTGATGTAGCTTCAATGGCGAACAATCAACATGTTCATCATATCTACTATATGACTCATGCTTTACCTTTCGGTGATCCGTGTTCCGAGACCATGTATATACATGCTAGGCTCGTCAATATCAAACCTTAGCTTCCGCATGAGCAAATCTGGCTTGCTCACGTTGTATACACTCGCAGAATCTAACACACCCGATCATCACGTGGTGCTTCGAAACAACGAGCTTTGGCAACGGTGCTTACCAAGGATAAACACTTTAAAACTTGAAATTTTTGTGCTTAAGGGATCATCTTATAATGCTACCGTCGTGAACTAAGAAATACAAGATGCATAAAAGGACTAACATCACATGCAATTCATAATATGTCATATGATATGGCCTTTCTTCTTGTGCTTTCTATCTCCATCTTCAAGCACGGACATGATCTCCATCATCACCGGTATGGCGTCAAGGTCAATGGCGCCGCTTCATGGTTGTCCTCCACTAGCATCAACTATTACAACTACTTTGAATATACACGCAGGTCTTTAACGGAATTTAAAAGACAACCATATGGCTCCTGACGGTTGCCAACTTACAGTAAGGAACATTGCATACATCATATATAATCACAATCATGGCCATATCACATCACAGCACACCCCTGCAAAACAAAGTTAGACACCTCTAATTTACTTTGCATATTTTACGTGGTTTGGGGCTTTCAATAAGTGTCGTTCTAAATTATGAACAAGAACCACAATGTTGATGCTTGAACTATCAAGTGCCCGTTGTAAATTGAATCTATACTATGATGGGAGATACATACACCCGCAAAGCCACTTATGCAATACAAGTTGCATGTTAAGCGTGGAGCAAGTCTCATGAACGATGTCATGTAAGGTTAGCCTGGGCCGCTTCATCCCATCATATCGCAAGATGCAAAGTACACAAAAAGCAATTGATAATAAAAGCACCACCGCCCACAATGACCATTGTGTTCTACTCGTGCAACAGATCTACATATAGACACGACTCTGATACCACTTTAGGGGTTCGTAGCATGGAAAACAAACAAATCCTACCGCATGCACACAAACAAGCCAAGATCTATCTACTAGATTGTAGCAACGAGTCGATAGAAGCACTCACCCTCGAAGATTCCAAAGCAGTTAACGAGAGCAGATTCTCGTGGGTGATGTAGTCTACACTTGCCGATCTCAAGATCGCGTAGACGATCCTTCTGGCGCTGCGTTCCGGCAGCTCTTCCGCAGTCGGTCACACGTTTGGTACTCGATGAAGACCTTCTTCTCCCTTGTTCCAGCAGGCAGCGGACGTTGTAGTTCTCCCTTCGCGATTCCGGCAGCACGACGGCGTGGTGTCGGAAGTAGAGGGAAGATCCCGCAGGGCTTCGCCTAAGCCGGTGCGAGTTATGGTGGATTAGTGTTTCCCGAAGATCTAGGGTTTCGAAGTCCGGGAGGAGGAGGAGGTGTCGGCGGCGGCTAGGGCGGCGGCGGCGGCTGGTGGCGGCGGCGCGGGTGTGGGGAGGGCTTGGCTCTTGTGTGCTTTGGGGCAGCCCTCCCCTCTATTTATGAGAGGGGGGCAGCCTTTGGAGGGGTCGGTTTGAATCCAAACCCAAACCCAAGTTGGATTGAGAGAAGGACTTGTTTCTTCTCCCACTAGGAAACCATTGTTCCAGTTTGACTTTTCAAACTTCCCGTTTGACTTTCAATTTAGAGCTTTAATTCTCCCTTGCAAATGCCCACACCAAGTGACCTAGGATGTGATACTATCATTCCACTCACCCATGACACATTCATGGTCCATTCCCCTTTCGGTTCGGTGAACCTTCTAGAACCTCTCCGATGAAAACATCAGAATCTCCCTGAACTCCGGAATAAGACTTTCCTTATATGAATCTTATTCTCCGGACCATTCCGGATCTCCTCGTGATATCTCGGATCTCATCCGAGACTCCGAACAACATTCGGTATCCCCACTAACATTCCATATCTACTAAACAACATCGAATCCTTAAGTGTGTCTCCCTACGGTTCGTGAATTATGCGGACATGACCGAGACACTTCTCCGACCAATAACCAATAGAGGAATCTGGAAATTCATATGGCTCCCACATATTTCTACGATTACTTTGCGATCGAATCAACCACTTACATACGATACCAATTTCCCTTTGTCTCGCGATAGTTTACTTATCCGAGGTTTTGATCGTTGGTATCTCTGCATACCTAGTTCAACCTCGTTACAGATAAGTACTCTTTTCTCGTTCCCGTGATATGTGATCCCTTGTGAGCCAGTCACATGCTTGCAAGCTAATTGGATGACACTCCACCGAGAGGGCCCAGAGTATATCTGTCCATCATACGGATGGACAAATCCCACTCTTGATCCATGTGCCTCAACCCATATTTTCCGAACACTCAATGCCACCTTTATAGCCACCCAGTTACGGTGTGGTGTTTGATGTCATCAAAGCATTCTTCGCATGATGGTGATTAGCATGATCTCATGGTCGAAGGAATTAGGTTACTATGTATCAGAAAGCTTATAACAAACGAACTATTGAAATGACTTGATCTTAATGCTACGCTTATCTATAGGAGTATGTCCTTCATACCATTCTCCTAATGATATGATCTTGTTGTCAACAACATCTCAATGCTCATGATCGGGAAAGCATGATCTCTATTAAACAACAAGCTAGTATTTCAAAGAGGCTTTACTAGGGACTCTGATTTAGTTTACAAATCACACAAGTATTAATGTTTCCGGTTTAATACTATTATAGCATGAATGTAAACATTTATCATAAACACAAAGATATAATAATAACCACTTTTATTATTGCCTCTAGGGCATATCTCCAACAGATATGTATACGGGAGATTCATACAATGTCCACAAGCCAACCACTACGGAAAGTACCAACGAAAGCTTATCCCCCCGGTACGGGACCAAATTCCATCTTTGCCACTGGTACGCACGTTAAGGCTACTGGGCGGTCAAAGAAGAAGAAGAAGAAGAATCCGACACCGGCAGAGCTGGACATCGAGGAAACCAACAAAGAAAAAGTTGATGAAGAGATCGAGATGGAGAATCATGATGGAGATCCGATTAATACCATGTCGATCGACTCTCATGTGTATGGACACGTCGTCACCAAGGGTGCACGTGAAATTTACGGAGATGCTCTCACGACTCCAATCCCAACGGCTTCGGATCTTCCTCCGGAGGAGCTGGAGAAAAGGGCCGAGGACCTGGAAAAACACCGTCTGTTTCTGCTCGAAGAGGCCGCGCGCATCGTCGATCTTAAACAACAGTTAGACAGCGATCCTGCCAAATATCAGTCAGATTTCAAGCGACATCCAAATAAAACAAGGGGAGTTCTATTTCTTGCCAACAAGAACTCGGGTATCCACAGAGACCTATTTAACAGAAAAATAGGAGAGAAGATCTGAGTCTATAGCACGCCGTTGGAAAACGGTGCTATAGCTCGGGCTATCCTCGCCAATAATCCGTCTCCACAACAGGTCCAGCAGTGCATTGCATTGTTGGACAAAGGATTAAAGCATCAGAAAATGGCCGCGTCATTCAGTGGCAAGCCGGCATCAAAGTCAGAATTTTTCCACACTCTTTCCTACCAAAGCGCTGACAGAAGGATCCACATGGATACAGATCAGCATTATCATCCTCGTGGATAAGAAGAGAATTCAAGGACCGGCTCAAATGGCTACTCTCGCAGGCCGGCACGTGACTAGGCAAGAGTTATTCCGGATGCGTTCGAATATGCCATCAGGGCAATGGTTCCTCATCAGGACCATCGTCGGCAAAACAACCGCCATAGAGAAGACCCGGAAGTGCGCCGCCAGCGAGAGCAAGATCAGCTAAGGATGCCACCACCGAGCCGTCTAGCTAGTAACGCCGGACGAAGAGATGATCTGGACCATCCTGAATCAAGCAGGGACAGAGCCCTAAGAAACTAGCATCGGAGTCAGCATAATGAGGCTCCACCACCACCACCGCGTAACCCAGCCGGAAATAATCCACCAGGGCCACCCTCGACCCTAGGAAGCGACCATGAAGGATCCCGACGTAGCCATGGAAGCCACAGGGGCGGACGCGGCAATGGTGAGAGGAGAAGCAGAAATCCGACTCCGCCGCGTAGAAGTCGTGAGCCTTCGAGGCGCAGATCCCTCTCGCCAAATGATGCTCTCCATCTCATTGAATCAAACATAGAGGCGCAGCGGTACGAGGAATAAGACGCGTACGTGGAACCCAAGTGCTTTGGCCCACGGCTAGCTACATCACCAACAGAGGAAACATCCTAGTCGCAGTCCGATATCTCCCGCTTATGCTGAGGAAGACGGCTCGATCATGGTTCAGTGAACTGCCAGAGAATTCAATTCATAACTGGTATGATATGCAAAGTGCGTCCTTTTCAAACTTCGAGGGAACATACAGGAGGCCCTGCATAGTCGGACACTTGCAGCGTTGCACACAAAGACCTGGAGAAACCTGTCGGGATTACCTCGGACCATGGATTGACACAGAGAACTCCTGTGAAGGAGTTAACGAGCAAACTGCGATAAAAGCTTTCATCACAGGACTTCCAGTCGGACTTTTGCATCACACACTAAAGCGTGACCACATCACAGATTTGGGATAAATGATAGAGATGTAAAGCAAATATGCTGATGCCGACGATGATTCGGAAGGGATGCTAAATATTATGGCCAATCCCAATGCGGACAAACAGCCAAAACAACAAGCTCAGAAGCGCAAGAACACCTCGGACAAAAAACTGGCTCCGGACAACGCATCTATCAACGCAATGTTCGGATCTAGAGGACAAGGAGGGCGCGGAGGCGGCCGGGGTAGAGGCCGTGGAACTTCCCAAATACAGGGCAGAGGAGAACAACAACCAGGAAGAACCTATACCTGGGCCGACATTGACAATAATCCCTATGTCCACCACTTGGATAGTAACGGAGGATCTACCCACACAAATTCCGAATGTCGTTTCAATGACGACATCAAGAAAAACGAATCTGCTGGCTACAGAGCCAAACGACAAAAAGTAAAGAAAAATTCCGAGAAAGGCAAGGAGCCCAAGGAAGATTCCAACATGGAATAAGCGGATACCGCACAACCCAAGTCGGATGGAAAGAAGGAATTTCCGACTAAGAAAGACACATACGTCTGCTTCCTTGGATCTCAGCCGGCTAAAGACAAGAAGGCGGTTATCTGTGAGCTCAATGCCATGGTTCCAGCTATTCCACAATTTCTGGATTGGTCGGATGTAACCATCACCTTTGATCGCTCAGATCACCCGAGGAAAACACATCGTCGAGGAAAGTACCCTCTGGTCGTCAATCCTCTTATTGATGGCTATGAGTTCTCTAAAACACTAATGGACGATGGAAGCAGCATTAACATCCTCTACATCGAGAAGCTCCACCGCATGAAACTACACGAGAGCTAGTTGAGTTACAACAGTGTAACTTTCCATGGAATTATACCAGGGAGACAGGTGGATTCTCTGGGTGAGATTACACAGACGTGACATTCGGAACCCAAGACAATTACGAGACCGAGCCACTCTCTTTCTAGGTGGTACCGTTCAAAAGTACTTACCACGCCACCTTCGGACGTCCGGCTTACTGGGCATTCATGGCTCGTCCCTGTTACATCTACAATATGATTAAACTTCCAGGTCCAAAGGGCGTAATCACCATCCGGGGAAATCCAAGGAAGGCGCGAGAGTGCGACGAAGGATCTGCTGCCTTTGCCGCAGTCGTGCTGCATGCCCAAGAGTACCAGGAGATCAAGAGGACCATTAACCCGACCGAGATGCCCTCTACGAAGAACGAGGTGCTGAAGCCAAGTTTGCAGTTCAAGGCGTCGGAAGAGACGAAGAAAACATCGCTAAAGGAAGATGATCCATCCAAGACAACGAACATAGGGGTAGGCTTAGACCTCGCATGGCAGCCTCAAAGCTAATAGTGACATCTTCGCATGGCAGCCTTTTGACATGACAGGAGTACCTAGGGAACTTGTCGAGCACTCTCTTAATGTTTACCCTAGTGCTAAACCCGTCAAACAGTCTTTACGACGGTTTGGCAACGAAAAGCACAAAACGATAGCCAAGGAATTAGCCCTACTAGAGTTAGCCGGATTCATAATAGTGTAGGGTTCGCAGCATAGAAAACAAAAATTTTCCTACGATGTGAACTAAATACCAAGATCTATCTACTAGATACAAACAACGGGCGGATGTATATCCGTAGAGAACATACCCTTGAAGACCGACAAAGCTTAACGAGTTCAACTCGTGGTTGATGTAGACGATCTCTTGCCGATCTCAAGATCGAGAGGAAGTCCTAGCGCCGCAAATCAGCAGCGCATCCGTGCTCGCACACACGTTCGAGGCACCGAGCAACCTCCGCCTCCACGCTCCAGCGATGCAGCGGAAGCACAACTCTTTCTTGCCGAATAGCCACCGGGAACATGTATCTCGCTAGTCCGAGACCGTGGGGAATAAATTCTAGAGGGGGAGAGAGATCCTTCACGAGAAGGTGTGTGAGACAAGTGAGGAGGGGGGATCCTTTTATAGGAGGAGGGGGGAACCCCAAGGGGGTGGCTGGCGCATGGGGCTGCCCCCTTGCCCTCCCCTCTTCATGTGGATGGAAACTCCACTCACAAATCTCCTTTAAATTCCCTCCACTCAAAAGTCCACTCAAATTCCCATTAAATTTCCACCAAATTTAATGCAAACTCTCATTAAATAAAACTCTTTTATTTTATTCAGAATTTTGTCAATTACTTTAATGACAAACATTCAAAAATAACCCCTTGCTAGAATTCTATTTCACATGCATAACCACTTTATGCAATTTCACCCGAAAACCTGTTTCGGTATCTAGTGAAATAAATTCCTGTGCTTGTTCATTCTTTCGGCATGAAACATTTGCTCCAATTGGATGTCGGTGTCTCTTAAGTGTGTCACCCTACGGTTCGTGAATAATGCGGACATGATCGAGACCCCTCTCGGATCAATAATTAGAAGCGGGATCTGGAGACCCATACTGACTCCCACACATTCAACGATGACTTTCTTGTGATCGTCGGAACCTTTTACGCTAGTATCTTAATCCCTTTGTTTCACGATATATTACATGTGCGAGATTCGATCATCGGTATCTCCATACCTAGTTTGATCTCGTTACCGACATGCACTCTTTTCTCGTTCCTATGATATAACATTCTAGTGATCAAATCACTTGCTTGCAAGCTAATCAATGTGATATCACCGAAAGGGCCCAGTATATATCTATCCGTCATCGGGATGAACAAATTCCACTCTCGATCCATGAGCCTCAACATAACACTTTATTAGTTCTGAATCCATCTTTATAATCACCCTATTACGGTGTGACGTTTGATGTTATCAAGAAACTCTTCCGGTGTTAGTGATTGACATGATCTCATGGTCTAAGGATTAGGATCACTTCGTAAGTTGTTATAGCAATATAAACTCAATGACTTTGATCGTAATGCTATACTTCGGATGAATGTTCATCACACCATTACACTAATGTTGTGATCCTGTTATTAACAACATCCAATGTCCATGATCAGGAAACCTTGATCATCTTGTTAATCAACGAGCTAGTTTATGAGAGAGGCATAACTAGGAACTTTCTGTTTGTTTATTAAACACACATGTATTAACGTTTCCGTATTAATACAATTATAGCATGCAAAATAAACATCTATCATATACTTGGAATACACATAATAAACACTTTATTATTGCCTCTCAGGGCATATTCCCTTCAGTCTCCCACTTGCACTAGAGACAATAATCTAGTTACATAGTGATAATTCTAACACCCATTGAGTTCTGGTGTTGATCATGTTTTGCTCTAGGGAGAGTTTTAGTCAACGGATCTGCTACATTGAGATCCGTATGTACTTTACAAATCTTTATATCTCCATCCTTGACATGCTCGCGGATGTAGTGAAACCGGCGCTTAATATGCTTGGAATGCTTGTGAGAGCTTGGCTCTTTGGCATTGACAATGGCACCATTGTTGTCACAATAGATCACCATTGGGTCCAACGCGTTTGCCACCACTCCTAGTTCGGATATGAACTCCTTCATCCAAACTGCTTCCTGAGCCGCTTCTGAAGCAGCAACATATTCGGCCTCCGTTGTTGATCCCGCTACCACAGGTTGTTTGGAGCTCCTCCAACTAACTGCTCCGCCATTCATGAGAAATACGTATCCGGATTGAGACTTAGAGTCATCCGGATTGGTGTCAAAGCTAGCGTCGACATAACACTTAGCGACGAGCTCTTCTTCACCTCCGTATACAAGAAACATATCCTTAGTTCTTCGTAAGTACTTAAGGATATTCTTGACCGCTATCCAGTGTTCCGAACTAGATCCGATTGGTACCTACTAGTCAAACTAATAGCATGTGCCACATCCGGTCTTGTACATAGCATGGCGTACATTATAGAGCCTATGGCTGAAGCATAGGGGACTTTGTCCATTATCTCTCTTTCTTCCGCCAAAGCCGGACTTTGAGTCTTACTCAATGTCTTGCCTTGCAACAAAGGTAAGAACCCCTTCTTACTTTTGTCCATTTTAAACTTCTTTAAAATCTTATCAAGGTATGTACTTTGCGATAGCCCTATTAGGAGCCTAGATCTATCTCTATAGATCTTTATGCCTAATATGTATGACGCTTCACCTAGGTCCTTCATTGAAAATTTGCTATTTAGATAACTTTTAACACTGTTTAAAAGATCTATATCATTTTCGATCAATAATATGTCATCCACATATAATATCAGAAATGCCACATTGCTCCCACTCACTTTCTTGTAAATACAAGCTTCTCCATAAGTTTGGACAAATCCAAACTCTTTGATCACCTCATCAAAGCGGAGATTCCAACTTCGTGATGCTTGCTTCAATCCATAGATGGATCGCTGAAGCTTGCACACCTTGTTAGCATCCTTAGGATCGACAAAACCCTTTGGTTGTATCATATACAACTCTTCTTCAATATTACCATTGAGAAACGCGGTTTTGACATCCATCTGCCATATCTCATAATCGAAATATGCAGCAATTGCTAACATAATACTAACTGACTTTAGCATCGCTACGGGAGATAAAGTCTCATTGTAGTCAACTCCTTGAATTTGTCGAAACCCCTTTGCGACAAGTCGAGCTTTATAGATGGTCACATTACCATCAGCATCAGTTTTCCTTTTGAAAATCCATTTGTTCTCCACGGCCTTTCGGTCGTGAGGTAATTCCACCAAGTTCCAAACTTGATTTTCATACATGGATTCCATCTCGGATTTCATGGCTTCTAACCATTTGTTGGAATCCGGGCTCATCATCGCTTCTTCATACGTCACAGGGTCATCATTTTCATCAACCATGAAATTCATGATAGGATTTCCGTACAGCTCGGGAGCTGCACGCGTCCTGTTTGACCTGCGAGGTTCGGTAGTACTCTCTTTCGGAGTTTCATGATCATTATCATTAGTTCCCTCTTCAACAGGTGGAGCCAACTCCGGAACAACTTCCGGCGCTGCGCTACTCGCCATACTTTGAAGAGAAGGTTCCACAACCTCTTCGAGTTCTACCTTCCGACTACTCACACCTTTCGCGAGAAACTCTTTCTCTAGAAAGGATCCATTCTTGGCAACAAAAACCTTGCCCTCGGATCTGTGATAGAAGGAATACCCAATAGTTTCTTTAGGGTATCCTATGAAGACGCATTTTTCCGCTTTGGGTTCGAGTTTATCCGGTTGAAGTTTCTTCACATAAACATCGCATCCCCAAACTTTAAGAAATGACAGCTTAGGTTTGTTTCCAAACCATAATTCATACGGTGTCTTTTCAACGGATTTAGATGGTGCCCGATTTAAAGTGAATGCAGCAGTTTCTAGTGCATAACCCCAAAATGACAACGGCAAGTCCGTCAGAGACATCATAGATCGAACCATATCTAATAAAGTACGATTACGACGTTCCGACACACCATTTCGCTGTGGTGTTCCGGCAGGTGTGAGTTGTGAAAAAATTCCACACTCTTTCATGTGAGTGCTAAACTCGTAACTTAGATACTCACCTCCACGGTCGGACCGTAGAAATTTGATCTTTCTATTACGATGATTTTCCACTTCATTCTGAAATTCCTTTAACTTTTCAAAGGTTTCAGACTTGTGTTTCATCAAGTAGATATAACCGTATCTACTCAAATCATCCGTGAAAGTAACAAAATAACGATATCCACCTCGCGCCGACACACTCATTGGACCACATACATCAGAATGTATGATTTCCAATAAATCTGTCGCCCGTTCCATTGAACCGGAAAACGGCGTTCTAGTCATCTTGCCCATAAGGCATGGCTCACATGTATCAAATGATTCATAATCAAGTGATTCCAAAATTCCATCCGAATGGAGCTTCTTCATGCATTTAACGCCAATATGACCTAGACGGCAGTGCCACATATATGCGGATATATCATCATTAAGTTTAATCCTTTTAGCATCAACATTATGAATATGTGTAACATTATCATCGAGATCTAATAGAAATAAACCATTCATCATCGGTGCATGACCATAAAAGATTTCATTCATATAAATGGAACAACCATTGTTCTCGGATTTAAATGAATAACCACTTCGCATCAAACACGATCCAGATACAATGTTCATGCGTAGTGCAGGCACCAGATAACATTTATTCAAGTTTATAACTAATCCCGACGGCAAGTGGAGAGGCAGCGTTCCGACGGCGATCACATCAACGCTTGATCCATTGCCGACACGCATCTTGACCTCACCCCTTGCTAGCGGTCGCTTGTTCCGCAGCCCCTGATTCGAGTTACAAATATTAGCAACTGAACCGGTATCAAATACCTAGGTGCTACTGCGAGCACTAGTCAAGTACACATCAATACCATGTATATCATATATACCTTTGTTTGCCTTGCCGGCCTTCTTGTCTGCCAGATACTTGGGGCAGTTGCACTTCCAGTGGCCAGTCCCCTTACAATAGTAGCACTCGGAAAATCAGACTTAGGTCCAACTCGGGGTTTCTTTTCAGGCGCGGCAACAGGCTTGCCGCCCTTACTTCCCTTCCGTTTTCCCATCTTATCTTTCTTGTAACCAGTGTTCCTATTGATCATCAACACTTGATGTTCCTTTTTGATCTCCACTTCTGCAGTTTTAAGCATTGACAGAAGCTCGGGGAGAGACTTCTTCATGCCTTGCATATTATAGTTCATCACGAAGATCTTATAGCTAGGTGGCAGAGACTGCAGAACACGATGGATGCCTAAGTCAATGGGAATCGATATTCCCAAGGACACAAGATTATCAGCGTAACCCGACATCTTGAGTACATGCTCACTAACGGAGCTGTGCTCTTCCATCATGCAGCTAAAGAACTTTTCTGAAGCGTTGTAGCTCTCTACAGCAGCATGTGTGTCGAAAATCATTTTCAACTCACCCATTGTATCAAATGCATTGCCGTTTTCGAAACGCTTTCGAAGTTCCGGCTCTAGCCCATACAACATGCCGCAATGAACTAAGTTGTGGTCCTCCTGACGAGTCTGATAGACATTCTTCTCCTTGTCAGGGGCATCATCTAAAGGTGGGGGGCCTAACGGCGCTTCTAGCACATATTGCTTTTGTGCAGCAGAGAGGAGAATCCTCAAATTCATGGCCCATTCGGTAAAGTTGCTACCGTTCGTTGCTAGTTTCTCTTTCTCCATGAACACATTGAAATTAAAAGCAGGTGGTGCCATCTACAACAGAATTTGTAAAGTTTAGACTAAGTGTATGATAGATTGAGTTCAACTAATCTATATTACGAATGAACTCCCACTCAAAAACGACATCCCTCATGCCTTTTTGGTGATTACATGAACTAAATCCACTACACCAAGTACGATCATCACGTGAGTCGGTATAGCTTCAAAGGCGAGCATCAAATGGGCATCATATCAACTATATGACTCATGCTTAACCTTTCGGTCCGTGTTCCGAGGCCATGTCTGTACATGCTAGGCTCGCCAAGTTAGAACCTTAGTATTCGCGTGTGTAACTGTCTTACACCCGAAATATGGTCGTGGATCCAAGAACACCCGATCATCACGTGATGTCTTGGAGCGACGAAAACATAATCGGTGCATACTAAAGGAAGAACACATTCTTATCTTGATATTTAAATGAGGGATCATCTTATTATGCTAACAAAGCGCTAAACAAGCAATATAAGATGCTATCAAACATCATATGTTTATTAGTGAAATGATATGGTTCCCGCAGATGATCTCTATCATGTGCATCGTGGTATGATCACTATCATACCTATATGTGTAAATCCAAGGTCTATGGATTTTACACGCTATGTGTGTTGTAAGAGTATCATCTCATACTTCTACTTACAACACTACCATATCATAACACTAGCCCAGCAACAATCTAAACTAGACGCCTCTAATTTATCCATTGCAAGTTTTACGTGGCTTAGGGCTTTCGAGATAGAACCGTTCTTACCTACGAACATGAACCACAACAAGGATAATCAAATTGTTGACAACTCGCTTGCAAAATAGATATTGACTATAGTAGGAGAGACAGACACCCGCTAGCCACTTATGCAAACTAGTTGCATGTCAAGCGTGGAACAGGTCTCATGTGCGAGGACATGTAAAGTTTGTCCGGGCCGCTTCATCCCACTATGCCACCAATATCCAAAATTACAACAAAGGAGCAACAACATGATCATCATCGCCCACATACTCATATGTGTACTACCCGTGTAAAGTATCTACGCATAGATCTGGCTCTGATACCACTGTAGGGTTCGCAGCATAGAAAACAAAAATTTTCCTACGATGTGAACTAAATACCAAGATCTATCTACTAGATACAAACAACGGGAGGATGTATATCCGTAGAGAACATACCCTTGAAGACCGACAAAGCTTAACGAGTTCAACTCGTGGTTGATGTACACGATCTCTTGCCGATCTCAAGATCGAGAGGAAGTCCTAGCGCCGCAAATCAGCAGCGCATCCGTGCTCGCACACACGTTCGAGGCACCGAGCAACCTCCGCCTCCTCGCTCCAGAGATGCAGCGGAAGCACAACTCTTTCTTGCCGAATAGCCACCGGGAACATGTATCTCGCTAGTCCGAGACCATGGGGAATAAATTCTAGAGGGGGAGAGAGATCCTTCACGAGGAGGTGTGTGAGACAAGTGAGGAGGGGGGCTCCTTTTATAGGAGGAGGGGGGAACCCCAAGGGGGTGGCCGGCGCATGGGGCTGCCCCTTGCCCTCCCCTCTTCATGTGGGTGGACACTCCACTCACAAATCTCCTTTAAAATCCCTCCACTCAAAAGTCCACTCAAATTCCCATTAAATTTCCACCAAATTTAATGCAAACTCTCATTAACTAAAACTCTTTTATTTTATTCAGAATTTTGTCAATTACTTTAATGACAAACATTCACAAATAACCCCTTGCTAGAATTCTATTTCACATGCATAACCACTTTATGCAATTTCACCCGAAAACCTGTTTCGGTATCTAGTGAAATAAATTCCTGCGCTTGTTCATTCTTTCGGCATGAAACATTTGCTCCAATTGGATGTCGGTGTCTCTTAAGTGTGTCACCCTACGGTTCGTGAATAATGCGGACATGATCGAGAACCCTCTCGGATCAATAATCAGAAGCGGGATCTGGAGACCCATACCGACTCCTACACATTCAACGATGACTTTCTTGTGATCGTCGGAACCTTTTACGCTAGCATCTTAATCCCTTTGTTTCACGATATATTACATGTCCGAGATTCGATCATCGGTATCTCCATACCTAGCTTGATCTCGTTACCGACATGCACTCTTTTCTCGTTCCTGTGATATAACATTCTAGTGATCAAATCACTTGCTTGCAAGCTAATCAATGTGATATCACCGAGAGGGCCCAGAGTATATCTATCCGTCATCGGGATGAACAAATTCCACTCTCGATCCATGAGCCTCAACATAACACTTTATTAGTTCTGAATCCATCTTTATAATCACCCTGTTACGGTGTGACGTTTGATGTTATCAAGAAACTCTTCCGGTGTTAGTGATTGACATGATCTCATGGTCTAAGGATTAGGATCACTTCGTAAGTTGTTATAGCAATATAAACTCAATGACTTTGATCGTAATGCTATACTTCGGATGAATGTTCATCACACCATTACACTAATGTTGTAATCCTGTTATTAACAACATCCAATGTCCATGATCAGGAAACCTTGATCATCTTGTTAATCAACGAGCTAGTTTATGAGAGAGGCATAACTAGGAACTTTCTGTTTGTTTATTAAACACACATGTATTAACGTTTCCGTATTAATACAATTATAGCATGAAAAATAAACATCTATCATATACTTGGAATACACATAATAAACACTTTATTATTGCCTCTCAGGGCATATTCCCTTCAAACAGAGGTCCTCCGCACAGATTGGGTGGCAAATCCTGTACTTGTCCCTAAAAAGAACACTATTGATTTAAGGATGTGTGTTGATTATACCGCTTTGAACAAGGCATGCCCAAAAGACACGTTCCCTGTGCCAAGATTCGATCAAGTTATCGACTCAACGGCAGGGTTGAAATTACTCTATTTTCTCGACGCATATTCCGGATATTACCAAATACCGATGAAAGAGTCAGATCAAATTAAGACGTCTGTTAGACCCCTCCTTTATAAAGGATAGGATCCCTGTGATTGCAATGCTTGTCCCTGGATCAATGCTAGCATCCACAGTTTAAGATGAAGTACACAGATACAAAGGTCGTTTATTACATTCATTCCAGAGATAAAAACATAGTCTTTTACAACTCATGGCCATAGGCCTAATACAAGAGTTTTAAGGAACAAGTAAATAAACACAAGTCTTCATCTTCATGTGCCACAGGCAAGCATGTTGAGTGTAGACTCATGACTCCTATTCATCATCGGAGTAACCTGCAACATCACAAGTTACAACCACAGTGGGTCAATACTTTGGAATAGTATTGGCAAGTGATACCTTATTATATTTTAAGTGGACTATATTACTATATGCATTTTGGCTATGTGTAGCTGGGCTTGCTTTGCTTGAAAATAGGTTTTTCCTATTAGTTGAAATCACTAAGTTTTTCTTTATCAAAACATTCCCAAGGAACCACCAATAGACATTGAGGTCCTTCACCCTTGTTCACCCACCAATTTTTATTTAGAAGTTGGAGTGATGAGATTCTTGTAGCTTCCATGTCTTGATGCTCAAAGTGTCCATTTCCTTGGACAAGGCTAAGTACTTAGGTTTTCCATCTGCAGAGGTTGTGCACTTTCCCCACCAGACTTGGTTTCCCAAGACAGGACCTTTCAGAAGCTTTTCCTTAGTCAAATGGACGCGTTCCATCCTATCATCCCATCTACCACCAACTGTCCAAGTGACTAAGTTCTAGCAACCTATATGATCATGGCAGAGCCCATATTGCCAAGTGGTTGCACTGTAAGCTTTCTCAACACTTGGCCTCCAAATCCCTTTGTGCCTGGGTGGCTTACCACAAGTGAGATACACAACCCAAGTCCATGGCCTTGTGTAACCACTCAACATAACCCATACTTTCCATTCCACCCAGGAGGTTCATTTGACTTAGTGGTTTTATTAGAAAAGTATAAGTCTCTTGACTTAGAATATTTTCTTTATAGTATGAGTAGTTTTTCACCAACCCTTGTTTTGCTATAAGCTAGGCTAAGCAAAGTATGACAACATATCTTAGGGATGATTCCTTAGCAAATCTACTAGACTACATAGGATTTCCCCATCTTTTACATTAGACAAAAATAGCGTGCAACACTATAAAAAAATATCTAATGCCAGTTCAAAATATATATAGGACAAATTTATTCATGTAAATATCACTTGCCTTGGTAGTGGGGAGAGTAGCACTCTTCACAATCACAATCACTAGCAAAATCTACACAAGAAACAATAGCACACAATTACACACAAATATATACAACCAAAAATAATATGAATGCATGCATGCAAGAACTTACTAAGTGGTGATTTTTGAAAATTCTTCCAAGTATGCTCATGGGTACAGAAACTTAACATGTCACAAGTTTGCCAACTAAATTTATTTGGCCCCATTTTAATTTACCAAATTAAATCTATACCTAAATTAGCCTAAAACTTGTCCCACAAATAAAATCATTTTATCTATTACTATATGCTAAACAAATTGGATATTCAGAAAGGCCTTGTTTCACTGAATCCAACGGTATAAAGTTTGCAAAAATCCAACGTGGCATTCAAAAGTTATAAGCATTTGAAGTTTGAAACTAAATCTGGTTTTTAAATCTGTTTTTAGATCTAACCTAGCCACGCGTCATGTTTTTATTCGCCCATACCGGTTCGCACCGGATCACCCTTCTGTGCCGTTGGATCTAATTAACGCTGCACGGCTCAGATCGCGTACCTCTTCGGTTTAAGTGAATCTATCCTAGCGCTGCGATGCAGATCCAACGGTCCACATCATCAAGCCAGAAACGGGCGGCGCTGGCGGTGCTAACTGGCGGCGGCGCGTCTGACTACGGCGGCGCCGGCGTTCTACATCGTCCGCGAGAGGGAGAGGGGTATTACCAGGTTCGCCGGAGGCTGCTGAAGCTCGTCGTGGTGCTGGCTTGCGGAGGGGTGCTCGGAGATGGGCTCTAGATCTCGTCGGAGTTGCGTCTGGCGTCGGGTGGGTGTTGTCGGAGTCGTTGCCGAAGTTTTGCGTCGCCTAAGCGCGAACCAATGGGTTTAGAAGATGCGCAGGACAACTGCGAACACGCTCGGGTGAATAAGAAAGCAAGGGGCGCTCGAAACTTACTGAGATTGCTCGCCGGAGTTGGGGTGGTCGTCGGGTGCCTACGGCGTCAAGCGAACACGTCGACCTGGGGCAATACAGGATGCTCTGTTGTGGTTAGAAGGTGCGCGGGAGGTTTACTAAGCGTCTCGAACAAACCAGAGGGAAAGGGGCGCTCGAGGCTCACCTGAATCGGTCGCCGGAGTTGCTCTGTCTGCGGTGGTTTTGTGTGAATCGGGGGCAGCCTGGGGGCGTGAGTGTGCGATTGACTGGGGGAAAATGATCGTGGGGAGGTGGGGATCTTATAGCCGGTGCCTCGACAGGAAACGCCTGCGTTTAATTGCCCAATTAAGCCGCGCCATCACCGGCAGTCACTGCAGCTGCGACGTGGTCGCGGGCGAGTTTTGGGGAAGACGATGACAGCGTGTCCAGGGTCCACTCGTCAGCGATGTGCGCGAAGTGAGTGTGGGGTCTGGCTGTCAGCGGCTCAGTGTGTGCGCTCGCGCGTGAGAGGAGAAAAAGGAAATCCCCGGGTGGGCTTGCTGGGCTCGATTGGTTGCTGGGCCAGATACCTGGCGCCTGGCCCTTTTCTTTTGTTTGTTTCTTTTCTTTTTCTATTTCTATTTTCTGGAATGATTTTTGATATGAATTCAAATCCTTTTGAATCCAAACTGTTCTGGGAATTTTTGCAGGGTTTTGTGGATTCAAAAACAGTCATTTTAACTAAGTGTTTACCATGCAAGGCTTGGTCAAGCTTGGTTTTCAAAGTAAACAGAGATTTGCTCTAGTTTGTAAATATTTCAAAAAGATTTTGAAACCATTCCCAAATTTGAAAACTTGGGTAAAAGCTTCACCTAAACTTTCCATCAATGGAGTCAAGTGAACCAGTATTTAAACTTTCACATTTCAAAGGGTGCTGGTCATTTTGGAATAAAAATGCCCACATGAAATCATAGACCCAACTTCTGTTTCTAAGTGATTTTTGAGAAAACCCTAAATGGATGAATGATGCAAAGATGATATGAATGAGTTTTGAAACTATGATTTTTGGGATGTTACAAATCTAACCCCCTTAAGATGAATCTCGCCCTCGAGATTCGGTTTGGCTAGCAAATAGGTGAGGGTGGTCTTTCCGAAGATCATCTTCTCTTTCCCATGTTGCTTCCTCTTCGGAGTGATGGTTCCATTGCACTTTACAAAACTTGATAGTCTTGGTCCTGGTGACTCTTTCTGCTGTCTCTAGAATCTTGACAGGCTTTTCCTCATAAGTGAGATCACTTTCTAGCTGAACTTCTTCCAAAGGTATGGTATCCTTCAAAGAAGAGTCTTCCATTTCTGGGTGACATTTCTTAAGCTGACTCACATGAAATACGTTATGGACTGCTGATAGAGATTCTGGCAATTCAACTTCATATGCAACTTCTCCCTTGCGACTTAGAATCTTGAATGGCCCAACATATCTTGGTGCCAACTTTCCTTTGACTCCAAATCTTTTCACTCCACGAAGTGGTGATACCCTGAGATAAGCTCTATCCCCAACTTCGTAGGTGACTTCTCTACGCTTAGAATCCGCGTAGCTTTTCTGTCGGGACTGTGCTATTTTCAATCTGTCCTTAACCAATTTGACTTTCTCTTCGGCGTCCTTGATAAGATCAGGTCCAAATAAGCTTCTTTCTCCCACACCATTCCATAATAATGGGGTGGTACATTTCCTTTCGTAGAGTAACTCAAATGGTGCCATTCCAATACTAGATTGATGGCTGTTATTGTAAGAGAACTCCGCGTAAGGCAAACTTTCATCCCAACTTGCTCCATAATCTAGAGCACAGGCCCTCAACATGTCCTCAAGAATTTGGTTGGTCCTCTCTGTTTGTCCATCTGTTTGAGGATGAAAAGCAGTGCTAAACTCCAGTCTCGTTCCTAAGGATTCATGAAGTTGTCTCCAAAAGTGAGATGTGAACTGGGTTCCTCTATCTGACACAATACTCTTTGGCACACCGTGAAGGCATACAATCCTGCTCATGTAAATTTTTGCTAACTTGGCACTTGTATAAGTTGTCTTCACGGGTATAAAATGAGCCACTTTTGTTAGGCGATCCACTACTACCCATATGGAATCATACCCTGATCTGGTCCTTGGTAATCCGGTAATGAAATCCATACCGATATTCTCCCACTTCCATTCAGGAATAGGCAGTGGTTGAAGTAAACCTGCTGGTTTATGGTGCTCCGCTTTGACTCTGCTACACACGTCACACAAAGCAATGTGTTCGGCGATGTCCCTTTTGAGATTGTTCCACCAAAACCTTTCCTTCATGTCCATGTACATCTTGGTATTTCCCGGGTGAATAGAATACGGAGAGTTGTGACCTTCCTGTAAGATCAGTTTCCGCAATTCTGGGTCTTGTGGAACACATATACGTTTTCCGTGCCATAAAGTACCCTGTTCGTCAACATGAAAACTCTTAGCTTTCCCTAGACCAATATTTACCTTAATCTTTTCAATTTCCTCATCAGTCTTCTGGACTTCTCGGATCTTGTCCAATAGAGTGGGTTGAACATCTAAGGACATGAGATGTCCTTCTGGCACAATCTCCAATCTGAGTTCTTTGAATTGCTTACACAAGTTATCTGGCAATTCCCCTTTGGTAAGGCCATTTACAAATGTCTTATGACTTAGAGCATCCACTACTACATTTGCTTTACCGGGATGGTATTGCAAACTTAAGTCGTAATCCTTGATAAGTTCTAGCCATCTTCTTTGTCTCATGTTGATTTCCTTCTGGGTGAAGATATACTTCAAACTCTTATGATCGGTGAACACTTCACAACGCTTTCCCAAAAGGTAATGTCTCCATGTTTTGAGTGCATGGACGACAGAGGCTAACTCCAAATCATGAGTAGGATAGTTTACCTCATGAGTTTTGAGTTGTCTCGAAGCATAGGCTACGACTTTACCATCTTGCATAAGTACGACACCCAAACCTTGATGAGAAGCATCACAATACACTTGGAAATCCTTTTCCAAATCTGGCAGACATAGAACTGGTGCTGTTACAAGTCTCTTCTTCAATTCTTGAAAACTGACTTCGCAACCTTCAGACCAGGCAAACTTCTTGTCCTTCTTTAGCAATTCTGTCATAGGCTTAGCAACTTTCGAGAAATTTTCAATGAACCTTCTGTAGTAACCTGCTAAGCCGAGGAAACTACGAACTTCTTTCACATTCTTAGGTGATTCCCATTCTGTCACAGCTGAAACCTTAGCAGGATCAACTGCCACACCATCTTTTGTCATCACATGACCAAGAAAACCAACTTCCTCTAACCAGAACTCACACTTGCTGAATTTGGCATATAGTTTATGTTCCCTTAGTTTCTCAAGTATCAAGCGTAAGTGTCTCTCATGCTCTTCCTTGCTCTTGGAGTAGACCAAGATGTCATCGATGAAAACGACAACGAACTTGTCAAGGAATTCCATGAACACCTTGTTCATCATATTCATGAAGTATGCCGGAGCGTTGGTTAATCCAAAAGGCATCACAGTATACTCATACAATCCATACCTTGTGGTGAATGCTGTTTTTGGTATGTCTTGCTCTCGTATCTTGAGTTGAAAATAACCTGACCGAAGATCAATCTTCGAGAATACACATGCTCCTTATAGCTGATCAAATAAGTCGTTGATTCTTGGTAAAGGATACTTGTTCTTGATGGTAACTTCGTTGAGAGAACGGTAGTCAATACATAATCTTTGGGTCCTATCCTTCTTCTCCACGAACAACACTGGGGATCCCCAAGATGAAGAACTTGGTTGAATAAACCCTTTCTGTAACTGTTCACTTAGTTGTTTCTTGAGCTCTTTCAATTCATCCACAGACATTTTGTATGGTCTCTTAGCTATTGGTCCTGATCCTGGCACCAAATCTATCAGAAACTCCACATCTCTATCCGGTGGCATTCCTGGTAATTCCTCCGGAAACACATCCGGATATTCACATACTATTGGTACGCCGTCCATGCTAACCCCCTTAAGAGAATTTAACTTACCTCCTTTGGATTCAAAGTTTGACTTGAATTTTATCCTTTTACCTTCGGGGGTTGTGAGTGTAACTGTACGATTGGCACAATCTAGTACTCCTTCATGTTTAGCCATCCAATCCATTCCCAAAATTACATCTAGTCCTTGGGAATCCAGAATTATTAGGTTCACTGGAAACTTATATTTTCCAAACTCTATGACTAAGTCATGACAACCCGAGTTTACTATCATTTCTCCCCCCGGAGAACTTACTCTTATAGGGCACCCAATGGTTTCTACTGGCAGTTCATTTCTTTCAACAAATGCCTTTGATATGAACGAATGAGATGCACCGGTATCAAAGAGTACAAATGCTGAAATAGAATTGAGTCTGAACTTACCAGCCACGGCATCAGGTTCCTCATAGACCTCCTCCACATTGATGTGGTTAACCTGTCCTTTCTGGAAAGGATTCGGCTTGTTAGGTCCTTCCACCTTCTTTTCGGGGCACTCATTTGCATAGTGTCCCATCTTCTTGCATTTGAAGCATTCAACCTGACTGATGTCCTTTTTAGGAGGTTGGCCTCCACTTCCACTACCATTTCCACTATAGTGGCTCTTATGTCCACCCTTGTGGTTCTTGTACTTGTCCTTGTCATGACTGCGGTGATGCTTGTTGTCATGACGGTTGTGCTTGCTGAATTTCCCATGTTTATGGGATCCTGAGCTGCCACTGTCATCATAGTGAGATCGTTTGTGAGACGATCCCGAGCTGTGCTTGTCGGAGTGTTTCCTCTTTCTACTCTCGACTTGCTTCATTTTACTTTCCAAAATAGCAGCCTTGTCACACAACGACTGATAAGTTGGAACATATGCCACAGACAACTGTAGGTTCAGCTCATCATTCAAACCCTCCAAGAACTTTTCCTTTCTCTTGGCATCTGTATCAACCTCATCCGGTGCATAGCGCGCCAGATTGTTGAACTCTTCTATGTATTCTGCCACGCTGCGGTGGCGCTGTTTCAGGTTGTGAAACTCCTTCTTTTTCAGACTCATTATCCCTGATGAGATATGAGCCGTGCGAAAACCATCTTCAAAGATAGCCCAAGTCACTTCATCAATAGGAGTGGTGATTTGGAAGTTGTCCCACCAGGTGGCGGCTGGTCCTTCCAACAGATGTGCTGCAAACCTGACCTTTTCAGCATCCGTGCAGCCCACGGTCACTAAGTCTTTGTTCACAGAACGTAACCAGTCATTGGCTACCATGGGATCAGTTGTTCCCGAAAACTTTGCTGGCCTCAGACGCAGAAATCTGGTGAGCATATCAAAACCCGGAGGGTTGTTGTTGTTGTTGTTGTTATTGTTGTTGTTGTTGTTGTTGTTGTTGTTGTTGGGGTCGTTGTTGTTGTTGTTGTTGTTATTCTGGTTTTGGATGAATGTTGTCATCATTTGCATAAGCTGCGTTTGTGCATTCATCATTTGTTGCATTTCCGGGGTGATGTTGTTGGGGTTGGGGTTTGCGCGACGGGGAGGCATCTGTGGTTTGTTCAAATAGATAAGAATGAGATACCCATAGATGTTTCATGCACAATACATCATAAGCAAACACATATCAAGCAACATAAGAATAAAAGTTCAACAACCACCTAATAAGCTCATGAAGTAAAACACACAAGTGGCAAGCCATCCACATGTCGGATGGTCCAATAATAAGTTTCACAATAACAATATGAATATGAAAACGAGTAATCAAGTCTACTCATCAGCGTCAATCTCCTCCTCGACGAAGGTAAGACCCGCGTTCTCCATCGCGGTCTTGTTCTCCTCAATCGTAGTGGTCAAGGAATCGACCTTGGCCTTGAGAGCCCTCTTCTGGGAGCGAAGCCTCTCAATGACCATCTGCTGCTGCTCAAGCTCGAAGTCCTTGGATTTCAGTTCCTTGGTCATGTCCCGGATTTTCTTGTTCCTGTCCTGGACGCGTTTCTCCTGACTCTTGAACTTGCGATCCTGAGCCTCGAACTTCTTCTCCATTTCCTTGATCATCTCATCCTGCTGTGCGAAAAGCTTGTCCTTCTCGCGTAGCTGCACCTGAAGCTCGTCATTGCCAAGCATGACGTTCGTCCTATCCGTATCTACGTGCCTGAGAAGAGTCTCTAAGTCCTGAAGATAGAGGCGTATCGGCTCTGCAGTGCTCCTCGAGTCGTCCTCAAAGTCGATGGAATCTCCATCAACATCACGCCTTCCGAAGGCGTGGAAGTGAGTGCCCCTAACCTGTCGGGAGTGACGGCCTAACAGTCGTCCTATAAGGTCCTGCATGACTACCTCCATGCCTCTCTCCCTGTCGTCGTGCATCAGCTTGAAGACGATGGCCTCCGTAGTAGGCTCAGTCTGGCGTCCGGGCTGGCTCACCTTGAAGCCCCAGAGGTCCTTCCTCTCGAACTTGGTGAGTGGGTACACCGTGATGGTAGGAAGAGGTAGATCGAGTAGAGTGGTAAGCTCAAATACGGGGTCCGAAACGAGTAACCTGGAACTCCTCAACAGTGCTGACGGCAATAGGCATCTATTTATAAAATTGAAAAGTTAGAACAACACTATTTAAAATGAACACAAAACAACCATCTCATACATAACCATGGAACACAATTTCACACAAGTCATGCTTACACAAATCCATTACATCAAACAAGATCCAACTTATTTAAGGTATCATTTTGGAAAATAAGGTGATAAATGGTGGTCCAACTAATGAAGTGTCCTTACAATCCAATCTCACGGGATCTATTATTAAACACAATGTTCCTAGAGGCAATCCACCAATCTTGCTCTCTTGACTCTATCACTAAGTCTATAACATCTCCCCTTATTTCTTGGTTGGTGTCTTCCAACTCTTGAGTAAGCTCCTTTTCTTTCTCTAAGTCCTTTTGGAGGTTGAGCATTCTGCACTTGACTCTAGCACTTAGTTCTTTGATAGTCCTCCAAGCTGCATCCCTGGCTGACTCAAAGAATGTGGTGTGCATTGTAGTATTGGTGTACATGCAGAATCCCCTTTCTTTGTGGTTGTCTTCCTTGTTTTTGTACAAGTGAAGTTGCACCCACCAATATTCCACTCCTTCATCCATCACTGGAAAGCCCTTGTACACGGCTTCACCATGTGCATCCATTGCCTCCATGAGATCCTTGAGAACATTGGGAAACTCAGTTTCACATTCCAAGGTCATGGTCATGAGTGGTCCCTTCTTCACGGCTTCATTGATGGAGTTCATCTACAAAGGAAGTTGGAAGAGATTAGAAAAGTTTTACGAGAAGAATAGACAAGTGTAGAAGTAGTTGAAAAACTTTTTCCTTAGTGGTTTTCCAATCCTAGGGTCATAATCCTACAGGCAACACAGTGCTCTGATACCATCTGTTAGACCCCTCCTTTATAAAGGATAGGATCCCTGTGATTGCAATGCTAGTCCCTGGATCAATGCTAGCATCCACAGTTTAAGATGAAGTACACAGATACAAAGGTCGTTTATTACATTCATTCCAGAGATAAAAACATAGTCTTTTACAACTCATGGCCATAGGCCTAATACAAGAGTTTTAAGGAACAAGTAAATAAACACAAGTCTTCATCTTCATGTGCCACAGGCAAGCATGTTGAGTGTAGACTCATGACTCCTATTCATCATCGGAGTAACCTGCAACATCACAAGTTACAGCCACAGTGGGTCAATACTTTGGAATAGTATTGGCAAGTGATACCTTATTATATTTTAAGTGGACTATATTACTATATGCATTTTGGCTATGTGTAGCTGGGCTTACTTTGCTTGAAAATAGGTTTTTCCTATTAGTTGAAATCACTAAGTTTTTCTTTATCAAAACATTCCCAAGGAACCACCAATAGACATTGAGGTCCTTCACCCTTGTTCACCCACCAATTTTTATTTAGAAGTTGGAGTGATGAGATTCTTGTAGCTTCCATGTCTTGATGCTCAAAGTGTCCATTTCCTTGGACAAGGCTAAGTACTTAGGTTTTCCATCTGCAGAGGTTGTGCACTTTCCCCACCAGACTTGGTTTCCCAAGACAGGACCTTTCAGAAGCTTTTCCTTAGTCAAATGGACGCGTTCCATCCTATCATCCCATCTACCACCAACTGTCCAAGTGACTAAGTTCTAGCAACCTATATGATCATGGCAGAGCCCATATTGCCAAGTGGTTGCACTGTAAGCTTTCTCAACACTTGGCCTCCAAATCCCTTTGTGCCTAGGTGGCTTACCACAAGTGAGATACACAACCCAAGTCCATGGCCTTGTGTAACCACTCAACATAACCCATACTTTCCATTCCACCCAGGAGGTTCATTTGACTTAGTGGTTTTATTAGAAAAGTATAAGTCTCTTGACTTAGAATATTTTCTTTATAGTATGAGTAGTTTTTCACCAACCCTTGTTTTGCTATAAGCTAGGCTAAGCAAAGTATGACAACATATCTTAGGGATGATTCCTTAGCAAATCTACTAGACTACATAGGATTTCCCCATCTTTTACATTAGACAAAAATAGCATGCAACACTATAACAAAATATCTAATGCCAGTTCAAAATATATATAGGACAAATTTATTCATGTAAATATCACTTGCCTTGGTAGTGGGGAGAGTAGCACTCTTCACAATCACAATCACTAGCAAAATCTACACAAGAAACAATAGCACACAATTACACACAAATATATACAACCAAAAATAATATGAATGCATGCATGCAAGAACTTACTAAGTGGTGATTTTTGAAAATTCTTCCAAGTATGCTCATGGGTATAGAAACTTAACATGTCACAAGTTTGCCAACTAAATTTATTTGGCCCCATTTTAATTTACCAAATTAAATCTATACCTAAATTAGCCTAAAACTTGTCCCACAAATAAAATCATTTTATCTATTACTATATGCTAAACAAATTGGATATTCAGAAAGGCCTTGTTTCACTGAATCCAACGGTATAAAGTTTGCAAAAATCCAACGTGGCATTCAAAAGTTATAAGCATTTGAAGTTTGAAACTAAATCTGGTTTTTAAATATGTTTTTAGATCTAACCTAGCCACGCGTCATGTTTTTATTCGCCCGTACCGGTTCGCACCGGATCACCCTTCTGTGCCGTTGGATCTAACTAACGCTGCACGGCTCAGATCGCGTACCTCTTCGGTTTAAGTGAATCTATCCTAGCGCTGCGATGCAGATCCAACGGTCCACATCATCAAGCCAGAAACGGGCGGCGCTGGCGGTGCTAACTGGCGGCGGCGCGTCTGACTACGGTGGCGCCGGCGTTCTACATCGTCCGCGAGAGGGAGAGGGGTATTACCAGGTTCGCCGGAGGCTGCTGAAGCTCGTTGTGGTGCTGGCTTGCGGAGGGGCGCTCGGAGATGGGCTCTAGATCTCGTCGGAGTTGCGTCTGGCGTCGGGTGGGTGTTGTCGGAGTCGTTGCCGAAGTTCTGCGTCGCCTAAGCGCGAACCAATGGGTTTAGAAGATGCGCAGGACAACTGCGAACACGCTCGGGTGAATAAGAAAGCAAGGGGCGCTCGAAACTTACTGAGATTGCTCGCCGGAGTTGGGGTGGTCGTCGGGTGCCTACGGCGTCAAGCGAACACGTCGACCTGGGGCAATACAGGATGCTCTGTTGTGGTTAGAAGGTGCGCGGGAGGTTTACTAAGCGTCTCGAACAAACCAGAGGGAAAGGGGCGCTCGAGGCTCACCTGAATCGGTCGCCGGAGTTGCTCTGTCTGCGGTGGTTTTGTGTGAATCGGGGGCAGCCTGGGGGCGTGAGTGTGCGATTGACTGGGGGAAAATGATCGTGGGGAGGTGGGGATCTTATAGCCGGTGCCTCGACAGGAAACGCCTGCGTTTAATTGCCCAATTAAGCCGCGCCATCACCGGCAGTCACTGCAGCTGCGACGTGGTCGCGGGCGAGTTTTGGGGAAGACGATGACAGCGTGTCCAGGGTCCACTCGTCAGCGATGTGCGCGAAGTGAGTGTGGGGTCTGGCTGTCAGCGGCTCAGTGTGTGCGCTCGCGCGTGAGAGGAGAAAAAGGAAATCCCCGGGTGGGCTTGCTGGGCTCGATTGGTTGCTGGGCCAGATACCTGGCGCCTGGCCCTTTTCTTTTGTTTGTTTCTTTTCTTTTTCTATTTCTATTTTCTGGAATGATTTTTGATATGAATTCAAATCCTTTTGAATCCAAACTGTTCTGGGAATTTTTGCAGGGTTTTGTGGATTCAAAAACAGTCATTTTAACTAAGTGTTTACCATGCAAGGCTTGGTCAAGCTTGGTTTTCAAAGTAAACAGAGATTTGCTCTAGTTTGTAAATATTTGAAAAAGATTTTGAAACCATTCCCAAATTTGAAAACTTGGGTAAAAGCTTCACCTAAACTTTCCATCAATGGAGTCAAGTGAACCAGTATTTAAACTTTCACATTTCAAAGGGTGCTGGTCATTTTGGAATAAAAATGCCCACATGAAATCATAGACCCAACTTCTGTTTCTAAGTGATTTTTGAGAAAACCCTAAATGGATGAATGATGCAAAGATGATATGAATGAGTTTTGAAACTATGATTTTTGGGATGTTACAAATCTAACCCCCTTAAGATGAATCTCGCCCTCGAGATTCGGTTTGGCTAGCAAATAGGTGAGGGTGGTCTTTCCGAAGATCATCTTCTCTTTCCCATGTTGCTTCCTCTTCGGAGTGATGGTTCCATTGCACTTTACAAAACTTGATAGTCTTGGTCCTGGTGACTCTTTCTGCTGTCTCTAGAATCTTGACAGGCTTTTCCTCATAAGTGAGATCACTTTCTAGCTGAACTTCTTCCAAAGGTATGGTATCCTTCAAAGAAGAGTCTTCCATTTCTGGGTGACATTTCTTAAGCTGACTCACATGAAATACGTTATGGACTGCTGATAGAGATTCTGGCAATTCAACTTCATATGCAACTTCTCCCTTGCGACTTAGAATCTTGAATGGCCCAACATATCTTGGTGCCAACTTTCCTTTGACTCCAAATCTTTTCACTCCACGAAGTGGTGATACCCTGAGATAAGCTCTATCCCCAACTTCGTAGGTGACTTCTCTACGCTTAGAATCCGCGTAGCTTTTCTGTCGGGACTGTGCTATTTTCAATCTGTCCTTAACCAATTTGACTTTCTCTTCGGCGTCCTTGATAAGATCAGGTCCAAATAAGCTTCTTTCTCCCACACCATTCCATAATAATGGGGTGGTACATTTCCTTTCGTAGAGTAACTCAAATGGTGCCATTCCAATACTAGATTGATGGCTGTTATTGTAAGAGAACTCCGCGTAAGGCAAACTTTCATCCCAACTTGCTCCATAATCTAGAGCACAGGCCCTCAACATGTCCTCAAGAATTTGGTTGGTCCTCTCTGTTTGTCCATCTGTTTGAGGATGAAAAGCAGTGCTAAACTCCAGTCTCGTTCCTAAGGATTCATGAAGTTGTCTCCAAAAGTGAGATGTGAACTGGGTTCCTCTATCTGACACAATACTCTTTGGCACACCGTGAAGGCATACAATCCTGCTCATGTAAATTTTTGCTAACTTGGCACTTGTATAAGTTGTCTTCACGGGTATAAAATGAGCCACTTTTGTTAGGCGATCCACTACTACCCATATGGAATCATACCCTGATCTGGTCCTTGGTAATCCGGTAATGAAATCCATACCGATATTCTCCCACTTCCATTCAGGAATAGGCAGTGGTTGAAGTAAACCTGCTGGTTTATGGTGCTCCGCTTTGACTCTGCTACACACGTCACACAAAGCAATGTGTTCGGCGATGTCCCTTTTGAGATTGTTCCACCAAAACCTTTCCTTCATGTCCATGTACATCTTGGTATTTCCCGGGTGAATAGAATACGGAGAGTTGTGACCTTCCTGTAAGATCAGTTTCCGCAATTCTGGGTCTTGTGGAACACATATACGTTTTCCGTGCCATAAAGTACCCTGTTCGTCAACATGAAAACTCTTAGCTTTCCCTAGACCAATATTTACCTTAATCTTTTCAATTTCCTCATCAGTCTTCTGGACTTCTCGGATCTTGTCCAATAGAGTGGGTTGAACATCTAAGGACATGAGATGTCCTTCTGGCACAATCTCCAATCTGAGTTCTTTGAATTGCTTACACAAGTTATCTGGCAATTCCCCTTTGGTAAGGCCATTTACAAATGTCTTATGACTTAGAGCATCCACTACTACATTTGCTTTACCGGGATGGTATTGCAAACTTAAGTCGTAATCCTTGATAAGTTCTAGCCATCTTCTTTGTCTCATGTTGATTTCCTTCTGGGTGAAGATATACTTCAAACTCTTATGATCGGTGAACACTTCACAACGCTTTCCCAAAAGGTAATGTCTCCATGTTTTGAGTGCATGGACGACAGAGGCTAACTCCAAATCATGAGTAGGATAGTTTACATCATGAGTTTTGAGTTGTCTCGAAGCATAGGCTACGACTTTACCATCTTGCATAAGTACGACACCCAAACCTTGATGAGAAGCATCACAATACACTTGGAAATCCTTTTCCAAATCTGGCAGACATAGAACTGGTGCTGTTACAAGTCTCTTCTTCAATTCTTGAAAACTGACTTCGCAACCTTCAGACCAGGCAAACTTCTTGTCCTTCTTTAGCAATTCTGTCATAGGCTTAGCAACTTTCGAGAAATTTTCAATGAACCTTCTGTAGTAACCTGCTAAGCCGAGGAAACTACGAACTTCTTTCACATTCTTAGGTGATTCCCATTCTGTCACAGCTGAAACCTTAGCAGGATCAACTGCCACACCATCTTTTGTCATCACATGACCAAGAAAACCAACTTCCTCTAACCAGAACTCACACTTGCTGAATTTGGCATATAGTTTATGTTCCCTTAGTTTCTCAAGTATCAAGCGTAAGTGTCTCTCATGCTCTTCCTTGCTCTTGGAGTAGACCAAGATGTCATCGATGAAAACGACAACGAACTTGTCAAGGAATTCCATGAACACCTTGTTCATCATATTCATGAAGTATGCCGGAGCGTTGGTTAATCCAAAAGGCATCACAGTATACTCATACAATCCATACCTTGTGGTGAATGCTGTTTTTGGTATGTCTTGCTCTCGTATCTTGAGTTGAAAATAACCTGACCGAAGATCAATCTTCGAGAATACACATGCTCCTTATAGCTGATCAAATAAGTCGTTGATTCTTGGTAAAGGATACTTGTTCTTGATGGTAACTTCGTTGAGAGAACGGTAGTCAATACATAATCTTTGGGTCCTATCCTTCTTCTCCACGAACAACACTGGGGATCCCCAAGATGAAGAACTTGGTTGAATAAACCCTTTCTGTAACTGTTCACTTAGTTGTTTCTTGAGCTCTTTCAATTCATCCACAGACATTTTGTATGGTCTCTTAGCTATTGGTCCTGATCCTGGCACCAAATCTATCAGAAACTCCACATCTCTATCCGGTGGCATTCCTGGTAATTCCTCCGGAAACACATCCGGATATTCACATACTATTGGTACGCCGTCCATGCTAACCCCCTTAAGAGAATTTAACTTACCTCCTTTGGATTCAAAGTTTGACTTGAATTTTATCCTTTTACCTTCGGGGGTTGTGAGTGTAACTGTACGATTGGCACAATCTAGTACTCCTTCATGTTTAGCCATCCAATCCATTCCCAAAATTACATCTAGTCCTTGGGAATCCAGAATTATTAGGTTCACTGGAAACTTATATTTTCCAAACTCTATGACTAAGTCATGACAACCCGAGTTTACTATCATTTCTCCCCCCGGAGAACTTACTCTTATAGGGCACCCAATGGTTTCTACTGGCAGTTCATTTCTTTCAACAAATGCCTTTGATATGAACGAATGAGATGCACCGGTATCAAAGAGTACAAATGCTGAAATAGAATTGAGTCTGAACTTACCAGCCACGGCATCAGGTTCCTCATAGACCTCCTCCACATTGATGTGGTTAACCTGTCCTTTCTGGAAAGGATTCGGCTTGTTAGGTCCTTCCACCTTCTTTTCGGGGCACTCATTTGCATAGTGTCCCATCTTCTTGCATTTGAAGCATTCAACCTGACTGATGTCCTTTTTAGGAGGTTGGCCTCCACTTCCACTACCATTTCCACTATAGTGGCTCTTATGTCCACCCTTGTGGTTCTTGTACTTGTCCTTGTCATGACTGCGGTGATGCTTGTTGTCATGACGGTTGTGCTTGCTGAATTTCCCATGTTTATGGGATCCTGAGCTGCCACTGTCATCATAGTGAGATCGTTTGTGAGACGATCCCGAGCTGTGCTTGTCGGAGTGTTTCCTCTTTCTACTCTCGACTTGCTTCATTTTACTTTCCAAAATAGCAGCCTTGTCACACAACGACTGATAAGTTGGAACATATGCCACAGACAACTGTAGGTTCAGCTCATCATTCAAACCCTCCAAGAACTTTTCCTTTCTCTTGGCATCTGTATCAACCTCATCCGGTGCATAGCGCGCCAGATTGTTGAACTCTTCTATGTATTCTGCCACGCTGCGGTGGCGCTGTTTCAGGTTGTGAAACTCCTTCTTTTTCAGACTCATTATCCCTGATGAGATATGAGCCGTGCGAAAACCATCTTCAAAGATAGCCCAAGTCACTTCATCAATAGGAGTGGTGATTTGGAAGTTGTCCCACCAGGTGGCGGCTGGTCCTTCCAACAGATGTGCTGCAAACCTGACCTTTTCAGCATCCGTGCAGCCCACGGTCACTAAGTCTTTGTTCACAGAACGTAACCAGTCATTGGCTACCATGGGATCAGTTGTTCCCGAAAACTTTGCTGGCCTCAGACGCAGAAATCTGGTGAGCATATCAAAACCCGGAGGGTTGTTGTTGTTGTTGTTGTTATTGTTGTTGTTGTTGTTGTTGTTGTTGTTGTTGGGGTCGTTGTTGTTGTTGTTGTTGTTATTCTGGTTTTGGATGAATGTTGTCATCATTTGCATAAGCTGCGTTTGTGCATTCATCATTTGTTGCATTTCCGGGGTGATGTTGTTGGGGTTGGGGTTTGCGCGACGGGGAGGCATCTGTGGTTTGTTCAAATAGATAAGAATGAGATACCCATAGATGTTTCATGCACAATACATCATAAGCAAACACATATCAAGCAACATAAGAATAAAAGTTCAACAACCACCTAATAAGCTCATGAAGTAAAACACACAAGTGGCAAGCCATCCACATGTCGGATGGTCCAATAATAAGTTTCACAATAACAATATGAATATGAAAACGAGTAATCAAGTCTACTCATCAGCGTCAATCTCCTCCTCGACGAAGGTAAGACCCGCGTTCTCCATCGCGGTCTTGTTCTCCTCAATCGTAGTGGTCAAGGAATCGACCTTGGCCTTGAGAGCCCTCTTCTGGGAGCGAAGCCTCTCAATGACCATCTGCTGCTGCTCAAGCTCGAAGTCCTTGGATTTCAGTTCCTTGGTCATGTCCCGGATTTTCTTGTTCCTGTCCTGGACGCGTTTCTCCTGACTCTTGAACTTGCGATCCTGAGCCTCGAACTTCTTCTCCATTTCCTTGATCATCTCATCCTGCTGTGCGAAAAGCTTGTCCTTCTCGCGTAGCTGCACCTGAAGCTCGTCATTGCCAAGCATGACGTTCGTCCTATCCGTATCTACGTGCCTGAGAAGAGTCTCTAAGTCCTGAAGATAGAGGCGTATCGGCTCTGCAGTGCTCCTCGAGTCGTCCTCAAAGTCGATGGAATCTCCATCAACATCACGCCTTCCGAAGGCGTGGAAGTGAGTGCCCCTAACCTGTCGGGAGTGACGGCCTAACAGTCGTCCTATCAGGTCCTGCATGACTACCTCCATGCCTCTCTCCCTGTCGTCGTGCATCAGCTTGAAGACGATGGCCTCCGTAGTAGGCTCAGTCTGGCGTCCGGGCTGGCTCACCTTGAAGCCCCAGAGGTCCTTCCTCTCGAACTTGGTGAGTGGGTACACCGTGATGGTAGGAAGAGGTAGATCGAGTAGAGTGGTAAGCTCAAATACGGGGTCCGAAACGAGTAACCTGGAACTCCTCAACAGTGCTGACGGCAATAGGCATCTATTTATAAAATTGAAAAGTTAGAACAACACTATTTAAAATGAACACAAAACAACCATCTCATACATAACCATGGAACACAATTTCACACAAGTCATGCTTACACAAATCCATTACATCAAACAAGATCCAACTTATTTAAGGTATCATTTTGGAAAATAAGGTGATAAATGGTGGTCCAACTAATGAAGTGTCCTTACAATCCAATCTCACGGGATCTATTATTAAACACAATGTTCCTAGAGGCAATCCACCAATCTTGCTCTCTTGACTCTATCACTAAGTCTATAACATCTCCCCTTATTTCTTGGTTGGTGTCTTCCAACTCTTGAGTAAGCTCCTTTTCTTTCTCTAAGTCCTTTTGGAGGTTGAGCATTCTGCACTTGACTCTAGCACTTAGTTCTTTGATAGTCCTCCAAGCTGCATCCCTGGCTGACTCAAAGAATGTGGTGTGCATTGTAGTATTGGTGTACATGCAGAATCCCCTTTCTTTGTGGTTGTCTTCCTTGTTTTTGTACAAGTGAAGTTGCACCCACCAATATTCCACTCCTTCATCCATCACTGGAAAGCCCTTGTACACGGCTTCACCATGTGCATCCATTGCCTCCATGAGATCCTTGAGAACATTGGGAAACTCAGTTTCACATTCCAAGGTCATGGTCATGAGTGGTCCCTTCTTCACGGCTTCATTGATGGAGTTCATCTACAAAGGAAGTTGGAAGAGATTAGAAAAGTTTTACGAGAAGAATAGACAAGTGTAGAAGTAGTTGAAAAACTTTTTCCTTAGTGGTTTTCCAATCCTAGGGTCATAATCCTACAGGCAACACAGTGCTCTGATACCATCTGTTAGACCCCTCCTTTATAAAGGATAGGATCCCTGTGATTGCAATGCTAGTCCCTGGATCAATGCTAGCATCCACAGTTTAAGATGAAGTACACAGATACAAAGGTCGTTTATTACATTCATTCCAGAGATAAAAACATAGTCTTTTACAACTCATGGCCATAGGCCTAATACAAGAGTTTTAAGGAACAAGTAAATAAACACAAGTCTTCATCTTCATGTGCCACAGGCAAGCATGTTGAGTGTAGACTCATGACTCCTATTCATCATCGGAGTAACCTGCAACATCACAAGTTACAGCCACAGTGGGTCAATACTTTGGAATAGTATTGGCAAGTGATACCTTATTATATTTTAAGTGGACTATATTACTATATGCATTTTGGCTATGTGTAGCTGGGCTTACTTTGCTTGAAAATAGGTTTTTCCTATTAGTTGAAATCACTAAGTTTTTCTTTATCAAAACATTCCCAAGGAACCACCAATAGACATTGAGGTCCTTCACCCTTGTTCACCCACCAATTTTTATTTAGAAGTTGGAGTGATGAGATTCTTGTAGCTTCCATGTCTTGATGCTCAAAGTGTCCATTTCCTTGGACAAGGCTAAGTACTTAGGTTTTCCATCTGCAGAGGTTGTGCACTTTCCCCACCAGACTTGGTTTCCCAAGACAGGACCTTTCAGAAGCTTTTCCTTAGTCAAATGGACGCGTTCCATCCTATCATCCCATCTACCACCAACTGTCCAAGTGACTAAGTTCTAGCAACCTATATGATCATGGCAGAGCCCATATTGCCAAGTGGTTGCACTGTAAGCTTTCTCAACACTTGGCCTCCAAATCCCTTTGTGCCTAGGTGGCTTACCACAAGTGAGATACACAACCCAAGTCCATGGCCTTGTGTAACCACTCAACATAACCCATACTTTCCATTCCACCCAGGAGGTTCATTTGACTTAGTGGTTTTATTAGAAAAGTATAAGTCTCTTGACTTAGAATATTTTCTTTATAGTATGAGTAGTTTTTCACCAACCCTTGTTTTGCTATAAGCTAGGCTAAGCAAAGTATGACAACATATCTTAGGGATGATTCCTTAGCAAATCTACTAGACTACATAGGATTTCCCCATCTTTTACATTAGACAAAAATAGCATGCAACACTATAACAAAATATCTAATGCCAGTTCAAAATATATATAGGACAAATTTATTCATGTAAATATCACTTGCCTTGGTAGTGGGGAGAGTAGCACTCTTCACAATCACAATCACTAGCAAAATCTACACAAGAAACAATAGCACACAATTACACACAAATATATACAACCAAAAATAATATGAATGCATGCATGCAAGAACTTACTAAGTGGTGATTTTTGAAAATTCTTCCAAGTATGCTCATGGGTATAGAAACTTAACATGTCACAAGTTTGCCAACTAAATTTATTTGGCCCCATTTTAATTTACCAAATTAAATCTATACCTAAATTAGCCTAAAACTTGTCCCACAAATAAAATCATTTTATCTATTACTATATGCTAAACAAATTGGATATTCAGAAAGGCCTTGTTTCACTGAATCCAACGGTATAAAGTTTGCAAAAATCCAACGTGGCATTCAAAAGTTATAAGCATTTGAAGTTTGAAACTAAATCTGGTTTTTAAATATGTTTTTAGATCTAACCTAGCCACGCGTCATGTTTTTATTCGCCCGTACCGGTTCGCACCGGATCACCCTTCTGTGCCGTTGGATCTAACTAACGCTGCACGGCTCAGATCGCGTACCTCTTCGGTTTAAGTGAATCTATCCTAGCGCTGCGATGCAGATCCAACGGTCCACATCATCAAGCCAGAAACGGGCGGCGCTGGCGGTGCTAACTGGCGGCGGCGTGTCTGACTACGGTGGCGCCGGCGTTCTACATCGTCCGCGAGAGGGAGAGGGGTATTACCAGGTTCGCCGGAGGCTGCTGAAGCTCGGCGTGGTGCTGGCTTGCGGAGGGGCGCTCGGAGATGGGCTCTAGATCTCGTCGGAGTTGCGTCTGGCGTCGGGTGGGTGTTGTCGGAGTCGTTGCCGAAGTTCTGCGTCGCCTAAGCGCGAACCAATGGGTTTAGAAGATGCGCAGGACAACTGCGAACACGCTCGGGTGAATAAGAAAGCAAGGGGCGCTCGAAACTTACTGAGATTGCTCGCCGGAGTTGGGGTGGTCGTCGGGTGCCTACGGCGTCAAGCGAACACGTCGACCTGGGGCAATACAGGATGCTCTGTTGTGGTCAGAAGGTGCGCGGGAGGTTTACTAAGCGTCTCGAACAAACCAGAGGGAAAGGGGCGCTCGAGGCTCACCTGAATCGGTCGCCGGAGTTGCTCTGTCTGCGGTGGTTTTGTGTGAATCGGGGGCAGCCTGGGGGCGTGAGTGTGCGATTGACTGGGGGAAAATGATCGTGGGGAGGTGGGGATCTTATAGCCGGTGCCTCGACAGGAAACGCCTGCGTTTAATTGCCCAATTAAGCCGCGCCATCACCGGCAGTCACTGCAGCTGCGACGTGGTCGCGGGCGAGTTTTGGGGAAGACGATGACAGCGTGTCCAGGGTCCACTCGTCAGCGATGTGCGCGAAGTGAGTGTGGAGTCTGGCTGTCAGCGGCTCAGTGTGTGCGCTCGCGCGTGAGAGGAGAAAAAGGAAATCCCCGGGTGGGCTTGCTGGGCTCGATTGGTTGCTGGGCCAGATACCTGGCGCCTGGCCCTTTTCTTTTGTTTGTTTCTTTTCTTTTTCTATTTCTATTTTCTGGAATGATTTTTGATATGAATTCAAATCCTTTTGAATCCAAACTGTTCTGGGAATTTTTGCAGGGTTTTGTGGATTCAAAAACAGTCATTTTAACTAAGTGTTTACCATGCAAGGCTTGGTCAAGCTTGGTTTTCAAAGTAAACAGAGATTTGCTCTAGTTTGTAAATATTTGAAAAAGATTTTGAAACCATTTCCAAATTTGAAAACTTGGGTAAAAGCTTCACCTAAACTTTCCATCAATGGAGTCAAGTGAACCAGTATTTAAACTTTCACATTTCAAAGGGTGCTGGTCATTTTGGAATAAAAATGCCCACATGAAATCATAGCCCCAACTTCTGTTTCTAAGTGATTTTTGAGAAAACCCTAAATGGATGAATGATGCAAAGATGATATGAATGAGTTTTGAAACTATGATTTTTGGGATGTTACAACGTCTTTCGTCACTCCTTTCGGAACCTTCTGCTATAAAACTATGCCTTTTGGTTTAAAGAACGCAGGAGCAACATATCAACATACTATGCAACATTGTCTCAATGATCAAATCGGACACAACATCCACATATACATAGACGACATAGAAGTTATGTCCAAAAAAGGGAACTTTAATTTCCAACTTGGAGGAAACATTTGCTAGTCTACAAAAAAGGGAACTTTAATTTCTTTGGAATTCCAGCCAAAAAATTGTTAGGTTCATCATCTCTGAGCGAGGCATAGAGGTGAACCCGAACAAAATCAAGGCTATACTCAACATTACCAGGCCGACTCGCCTGAAGGACGTGCAACATCTCACTGGTTGCATCACAGTAGTGAGTCGGTTCGTCAGCCGACTCGGCGAAAGAGCCGCACCTTTATACAAACTCTTGAAGAAAACCGTCAAGTTTTCCTAGACCCAGGAGCCGACACTGCCCTGCAAAGTTTGAAAGACCTACTTTCAAACCCACCAGTTCTCGCAGCACTAGAACCTCAGGAGCCTATGTTACTCTACATTAAAGCAACCAACAAGGTCATAACTGTGGTAACAGTAGTGGAGCGCGAGGAAGAAGGCCACGAGCATAAGGTGCAGCGTCCAACTTATTACCTGAGTGAGGTCCTAATAGAGTCGAAACAACAATATCCACACCATCAAAAGCTAGCCTATGGAGTGTACTTTGCATCCCGAAAGCTACACCACTATTTTCAAGAGCACAAGATCATAGTGGTGAACACCGCTCCCCTGCGAGATATAATCAATAACCGCGACACCACAAGACGTGTCGCAAAGTGGGGAATAGAGCTTGCAGCTTTCGACATTGAGTACAAGCCGCGTACAACAATCAAGTCCCAAATACTAGCCAACTTTGTTGTTGATTCGACAGAGATGGCAAAAAACACAAGTCCTCCAGATTCGGAATTTTGGACCCTTCACTTTGACGGATCAAAAAGCACGAGGAGGCTCGGGGGCTGGCGTGGTGCTCAAATCACCCCAAGGAGATAAGATATTCTATGTGTTGCAAATACACTTTATGGCAGCCAACATTATTGCTGAGTATGAAGCATTTCTGCATGGAATACGCATGGCCAAACCTATTGGCATAAAAAGACTAATGTGTTACGGAGACTCGGATTTAGTTGCTCAACAAGTATCCGATATCTGCAACGCAAACAAGCACATGGCAGCATACAAATCTGTTGTGGATGAATTATCTAAATCCTTCGAGGGTTTTGAAGTACACCACATCCATCGAGCAGAAAATGAGGAAGTAGATGCTCTATCAAGGATAGGCTCTGCACGGAAACAAGTAGCGGTTGGCGCTTTTTTAGAGCATTTAAGGGTCCCCTCCATAGTCGGAGTTGATGAGGACTATCCGACGAAATCCGAATCACCTTTAATAGCAATTCTGGATGTAATACCCAGATGGACAAAACCCTATCTGGATTTCCTGATAGACGGAAAATTACCCGAAGACGAAGTCTAGAGCCGGCAAATCGTCCGACGAGCAAAAGCCTACACCATAATAAATGGTGAGCTCTATAAGCGGAGTGTTTCTGGCGTTTTTCAGCGATGTATTTCTTCGGAAGGGGTGGAAATCTTACGAGAAATCCACGAAGGCGAGTGTGGTCACCATGTTGCAGCCAGATCCTTAGTGGAAAAAGCTTTTAGACACGGATTCTTTTAGCTTACAGCTAAGGCGGATGCCGACAAACTGGTCAAAATGTGCAAAGGCTGCCAAAAGTACGCCCATCTGGCACATGTTCCAGCTGAACAGCTGCCAACAATCCCTATTACATGTCCATTTGCGGTCTGGGGGCTTGATATGGTAGGGCCGTTTCGTATGGCAAAATATGGATTTACTCACTTACTAGTGATGGTGAATAAATTTACAAAGTGGATTGAGCCTAAACCCGTAACCAGTTGTGATGGATCCACAACCAGAAAGTTTGTTGAGGACGTGATCATCCCATTCGGATATCCGCACGGTATAATTACTGACAGCAGGAGCAATTTTCCATGGGATAACTTGCCGAATTCTTTGAAAACAAGGGATCTGACTCGATATTGCATCAGTCGCGCATCCACAAGCTAATGGACAAGTCGAAAGAACTAACGGTTTTATTTTACAAGGACTCCGACCTCATATCGAGGCACCTCTTTGTCGGGTCGCGGGGGCTTGGGCGAAAGAATTAACGTTTGTGATATGGAGCTTGCGTACAACTCCTAACAGGTCAACTGGATACACTCCTTTCTTCTTGGTCTATGGTGCAGAAGCAGTTCTTGCAAGTGATCTAATTCATCAATCTCCATGAGTCAAAGCATATATCGAAGAAGATGCAGATGTTTCTCGATAAGATAATCTTGATATAATTGAAGAAGTACGCGTCATTGCTGAGAAGAGATCTTTAGCCTACCGGCAGAAGTTACACAAGTATCATAGTCCGAGAGTGCAAAACCGTTCTTTCAGGAAAGGCGATTTGGTTCTCCGACTTGTGCAAAAAAGAAAGCACAAACTTTCCCAATTTGGGAAGGACCCTTTATGATTAGCAGAGTTCTGCATAATGGGTCGTATTATTTAACCGATATGAGACCAGTCAAGGAAAGACCAGATACTCAGAAAAGAAAGAGAGCTGGCGGTAGTACAGACTTGGATGAGATAGACCGTCCATGGAATATTGCACAGCTACGTCCCTTCTATTCTTAGTTATATTTCCTTGTAATCATATATGTACATGTTCAAAGTGAAATAAAGTTTTGATTTCCTCATATATTATCTTTGAGAAGTTTTTTGCCATCTTATTTCCAAAAGAGCATGTCATTTTCAAAAATCCCAGAATGCTTGAAAGTACTTTATGCTCCTGTTCGTTCGGGTTACGATTTTTGAGTACCTAAAAAATGTTACCCTAGGGTAAAAAATTCAATTTATTGTTTATACTTTGGTTTTTTATCTGATTGCTTAGACGTGGGTATTTTCCGAGTAATGAATTGTTGGTACTGGAAGCCAGCTTTGTTTCCGAGTTTAAAATGGTTTAGCAATTGAGCTTCGTTGCTCGGCAAAGTTTTCATGCTAAAGGTTGGCCGGATCATGAAAGGGACGAGGCAGAGATCCAGATAAAACGACAAGTATAAGCATAAAAACTAGTGCTTCAGAAAATTTCTAGCACACACATAAAATATAAACACGCAAAAGTGCTACGATAGTAAAAGCATCAGTTTTTATAGCCCACCACAATAAAAATAATTGTTTCCATCATTACATTGCCCAAAGTTCAGAATAATGCATAAATTTTTTTTATGTTGCAGATTCAGGAGGTGGTGATGAAGAAGGTGGAGCGCTGGAGTCAACAACGTTGTCGCCCTGGACCTCAGACTCGGAAGCTGCTTCAGCGAGGCTGTCTTCTGGCTCTTGGGGCGAGGGAGGCGCAATGAAGGATTCGAAGAATGGCGTCGTGTAATTGGTCACATCCGCCACACGACAATCATAACCTGCATAGGAATCTTGGATTGCCTTGATGTCCTGCGGGTTACCCTCATCGCCCTCCTCGGCAATACCCTTGGTGACATACCAGATTTCCATCTCGCTGTGGTGGCTCATCACCATGGTAAGAGCAGTTTGTGTAGAAGTACGAGCGTAGGAGATCTTCTAGTCCTCGATAAGCTTCGGAATCTCATTGGCCTTGTCCCTCACCTCTTGCACTGACATCTTGTTTAAGTCTGAAAGTTTGACCGACTCGCCAGCCTCTTCAAGAGCCTGGTGGAAGTCGAACAAGACATATCCGACGAGCTTGATTCGCTCGAGGCGAGGTTCGTAGGTAGGAGAGTCGGAAAGATTCAGGGGGGCTGGGAAAGAACCAAAAGTCAAAATTTGACTCAAAAAGAAAGTCAAAAAATCAATCGAACAAAGTAATTCAGAAATCTTACCTAGCACAGAATGATCCCACTAGGCAAGCTCCTCACGGAGGCTGTTCAGCTCACTCTCTGTGGCCTAGTCTAGATCTGTAACATCCCAGCATTAGAGCTTAGAAATAAGCTGAACACAGATGTGTGCATTGCATTCATGCATAGAAAATCTGAATAATATTCACGCTTTTGAACAAAACTTGTCAAAGTGATTGAAGCTTCGCCCAACTTGATGGAATTGAAGTAGATCATCAAGTTGACTGCGATAAGTTTCAATAGGACCTTTGCTAAAACCTTATTTTGGGTAAACATGATTTGATCTAAGGGTAGATCAAATGTAATAAGAGTTAAACCCTAATACATGACTTAATGATTTATATTTGATCCTTAAGTGATCATATCATAGTATTCATTATAATCACTCATGAATACCAAATTATAAAAATAAAACAAATAATAAGAATGTAACAACTATATCTTAATCTCATCTACTTATACCATGAGTATCATGGTAATACCTAACTCTACTTCTTAACTGTGATTGAGTAAGAAAGAAACCAAGTCCAGATCAATCACCATATATCTTTCTTTCCATATAAATCTTTATTATCTCTATTGAATCCTATCCTTATATTTGTTGTTCATCCATATTGAGAAATCAACTATTGATTCACCAATTCTTAACCTATCAATTCTTGACCTATCAACTCTGGACCTTATTATAGCATTCACTTAAGACTTATAAAGAAAGAAGTCGAAAGAGGTAAATAGTGATGCTAGTTTTAGATGTTATCTATAGGATGGGAGTGATTGGAGGAAATCGAATCAATATGGTAACAAAGAAGATTACAAGAATGAAGTCTGAAGATAGTTACCAGGAGTAATCCTATTGGATCAAGTAGGTATAGTCAATGAATTATATCTCTTAATCCAATAGAGCTAAACAAAAGATAATTAGAATACAATTGTAATGTTGTATGGATGGAAGCCTTGTTTAGACAACTGGAAACTTGAACCATAAAGGATCAAAGGATTATAATGATCATGCCTTATACTCTAATATTGAATGTTTATACCATGTATAAGTGCTTTTGGTGGATAAAACATGATTGAACCATAGTATAGATATATTATCCTAGATTAGTCATTACATGTCACATTAATATAATGTGAGGTTGGAATGTTAGATATTGGAGTCAAGTAGAGACAAGATAGTATGATTAAAATGATGTTAGAGCTACATTGGATTAAACAAGTAGTATTTTCCTCTTTGGAAATACTAAGCACTTGAGGTGAAGTAGGATTTGATGTATACATCTATTGAAGTGATATTAGTGAAGGATGATTAAGGAAGAGTATGATTGGAGTTAGAAGTAACCACTTGTCGGATTGGGGATTATCAGCAATAGAGTAGTTGATATAGCCAAGTATAGATATAAATGACTATGAAAAGCTTTAGTGTCAAGCTCATTGGATTTACAAATGGATTTAGAAGGATAAAAGGTGGATAAGAATATTCTTGTGAAGCAAAGCTCATCATGTTAGCACATGATGATGGATATGAAGGAGTAGTATATCTAGGAAATGAATTCCTTAATTAGAAGTCCAGAATTGTGAATTATGGAAGATAGGAAATTCTTGGTAAAAACTAACACCTAATTCTATAACCAAACCTATTATCCATTTCATCTAATTGATCTATCATTTTGTTTCCACAATGCTTCAGAGGAATATTTTCCTATATCAAATCACCTGAGCACATCTTTGTCATTTTCAACCATCATTATCATAGAAGCTTAGGAACCTTCATAAATTCTTTCTCATAAGATAGCCTAGAAAATAACCCCACTATTTTACTTCAAAGGGTGATAACATTAAAAATTATAAACATTAAGACAATATGATTAACCATTAATCTTTATTCACATCAATAAAATAAATATGAGAATATTAAACCTTCTAAGAACTTATGGTAAGAATTTTCAATGTAAACTTTAACTCTTTTGTTAGTAATAATAAAAATATATATACATTTCCATTTCCTAAATTATGAGAATAATATTAACCCTATTAAGTACTCAAAACTTTATGTATCAAATAATAATGAAGTACCAATAAATATAAGATTTGCCCTATTATTATATATTAATGGAAATAAAATCTCATTAGTTAGTAGTAATACATTCTATGATAAGTTTATGATTATTTGTCAAATTAAATTCATATTAAGGGCCCTCACAAATAATAATAGAAAAAGGATATATATAAAGGAAATAAAGAAAATATCACAATACATAATAAAAGTTCACAAATGGATTCTTAATAACTTTATTGTTGCTGCAAGTATTCAACAAATAAAATTTCAAAAAGAAAAGTTCAAACCAAATATAAAATACAAACCTGAAAACAAAACAAAAAATGAAAAAGGAATAGAACCAGGAAAAAACAGCGGACACACCAAATCTGGCCCATGGCCCATTTCCTCTTCTCTCTATCCGTCGCCCGCAGGTCACAGCCAATCCTCTTCGCTCGCTCCGCAGCAGCCCACTCCGGCCTAACAACAGCCGTGTACCCCTTCGCCCTCTTTTTCTTTTCTTCTTCCTCTCGCCAGCAAGCACGCCGGCGAAGCAGCTGCCTGGCACCACGTCGACCGTCCGCCGTCGTCGTGATGCCGGCTGACGCCAAGATCCGAGCCACCGCTGTTCGTTGCCTATAAGTAGACCATTGACACGTAGGAGATCCTTATCCTCATTCTTCCTCCCCAAATTCCCCTCTGACCAAAAACTGAGCTCGCCGGAGCCGCTCCTCGCCGACGTTTCCGAGATCCCATTGAACCGCTGAGGCTGCAGTTAGGATCCCCTTGATCATCTAGTTCGATTGCCCCACGAAGCACAAGCCGAAGGAGCTCCAATCGCACCAGTCAACACCTCCATCTCTGACGGGTTCCTCCATCGTCTACCTCGATTCCGGCCACCTCCGGTCACATTAAGACCTCCACTGCAACGCCGGTGAGTTGTTGATCCTCGGGCACCTCTCTAATCTCTCTATCGCTTCTGGAATCATCTCCACCGGGTTCATCTGTAGCCGCCGCCGTACCTCGTCGCCAGTCATCCTCCGGCGACCATATCTGAGCGGCACCACTGCTAGTAGGCTCCCTGCAGTGCACTCTTTCGAACCGTAGCAACCACGCATGCCAAACTCCACTAGATCACCGCTGTTGCTAGCCACCTGACCATCACCGGCGAGATGACGTCACAGCGACGTCATGCTTGTGTTAGGTCAGCTCGTTTGACCGATCTTTGCCCATGTGGCGTGTGACGTGGTCCCTGGCCCACCTGTCATTGGCTATGGGTAAAAGTTGGGCCAGTAACAAGTGAATTTACCAATCTGAGGGGTGATGTGGCTGATGGCCCACTAGTCAGTGACTTAGTCTAGATTAGCTTTGGTATAAAAAGTATTTCTGTTTATGAACTATATAAAACAATATTAATTCCAATATAATAAAATGATTAAATCTTGTTTTATTAATAACTTTTGTTTTATAATTCAGAAAAATATGTTTTATATATGAAAATTTTCAGAAAAATAAAATCTAAACTTAAAATTATTATCAAATATTATTATGATAATTATTTAAATAAATATAATTTAATAAAAGTTTTATAAGTAATAAAACTTTGATAAATCATATTTTAATATTAGTAAATATTAAAAATATAAATAAAATACCAAAAATCTTAGAAAAACAAGAATTATACTTTAAAATTATAATTATACATTATTACTTCACTTAATTCAATATTTATTATTTATTAAGTATTTTTAAAGTAGTAAACCTTATTAAGACCATATCTTATTATTTATGAATCACAAAAATAAATGTAATATACCAAAATAATCACAAAATTAATACCTACATTCTAAAAATGTGATATTCCACTTTTGGTTAAACAACTTTAATAACTTAAATATAAACTTATTTCCTTAATAGATAATTTATATAAGGTAAATAAAATTTGTTAATATTCCTAAAATTGCCAATTTAGATTTAATAAGTAATACCAGTCTTCAATATTGATAATATGAAGTTAAAATTGTTCAACACATTTTAAATGCAATTTATTTAAATTATCCTTCAACCATAAGTGCAGATTATTTTATAAAAGAATCCTTATCCAATCTAAAATCTCCAAGATTAATTATAATAAAATAAAAACCAGTTCTTTACTTTAACCACAAGTTTATGAACAAATCAAAACACTATAAGTGAATCCATAAGAAGTAAATAATATTGTTTACTTATTCATAAACCTTAACCACATCTTTATAGGAAGGTAAATCCCTTTGTACCATTATAATGTAAGGAAATCACTACTCCAATAGAAGTAATGCCATTCTTAAGTAACTCTAAGGAGACAATATAAAGTGAACAAGATACAAGTATCATAAGTAATACACCCTAAGTCTATCTACATCCTTAAAATTACCTTTAGTTTGCAAAGCTTTAAGTATAATGCTAAAAACTTTATTATATGCTTTATAGTTAACTTTGGTCTGTTACAATTAAATTATAAAGCATCTTAATACCAAACCAACCCAGTTAAAAACCAAGATAGATAAGTCTCAAATACTACTAATATAATTATTCCAGTAAAGGCAATTCCTTCTGACTTAAAGACTATAACTAGAAAGAACACCTCATAAGGTTAACTTAAAAGCTTAAATGCTTCTAATTAGTTGAATAAGATTTTCTTCAAAGGTTATTCGTTTTGCCACTTCAATCAACATATGACAATTAATAGTAAACACCTTACTTTATACTATACTTGTATAATAAGATTGTTAATACTTAAATCCTTTATAAGTGACATTACTTGTAAAGTAAAACTTGAAGATAAACAATTAAGATGTAAGCAACCTTGAGTAGCATTCCATATTGTGTATTCTGTTGTTGTATAAATACATGTTGTTTTCCACACACTCACAAGCCTTAATAAGAAGCACACGTGTGAAACTTAATCTAAAAGAGCAACACATTCCAAGGAAACCCTTTCCAGTATCCAAACCATAGAACAACGTTATCCTCGGGATTCGCGTTTCTCAACTTGCATAACATTGCTTATGCATAAAAGCATCTTGCTTCTTTAAACATTAGTCCTTACCGGACCAATGATGCAGATTTCCGATATTGGATCTTATATTGTCTTGAAGACCGTGAGTGCATAATCTTGCAATCACAAAAGGCAAGTTCACACTTTCTCATGTCCTTTGATTATTTTTTGTAAAGTATTTTACAAATCCAGTGTTGTCATCACCTGCATTCGAAAAAGGACAGAAAACATATTTTCATAATAAAGTGATTATAGGTTATTTACCATGAGGTAATAACCTACTATAAGAGTTCCGGTGGTAAAGGAACATATTATCTAGGACTTAACAACTAATGTCGCCAGTGATTCTTGCGTCGTATATCATGCGTTGACCATGAGATTTGGAATGGGACGAAGAAGTCAGCTGTATCTTTTCCCTCTCGCATGGAGCAGGATGTGCGGGTTATGGCTGTTATCACCCATAGCATGCATATTATTTATGGTAATTCGTAGAGGATATGCAGCATATGGGTAGGAGCCCTCAACGTCCCATGATAGTTCCGGCATCTGAACGGTCTGTACTGCCATTGCCGTAATTCAATAGGTGGGCTAGCGTACACCAAGGAGACATGCGGGGTCGTGGAGAAGGCAGTGATTGGCTTGGATCTTAGTCTGGGCCTCACACCAAGGAAGTGTGAATGAACCTGCAATTCAGATGTGAAACAAAGCTAAAATCTCTCATGGGTAAAGTGACGCACCTCTGTAGAGTGTAAGAACTGTAACTTGTTACTCCCTGTTCCGGGAAGGAGCTGCGAACGCGGCAGGAAATGAACTCCATGAAAGTTCTGGTAAACCCATGAAGGCTGATGGACATAGATTTTCAGAATAAAAGCAACCTTTGAAGAAATGTTTATGAAAACTTGTATTGCCTACGACCTACGGTCTGTGGCTGTAGTTATAGTGCATCAAACACTCCTTTTCTAGTGGACTTGCTGAGTACGCTCGTACTCAAAGTATCTTCTTAACCCTTGCTAGGTTCTAAAGCCAGTACAGACGACGTCCACATCAAGTTATGCTCCAGGAATCATCATCAAAAGCTAACGCTCTTCAATGAAGTCAAGAAAGTCAACATATACATCAACTCAAGTGAAGACGAAGTTGCTGATTAGATAAGAATAGAATTTCTAACCCTAGAACCTACTTCTGTAGAGTATTGCAATAGCAGCAATGCAAGCCTCATAGTTCAGCTACTAGTTTTGTAAGAAGTTTCTTTCTCTCTCTTTAACCTAGAGTGTTATCTGGATCTTGTGTAAAGAGTTGAGTTGTAACCTATAGTCATGTCTTGGACCTGCTATGTTTCTGTTGTACTACTCTGAGGGATGTAATACTAGTGAATGGTGTTTCATTGGAGTTATGTCAACGACTATAGTGTACTACATCATGCAGTGGTATGCTGGGTCACCGCAAGATCCCTCTGACTATCGAAATCATTCCAAAGATCATCCAATTGTTTGTCTCGGAGGGCCAATAGCTTCTCGAGCCTCACGGTCTCATGGTTGCTTGACTCCAGGACAATAGCTACGGATTTATCCGATTCAATAGTCATCTTCTCAAGCTTGTCCGGGATCTCAGCATTCTCCAATTCCAATAGCTTGAAGTTCTCGGATTGTTCTACCATCTTGCTAGACTCACACAACAGTTCTACAAAGGAAAAAATATTAGTCGGACAAAACAAGTTTGACTATGACAAATAGCTAACTGATAAAGAAGAAGTCGGAAAATTTTACCTTCTACTTCATCTTTTTCAACTTTTAACTTTGAATTCTCAAGGCGCATGGCTTTGATCTCCTTGTGTTTATTACATATGTTCTTGAGCAATTCCGGTTGGAAGATGTAATTTTCTGTAAGTTTAGAGACGGAATACCATCAGACGGCTACTAAGACTCGGGCTGAAAACTTAACAAAGTCAAAGTACAACACGAGCCTCGGGGATACACTACATCGTTCTTGCGGTGACCTAGCATACCACTGCATGTGTAGTACACTATAGTCGTTGACATGACATCCACAGAACACCGTTCCGTAAATATCATATCCCTCAGAGTGGTACAACAGAAACATTGCGGGTCCATATTACATAAGTACACACATTATTCTTATTACAATACCGGAAGTTCGAGACTTCCAAAAGATCCCAATTACAAACCAAAATATAAAGTGTTCAGCGGAATTTAAAAGTAACAACTCCGACTAGGAGTTGAGCTCAACAGCTTATTCTATAGAGTTCATGCTGCTCGTCTTCGTTGGTTACTACTAACTAGGGATACTTAGTTGGACTCGTTATCATCGACACCATAGCAGATTTCGTAATCCACTCCTTCAACTTCTCCGGACAGATCAGGTTCCTCGTAGAACACATCTTCTTGGCATTCAGCTGCATACATTGGCACGGCTTCGGGATCCTCAGAGTCTAAGGAAGGGATCAAAGGAAAGAATGAGTAACAACGTTACCCAACAAGTTCATTATATGCAAGGTGGGAAGTTTGATGCTCTAACTACCACCTCGGATTATAAATCCTTGGCACTATGCAATTTTTTGTAAATCTTTCTTCAAAGATTGATTTTATTCTGAAAAACTATGACAATCAGCCTTCACAGGTTGACCAGAACTTTCATGGAGTTCCTTTCCTGCCGCGTTCGTAGCTCCTTCCCGGAATAGGGAGTAACAAGTTACAGTTTTTACACTCTGCAGAGGTGCGTTACTTTACCCACGAGAGAACAACTCCTTGTTGCACAACCGAGTGTACTTTCCCGTCCACAATTCCATGATGTGGGGCCCAATAGTTGGTCCAAGCCAATCACTGTCCCCTTCGCCACCCCGCATGCCTCCTGGGTGTACACCATGCCCACATAATGAATTACGGCAATGGTTTGTACAAACCGTTAGATGCCAGAACTATCGTAGGACGATGAGGGTTCCCACCCATATGCTGCATATCCTCTACGAATTACCAATTAATATGCATGCTACGAGGATAATAGCCATGACCTGCACATCCGGCTTCATGCGAGAGGAAGAAGATACAGCTGACTTCTCTGTCCCATTCCAAATATCATGGCTAACGCGTAATATACGACGCTAGAATCACTAATGTCAGTGGTTATTAAGTCCCTACTTGATCATCATTGTTTCAATTAGAGCTCTAAGTTCTATTGCTCCATTATATCATCACTTAGGATGATATCTATGATTTCTTTATTTGTGAAAATAATATTTTCTTTCTTTTATAGCATATATGATAACACACAATTTGCAAATACTTTGATAAAGACTCTTCAAAGGACATGAGCAAGTGATGAACTTGCCTGGTGATGGCAAGATAGTGAAGTTGGATGCTTGCACTGGACCTTGAGCTTCTATGTCTACAAAAACATCATTATTGCCCGGTAAGGACAATATTTAAAGAAGCAAAATGATTATGCAAGTAATGTAATGCATTATTTAACTTGATATGCATTCACCCCATTATTATAAAAAGTTATTTTTAATAATAAATGATTTATAAATATTACTTTTTAATATTTATAACATATATTGAATTATTTTATTTTATTTCCTTTTTATTTGACTTTTATTAATTTAATAATTCTTTTAGGAATTATCAATTATACCTTAAAATTGTTATTAAATATTTATTTAGTATTTTTCAAAGATACTATAATATTAATATATAATGAAAGTGATTTTTATTTATGTTTATCATCTTTCAATAATTTTGTAAAATTCAATAAGGAATATATAAATTACAAAATTCTTATAAAATGTTAAATGTCTAAAACTTTATATTTCATTTTATTTGAATAGTATGGATTATTGTGAATCCAAAAGTATTTTATTTATAATTTTTGGACTTTTATTTTATTTTTTCAAATTTAATTAAGTCCAAGGGTATTTTGGTCTTTTTCTTTTTATTAAAATAGGCCTGGAAATGTTTCTGGGTTGGTTTCTTATTGGGCCCTGGTGGCCCATTAGTCCTAGGCAAAAGAGCCATCCTGAAGGGTTTGGCCCTGCTCGGCCCACTCCTCACTTCCTCTCTCTCTCTCTCTCTCTCTCTCTCTCTCTCTCTCTCTCTCTCTCTCTTGAGTTCATCTTCTCCTCCTCTGACCCCGACCCTGTGGCCGGCGATGCCGCCACCGGAGATTCTTGCCGCCGTCGGCCGTTTGGTCGCCGCCGTGGTGTAACAGGGGGTTATCGACGATGCTCGTTCGTTCTATCCAATTAGATTCGAGCCTAGGGCTCTCCTGCGATGGATCGATGCCGTCCCGAACCCTAGGGTTTGGGGGTTGGCATGGATTCAAGTGCTGCCATGGTCGTCGTGCGTCGAGGTGATGCTCTGCACCTCCAGGCATGATCAGGGTCATTGCCGTGGCGCCGTGCGGGTTGCAGCACCCCTCTGGGGTGCTCCCCATGCCGCCATGGTCGTCGGCCCCTCTGCTTCCTCTTCTATTCTTCAGCGAGGACCTACGATGAGTTTGATTCCCCTCCCCTGGTGCTCTCTGTGCTTACTGATTTGATGCTAGATGTTGGCAGTGTCCTTTCTGGCTACTATCTGATTCAGATTAGGATGATTATCCATTTAGGGTTCCTGTGATGTGATTGATCATGTGCTCGATGAATTGAATCATGTTTGGATGGTCTGTACACATGCTAAATGATTATTGGCCTAAGGCTTGTTGCTTAAAATGATCTATGATGTTCCTTTAGGGATGTGCCTATAAATAGATCATAGGTATATGTATGATTGAATTGTAAAATATAGTTTGACAACCAGAGAAAGGATGTTTCTCTAAGCTCTGGTTGGATCCTGGTACTTTGTTGTTTGCCTTTAGAGTTTCATAAATCCCTATGATGGATTCACCCCACTTGGGTTCTTTCTGAGGGTTTGTTTTATAAAACAACACATGACTCTCTCTAAATAAGATGATTAGATTATGTGAAGGTTTTATGAAACTCACCACAGAATCTGATGATGGTGTAGGAAGTTGGTGATGATGATCTTGATCTGGTTTTTGCTGGACTCCTGTGCTTGATCTTGAGCTAACCTGCTCCTCCTAGCTCCTGGGCTTGATCTTGCTGTCCACTGATCCATACCCCTCCTTATGTCACCATCCTGGTGATGTTTGGTTGATCCTTAGTTGGTGTGTGCGGTGACCCAGCATACCACTGCATGATGTAGTATACTATAGTCGTTGACATAACACCAATGAAACACCGTTCACTAGTATTACATCCCTCAGAATGGCACAACAAAAACACAGCGGGTCCAATACATGGCTAAAGGTTACAACTCACTCTTTTACATAAGATCCAGAGAACACTCTAGGTTAAAGAGATAGAAAGAACTTCTTACCAAGAAAAATCAAAGATAAAGAACGCAAGAACGATGATACTATTAAGTCTAGTATTCTGGCTAAGAGGCTGGCATTGCTGCTATTGCAACGCACTACAGAAATAGGTTCTTTGGTTAGAGAATGTACTCCTATCTAATCAGTATCTTCGTCTTCACTTGAGTTGAGGTATATGTTGTCTTCCTTGTCTTCATTGAAGAGCTTAAGCTGGCATAATAAGTCCTGGAGCATAACATGATGTAGACGTCGTCTTAATGGCTTCAGAATCTAGCAAGGGTTAAGAAGATACTTTGAGTACGAGCGTACTCAGCAAATTCACTAGAAGAGGATTGTTTGATGCACTATAACTACAACCACAGACCGTAGGTCATAGGCAATGCAAGTTTTCACAAACATTTCTTCAAAGGTTGCTTTTATTCTGAAAAGCTATGTTCGTCAGCCTTCATGGGTTTACCAGAACTTTCATGGAGTTCCTTTCCCGCCGCGTTCGTAGCTCCTTCTCGGAACAGGGAGTAACAAGTTACAGTTCTTACACTCTGTAGAGGTGCATTACTTTACCCATGAGAGATCAACTCTTTGTTGCACAACCGGGCATCTTATTCCCGTCCACAATTCCATGATGTGGGGGCCAGAAGATGATCCAAGCCAATCACTGCCCCCTTCGCGGCCTCGCATGCTTCTTTGGTGTACACCATGCCCACATAATGAATTACGGCAATGGTTTGTACAAACCGTTATATGCCAGAACTATCGTGGGATGATGAGGGTTCCCACCCATATGCTGCATATCCTCTACGAATTACCAATTAATATGCTACGCTACGAGGATAACATCCACGACCTGCACATCCGGCTTCATGCGAGAGGAAGAAGATACAGCTGACTTCTCCATCCCATTCCAAATCTCATGGTCAACGGGTAATATACGGTGCAGGAGTCACTGGCGACATTGGTTGTTAAGTCCTAGGTGATATAATTCTGAACAGTGTTATTCCAACTGTCAGATTTAATAGGTTAGTTGATCACCCTGGATCAGTAACCAATAGTTCACATTATTATTGAAAATAGTGTTTTCTGACCTTTCTCAAATGTAGGTGAGGACAACACTGGATTTGTAAAATACTTTATAGAAAATAAACAAAGGACATGAGCAAAGATTATGCACTCACGGTCTTCGAGTCAATATAAGATCCAAAATCTGAAATCAGCACCATTTGTTCGGTAAGGACTAATGTTTAAAGAAGCAATATTCTTTTATGCATAAGTAATGTGATGCACGTTCTAAGCGCAAATCCTGGGAATAACTTTGACCTAGGGTTTGGATTCCGAAAATGGTTACTTTCGAATGTGTGGTCCTTTTTAGATAAGTTTCATAGTTGTACTTTTATTAGAGTTTATGAGTGGTTGTAAACAACATATATGTAGGAGTAAAGTATACATACTTATGACATACTAGTTAGGATTACTTATACAAAAGTTCTTATTTAAAGTGGCAAAAAGGATAACCTTCGAAGAAAAGGTTTCTCTTCTAAGGTCTAAACAAACTTTGTGGTTAGTTAGTGGTGGTTGATGTTATTTGTTTGCTCAAATGGTTTGGCTTGAGTTGCTTTATATTTTAACTACTTCAGACCAAAGTTAACTATAAAATATATAGTAATGCTTATAGTGTTGTATTAAGATTCTGTAGACTAAAGTTAACTTTAAAACAAAGATGATTTTGAGAGTATAATAATTATAACATTTGCATCTAGTGTATCTGAAATGTTTTCTTTAGGTTACTTAAGAATGGTCATTCTTTTTACTTGGATAATGGTTTCTTGATTTGATTATGGAGTAATATCATTTATCTTTTATAGATAAGTGAGTATAGTTTATAATCTAAAACATACTATTAATTAACTACTTATGGGTTTATATAATGTTGTGGTAGTTTTTGCCATTTGGTAGTTAATATAGATAGAAAAGGCTTGGTGTATTCATAAGTGGTTCTTTATGGTTTTTATTATAAATTGAAATACTTTGAGCATATAATCTTTACTTAGGGTTGATGATAATTTAAATAAAAGATATTTATAATGTTTTTAAACCATTAAAGTTTCATTTTATTAATATTTAAGATTTATACTATTTATTAAACTTAATTTACTCATTTTAAGAATATTAATAAATGTTATTTATCCTTATATGAATTATTAATGAAGTAAATAGGTTTAAATTAGAGTTATTAAAATATTTGAATTTTTTTTAATTCAAAAGTATAATATTAGATTTTTACCATGTAGATATTATTTTTTTGTGATCATTTTGGTATATCACATTTATTTTTGTGATTAAATAATAATAAGATATGATTTTTATAATTCTTATTACTTAATAAATAATAGATATTTAATTAAGTGAACTAATAATACATGATCATAGTTTTAAATTAGAATTCTTATTTTTCTAAGATTTTTGGTATTTTATTTATATTATTAACATTTATCATTTTAAAAATATGAATTATCAAAGTTTTATTACTTATAAAACCTTTATTAAATAACATTGATTTAAATAATCATCATAATAATATTTGATAATAGTTTTAAGTTGTAGATATTATTTTTCTGAAAATTTTCATATATTATACATATTTTTATGAATTATAAATCAAAAGTTATTGATTAAACAAGATTTAATCATTTATTAAATTTCTGGAATATTATTAATTGGATTATAAAATTTTATTTGTTTCTTAACATGAAATACTTTTTACACCAAGTATAGAGCTGGCCCAGTCACTGACTAGTGTGCCATGGTCCACCTCATCTCTCAGGTTAAAGGAATTGCATTTGTTACCGATTGGTTATCTACCCCAGTCAATGGCATATGGGCCTTGGGCCACGTCACTTGCCACGCGGGACAAAGACCAGTCAAACCAGCTGACGTGGTTCGATCATGACATAACGATGGAGTCAGCACCACCACCGCCGCTAGAGGTTGGTCGCCAGCGACGATCTACTGCACCCCAGCAAGCAAAATAGATCTAGTTCGAATCAGCGCAACCTACTGAACCTAATAGTGGCAGCGCCGCTCTGAAATAGTCATCAGAGCTTCAACTCCGACGAGCTCCAACGGTGGCCGATGGTGGCATATGATGAAACGACGATTTACAACGAGATCCGGTGATTGAATGTTATTGGGAAGTTCAGGAACTCACCCTGATGATGATTGAGTGGTCGGCGAGGACAGGCGCGGTCGGAATCGAGCTTCCCGACGAGGATTCCGACGAACTGCTGCGAAGAGGAATGTCAAAATTCACCTGCTCTAGTGCTCCCCTTGATGCAAGCTTCTACCCCGAGGATCTCTGGAGGAAGACACTTCTTCATGACGGCTCAGAATGGTGTGGGGAGACGTGGTTCGACGGCGAGAGGTGGCTCTGGTGAGCTAGGGTTTCGGTCTCGTTCGTATCTGAGAGGATAAGGAGGAATTGGAGATAAGGATTGAGGCAGGGCGTCGCGGTGGCCTTCTTATCCCCTCCTAGCAACGACGATGAGTATCTTGGCGCAACGACGACGATGACGGCATGGGGCGGCGGTGATCTCCGCCAGCAAGATGCCTGTGGTCCTCTCCTGACCCCACATGTCAGTCACAGATGGAAAAGGAGTGGGCTGGTTACTGGGATGTTGTGGGCTGCACATAGGCGTCAGATAAGTATAGGTGTGTTGGGCCACGGCCAGGTAGTATTTTTATTTGTTTTATCCTTTTTCTATTTCCTGTTTTCTTATTCAGATTTGAATTTGATTTATATTTTGAACCTTTCTTTGTATGATTTGTTTGCTGGATATTTACAACAATACTAAAATATAATTAGTCTCATTTGTGAAATTTTATTATATCATCTTTTTGTATTTCTTTTAGTTACTTAATATAAACCCCCTTGTTAATATTTTATATAAACTTTTCTTATTATTTTTCTCTCCTATTTTAGTCAGGGATTTCTTGAATGATATATTCTTATTTGTTTATAAACTTAACTCTAGTTGATTCATAGTTTGAATAGAAACTTTCATATGTGTAATGATCCTATCCATTATTTGATGCATGAAATATAAAAGACATTGATATAGTTATTACTACTTCCATTGATTTGGAACATGACAATGTATATATTCTATTGTAATAAACAAAGATGTTTAAGGTTTTGTATTATGCATATCTACCCTAAGGTTTAGGGTCTTTAATGTCTTTAGTCTCCTTTATGAATGTGGTTAAAGATTCAATAGGTAGTGTTTGGAATATTTGATAGCCTCACCTTTAGTACTAGAAAGTTATATCTGGAATATTTCATGGAAAAGAATTGATAAAGATATACTTAAGCACATGTAGTTATGATGGTTGGAATTAACAGAGATGTACTGATGTGATTTGCTATAGGAAATATTTCTATAAAGTGTTGTAGACATCAGATGATGGATCAATGGTATGAGATGGATATTATGTTTGATTTGAGATTTAAATTTGATTTCTTACCAAGATTTAATAGGAAGATGATTTATAACATGTAATTATGTTTCACAATCTTGGATCTCTAATTAAGGAATTTCTTTCCTAGATATAATACTTCTTTCTATCCATCATCATGGTTAGTTTGATGGACTTACTTATTAAAATCTTCTTCTTCAATATATCATTCTTCTAAACTTATGGATGAATCCAATGAGTCTGATACAAGGATATTTCATAATTTTCTCATATCCTGGCTTGGTTGTATTTACTATTCTACTATTGATAAACTTCCATCCAACCAGTAGTTCCTTCAACTTCACTCACAATCTTCCTTAATATTGCATCACTGATCTTTCTCTAAGGTTGACTATCTTTTAAGATGGATAACACTACTTCTATAACTCTATGACATTATGTTGATCATACTACCTTGTCTCTACTTAACTCCAATATCCCATACTCCAACCCCACATTATGTTATGACTTGTCATGGCTAATCTAGAATAATTATCTAGACTAGGGTTTAATTATGTTTTATCCACCAATGTCCCTTATAAAGAGTATAAGCATATTCCATCTTGGTGACAAAAACATGATCATTAGAATCCTTTGATCAATATGGCTTAGGTTTCCAGTTGGCTAATCAAGGCCATTATCAATACAACCTTGTAGTTGTATTGAAATTATCTTCTGTTTAGCTCTATTGGACTAAGAGATATAATTTATTAACTATACCTACTTGATCCAATAGGACTACTCCTAGTAACTATCTCCAGACTTCATCCTTGCAATCTTCTTTTCTATCAAGGAAGGATTTAGCTCCATCAACTATCTTATTGATTGAATTCTTTTCAATCATTCTTATCAAATAAATGACATCTCAAACTAGCATCACTATTTATCTCTTCTTAGTTGTTTCTTTGTAGACCCTTATTTGTAAGTTGTGTTATGATCAATTACTTGATAGTTTGAGAATGGATGAATCAATAGTTGATTTCTCAACATTGATGATCAACAGACTTGGAAACATAACTCAACAGAGATGATAAGGATTGATATGGAATTAAAGATATATGGTGAATGATCTAAGCTTAGTTCCTTTCCTACTCCATAATAAGTAAGGTTAGGTATCACCATGATACTCATGGTATATGCAGATGAGATTAAGATATAGTTGCTACATTCTTATCATTTGTGTTATATCCTTAACTTGGTACTTATGAGTGATTATAATGAATACTATAACATGTTCACCTAATGATCAAATATAATTCACATTGTATTAAGGTTTAACTTATAATACATTTGATCTACCCTTAGAACAAATCTCCCTTACCCAAAATTAGGTTTTAGCAAAGGTCCTATTGAAACTTATCGCAGTAAACTTGATGATCTACTTCAATTCCATTAAGCTAAGAGAAGCTTCAATCACATTGACAAGTTTTGTTTAAAAGCGCAAAAATTATTTGGATTTTCTATGCATGAACGCAATGTGTCGTGGTATTGCCGACGAGTACGCCATGGAGGGGTCCTCACAGTGCGTGTTTAGAGACGTGGGGGAAGGCGAACGGTTGACGGGTACGAGGTAACATAGCTTACCCAGGTTCAGATCCCACGATGGTGGCGGAATCCTACTCCTGCTATAAATCACTATAAGGGCAATACGCCGAGTTACAGGGATTGGTTCTCTGTCCGAGGTTGTCTGAATCGATGCCCTAAAGGCTCCCATAGGCCCGACTTATATAGTCGCCAGGTCCTAGGGTTACAGGGAAAAGTCCTAGCCGGACAGGTTATAGAGTCCTACACCGTCTATTACTAGTCTTGTGTATCTTGTACTCCAAGGCTCCGGGTACGCTGGTGACTCCACCGTAGCCTTACTTTATCCGGCATGGGCCTCCCTTCTGGATCCATCTAACTGGGCTGCCCAGCAGGCCATAGGCCATGCTACCAACTGTGGGCCACCCGGGTTATCCGGATAGGTTACATGCTATGAGGATACCCATATAGCATATCCCCAACAGTACCCCCCGGAGAACTGCGAGATCTTGCGCCGTCTTGCCTCTTCAGATAAATGTTCCGTCTAGTTGGATGTCGGCCAATCGTCAAGCAATATCTTGTAGTCCTCCCAAAGAACCCTGCAAAACTTTCTCCGTCTTCAACTTGTAAGCCGGAGAAATGCTGAATCTTCCATCGTACTCTTCCGTAGTCGGATTGGATCCGTCCATTTCGGAATCTTCGATGTGACGGCTCATCTACCCATGTAAGCTAGGATGACGTAGGCTTAGGTCAGCAACGCCTCGTAACTCACACATGCAGAGAACGCAATCATGTCCGATTTTCCCGCGCGAGCGATACGAATCGTTGGCGGCGACGGTTGGAGACGTGGCAAAATTTCCGCGCACGTTCGCGAACACGTTGTCTAAGCGGCAACCGTCTGATTAAGCTACACGAATCTTGACGCCAGGGATGATAAATAGTAACCGTGGGGAAAATTCCACTTTTTACCTCATTATCCTCGTATCATCTTCTTCCTCCAGTCGCGTGCCTCCTCGAGCTCTCCGCGAGAACTCTCGAAAAAACCCTAGCTTCAATCCTCACCAGTGACCTTCGCACTCATTCCATGGCCAGCAGCAGCACTTACCCATCGATGCCGGCGCCGAGCGAAGCCGCGGCGAAACCGGCGAGCTCCGTCGTCGTGCTCCCAGAGGGTTTGGTCATCCCCGCATCGGCGGTGATCGAGTCCACCGGCGGCGACCTTAATCTGGTGGCGCAGGAGCCATTGGAGGAGGAACTGGACTCGCACAAGGGCGACTGGCGCGGCTCAGATATCACAGACCGTGACATCCAAGAGCTGATCACCGAGGGCTACCTCCCCGCGACGGAGGGGCTCGCCTGGCGGGTGGTGCCGGCCAGCGAGGTGACACCTTCTCCCCAAGCCGGAGAAAAGGTGTACCTCAAAGCCCAACTGGTACGCGGCGTCTCCCTGCCCATCTCCAACTTCTTCCTCTCCGTCTTGAACCACTATAGGGTCCAGCCCCAGAACCTTTCCCCCAATAGTATCTTAGTGCTTAGCAACTACGCGGAGCTCTGCGAGGGATACTTAGGGATAAGGCCTAGGTTAGAACTCTTTGTCTACTTCTTCACCGTCAAACGTGAAGCCGGACATAGCAAGAAAGAGCTTAGGAACTGCGGCACCATAAGCTTCAAGATTCGACCTGGCCGGCGGTTCCCCAACATCGTCGGCCACGAGTCCTACAAGAATTGGCAGTGGACATACTTTTACGGCCCAGACATTCCTTTGTCTGGCCGAAAAGTTACGTACCCGGACTTCGTTGACGGAGCCACCGCTGAAGCCTCGTCATGGATATCCCAGGCCTCCCTTCCCTCTGACCTCGACGCTTCTCGTGCCATAAGGCAGATCGAATGGTTCGTAGAGACGGGTTTGACCGGCTTGGACCTAGCCATGTGCTGGTTCATCAGGCGAATCCAACCTCTGCAGCACCGCGCGAAGCTCATGCACGAGTATACCAGCGACAGAAGGGATAGTCTCCGCATCTCCGTGGACAACTTCTCGAGCGACTCCATCAAGCTCCGCCTTAAGGACATCGTCAAGGTGAAGGATAAGAAGCGTGGCTTCACCATCACCTACGACATGTTCGTAGATGGCAAGTGCCCAAAGGTAGGTATTTATTTTCCGTGTATGACATATACTCCAGTTCTTCCGTCTTGCAAATGTCATCATATCTAACACGGTGATTTCTCACTTAACAGCTTAGCGATCTAGAGGAGGGCAACCTGACTGCCCAAATCTATGATCCAAAGATGAAGGAAGTCACGGTCGTGTCCGACAACGAGGCTCCGTTGGCGCGGAAGCGGAAGAGCTCTACCTCTGATGCTGCCGACAGAGGCAAGAAGAAGAAGACGGAGGGTGGAGCCTCCAAGAAGACTACCGCCGCCCTAAAGGCGGAAAAGAGAAAAGTTACTGGGATCCCCTTTGCCAAAGCACCCCCACTTGTGTAAGCTTCTCATTCTCCGACATTGTCTATTTATTTGTCTTGCTCCTGTACTTATGCATTTTGCATGTTTCAGGAAGAAAGCCACGACTAGCCTCAAGAAGACCTCCAAAACATCGGAGGCTTCTTGAAATATTAAGGACATGCTGCGTCGCGACGCCTCCCCCGCCATTGCCCCTGCCACTCCTGTCGTCAAGCCCTCGTCTGCCCCAACAAGCTCTCAAGCTAAGGAGGCATCAGGCCCTTCCGCCATGGAAGTGGATTCTGGCGCCTCTACCGAGCTTGTAGTTGTCGGCGAGCAGGCAACGCAGGAGAGTACCGCCCAACAAATGGCTGAAGCTCCGGCGAAGGATGCCATCGGTGGCGGCAAGGCGGTGGTGGAGGCTGGTACTTCTGTTGTTGGCGGCGCCCCCGCACCCAAGAAAACCATAGCCTATCCGAAGATAGTCTATCCGGTACTTACACCGGGTAACACTGCTTTGGTCCCTGGTGTGGCGCCGACCTCTCCGACGTGCGGTCTAGAGGAGGTCCGCCGGCAAGCAGAAATCTTGCAAGGAAATAGCGAATCCTTTGCCAAGCTGCTGGCCGAGAGTGCTACAAACCTCAAGATCATCGCACTTGTAAGTTTTCTTTGCCTTTTGCATTTCATATGAGTATCCCACTATAGCCCCCGAGGATGTAGACGGAAAAACCATAGGTTTTTGCACCTATATGCTCTAAGAGTGACTAAGTTAGAAAAACTCTCACTGTAGCCCCCAAGCATTTAGATGGAATGAATTATTCCAACTAGATGCTTTAAGAGTAGCATACGCAGTGTTTATAAATTTCCATACTGTAGCCCCAAAGCTTCTAGTTGCAACTGAATTAGTTCCGACTAGATGCTTAAATAAAGCTAAGCATATATCCGAGTTAAAAACTTTATACTGTAGCCCCCAAGCTTCTAGTTGTAACTGAATTAGTTCCGACTAGATGCTTAAAGAAAGCCAAGCATATTGTTAAGTCAAAAACTCTCGATGTAGCCCCCGAGCGTCTAGATGGAAAATTTCCGACTAGATGCTCCAAGCAGACTAAACAACGTTTAACTTTGTTCTTTTTTCCACAGAACGAGAATGCTCGGAGGGGCATGGAAAATTACAAGTACTAGAAGATGCGTGCAGATATAGAAGCTGAAAAGGGTAAAACTGCCTTCTTGAAGGAACAGATCACCAAGAGCAAGCGTCTGTTTTCCTTTTCGCATTATGACTTGGTTTTGCGCCCATATTCTCCGAGTACTTACTATGTACTTTGCTTTCTCTGACTTGCAGAAACCATCGCCAAGGCCAAGAATATTGTCGAGCAATCCAAGCACATTCAAGAGCTGGATAGCGAGAACAAAATTCTTAAGGATGAGAGGAAAGACATGCTGAAAATGCATGAGGATTCAATGAAAGCCCTGCAGGACTCCGCCTCCACGGAAATCACTCTCTTGAAGGAGGAGATTGCGATCTTAAAAGATCAAAAGCAAGCTGCCGATGAGCAAAATCAACGCCATAGCGAGGCGTATAAGCTCCTCCAACAAGAGAATGAATCCTTGGCGGACACCCTCTGGCAAGCTAAGGCCAACATCTTCAGTAAGTTTTCTCCGTCTTGGATTTCTGTAGTCTGGATACTTTGAATTGTTGAACTCATGCGCTCCTGGTCGGAATTTGCAGCTCCTATGGGTTTGACCCGATCGCCTCCTTCAGACAAGGAATGCATGGTTCTTGCCGGAAACTTCATCAACACCGCCATCACGCAAGCCAAGGAGATTGCCAAGCCCCTCCAGATAAATATCAAGGCATCGAACTCCGTGGCGAAGTACTTGGAGATTTTGCGCCGAGCCCCCGAGCGTATCACAAGCTGGAAAGCTTCATGTGCACGGGCTGGCGCAAGGATGGCGCTATCAATGGTGAAGGCACACTATGAAGATGCCGACATAGACAAGGTGACCTCTGGCATTCCCGACGCAGACGATGACAGCAAAGAGATTAATCATAAAGCCATCCTGTCATCGCTCGCTGGCTATGACACCAGAGTTGCCGATTTGGTGGACGTCGATGTATTCGTGCCTATGAACATCATCGACAGCGGCGACCAAGGTTCCTCTGAGTCCCACCATAGCGCCGACTTCGAGGATGGCTCTCCGGTTGGTGATGGTGCTGCCTCCAAGTCACCTGCGCCAAAGGAGTGAAAGAACAACTTTGTAATATTTGTTTCACCTTTGGTGCATGTGCGGAAAAAACTTATTGATGTAACTTAAGGCGGAAAACAATGGTTGTTATTTCCTGCTACTTAAGAACTAATTTTAAGCATGTATATATTTTTTAAACAAGTGCTGGCTTATCCATTACTTTGGTTTTTATGCTTGACCTTTCGTGAGTTGGAAGACTCGTTGTCGGAACCATGCGCTCAGGTGATGATGCCCAATGGCACCGTCAATAACCTAAGCACAAAATCGCCGACAATAAGTGCCGAAAGTCACTACTCCAGAATCCACATAAAAACGACAAAGAACGTGTAGACCAGAAAACTTAAGCTAACGCCCGTAGGCGGAATTTTCACAAGTGCAAACGCAAGGCTTGTGCATAAAGGTTTTACATGATACAAAAATGAACACTAAAGGAGGTAAAAGTCTCAGAAATATGAGTGAACCAGAGAGCTTTATTTCATTGATCATATAAGAGGTACACAATTAGATAAAAATGCTAAGTGTAAAATGTACGTAGCTGTGCTATGTTCCATGGCCGATCAAGCTCCGGGTAGTCATCATCCGGGCCACGTCGCTTACGCTTATGATCCTCGTTGGGTCTATCCTTCAGTTCATGATTGTCAACGAGGTAGTAAGACCCATTGAGTAGCCCCTTGCTTATGATGAACGGTCCTTCCCATGGCGGGGATAATTTGTGTGACTTCTTCTGCTTAAGTCGGAGCACCAAATCCCCCTCTTTAAACGAGCGATGCCGAACGCGGCGACTATGGTAGCTGCGTAGCTTCTGCTGGTAGATGGCGGATCTTTGGCATGCCAAAACACGCTCCTCCTCGAGAAGGTCCACATATAGGCGTTTGGATTCTTCAGCATCATCTTCGTCGTAGGCGGCCACTCTTGGTGAATCGTGAAGGATGTCGGAAGGCAGGATGGCTTCTGCTCCATAAACCATGAAGAAAGGGGTGAAGCCGGTGGATCTGTTGGGTGTAGTTCGTAAACTCCACAGCACAGATGGCAATTCTCCAGCTGCTCTATGTAGCGGTGCCGCAAGACGTGGCTTGATTCCCTGCAGAATTAATCCATTGGCTCGCTCAACCTGACAGTTAGACTGTGGGTGTGCCACAGATGCAAGGTCAAGTCGGATACCTTTCTCCCAGCAATAAGCCTCCACTTCTCCGAGTGACAAATTGCTGCCGTTGTCGGTGATAATGCTATGTGGGAGACCAAATCTCACCACTAGATCCCGGACAAACCTGAGGGAAGTTGCCCCATCAAGCTTTCTAATGGGTTTATCTTCTATCCATTTAGTGAATTTATCAACTGCTACAAGCAGATGTGTAAACCCACAAGGTGCCGTCTGTAACGGTCCCACCATGTCTAGCTCCCAGACTGCAAACAGCCAAGTTATTGGTATTGTTCGCAATTCTTCAGCAGGAACATGTGGTTGTCGGGCATAATACTGGCATCCCATGCATGTCTCAACCAGCTTGTCGGCGTCCGCCTTCGCGTTCAGCCAGTAGAATCCTTACCGAAAGGCTTTCGCGACCAACGATCGAGGAGCGGCGTGATGCACGCAATCTCCGAGATGGATTTCGCGCAGGATTTCCATACCTTCTAGCTGGGAAACACACTTTAGGTATACACCAGTAGTGCTCCTTTTGTAGAGTTGCCCATTAATTATGGTATAACTCTTTGCTCATCGTTCTATTTGCCGTTTTTCAACTTCGTTGTCGGGCAAAGTTCCATGTTCGAGTTATTCCATGAACGGGACCTTAGTCACCATGTTGACGAAAGAGTCATCTCTATCCGGGTTGTCGATGTCGGCTCCCTTCACGGATGGTGTACGCAGATGCTCTAGGAAAACTCCTGGCGGAATTTTCTTGCGCCCTGATCCAAGCTTAGATAGCAGATCAGCTGCCTCGTTTTTCTCCCTAGGTACATACTTGACTTCGTAGCCCAATAAGCTCTTGGCTATCTCGTCCACTTCGTCTCGATATGCCGCCATCATAGGGTTCCGCGCATTCCAGGTGTTATCCACCTACTAGGCAACCAAGTCGGAATCTCTACAGCAAACTATGCGCTTGATGCCAATATCCTTGGCTACACGTAGTCCATGAATGAGTGCTTCATACTCCGCCATGTTGTTTGTAGCCTCGAAGTGGATCTGCAGTACGTAGTGTAGCTTGTCTCCTGTTGGTGACTGTAACAATACACCAGCCCCGAGCCGTTGAGCAGCTTTGATCCGTCAAAGTGCATCACCCAGTACTCTGGTTCCGGCAACGGAGTAGCATCTGGCATCTCCGTCCAATCTGCAACAAAATCCGCCAAGGCTTTTGACTTGATAGCATCGCGTCTCTTGTAGGTGATCTCGAAGGCGGCGAGTTCAATGCCCCCACTTCGCGACCCTTCCTGTAGCGTCGCTGTTGTTGATAATGTCGGACAGTGGAGTCTTGCTCACCACTGTGATTGGGTGCTCCTAAAAGTAATGCCTTAGCTTCCGAGAAGCAAGGAATACTCCATAAGCTATCTTCTGGTAGTGCGGATAACGCTGCTTGGACTCCGTCAAGACCTCGCTCACATAGTAAACTGGTCGTTGAACTCCGTGCTCATAGCCTGGTTCCTTCCGCTCTACCACGACGGCGATGCTGATTACCCGGTTGGTTGCCGCCATGTAGATTAACAGGGGTTCTCCAGGCTCGGGTGCTGGAAGGATGTGTGCTGAGGAAAGAATCTCCTTGAGCTACTTCAACGTTGCATGTGCTTCGTCCGTCCACGTGAATTTGCCTGCCTTCTTTAGCAACTTGTACAGCGGAAGAGCCTTCTCTCCAAGTCGGCTGACGAATCGACTAACTGCTGCAACACAACCTGTTAGTCGTTGAATGTCCTTTAGGCATGTCAGACGGTTTATGTTTAAGATGGCCATGATTTTCTCTGGGTTGACCTCGATTCTGCGTTGGGAAACGATGAAATCCAACAATTTGCCGGCTGGAACCCCGAAGACGCACTTCTTTGGGTTAAGCATCATGTTGTATTTTCGGAGATTATCAAAGGTTTATTTTAAGTCGGAGATTAAGTCATTTGACTTTTTAGACATCACTGTGATATCGTCCACATAGGCGTGAACGTTCCGACCAATTTGGTCGTGGAGGCAACGTTGCATTGTTCGCTGGTACGTAGCACCTGCGTTTTTCAGCCCAAAGGGCATTTAGCAAAACATGTCGTACGGGGTAGTGAACGAAGTGGCCAATTGGTCCGACTTCCTCATCTTGATCTGGTGGTATCCTGAGTATGCATCGAGAAAACACAAAAGCTCTGAGCCAGCCGTCGAGTCAATGACTTTGTCAATGCGAGGCAAAGCAAACAGATCTTTGGGACATGCTTTGTTCAAGCCGGTGTAATCAACGCACATTCTTAAATCATTGGTTCCCTTTTTGGGGACAAGTACAGGATTGGCCACCCATCGGGTGTTAAGGACTTATCGGATAAATCTAGCTTTAAGTAACCTAGCTATCTCTTTGCCAATGGTGCGCCTCTTCTCATCTCCAAAGCGTCGTAGAGGTTGTTTCACTGGTTTGCATTGTGGATCAATATTTAAGCTGTGCTCGGCAAGTTTCCTAGGTACACCTTTCATGTCGGCAGGTTGCCAGGCAAAGATGTCCCTATTCTCACGGAGGAACTCGACGAGCGTGCTTTCCTATTTGGGATCCAGGTTCGTCCCAATGGCGGTGACCTTGGAGGCATCGCCTACCACAAGTTCCACCAGCTTGATCTCGATGGCGGCCTTGAACGCAGGAGCGGAGTCGGAGATCTGCTTCCTCGACGCCGGCATCTCTGAGTCATCGACCTTGCTCTTGATCTCTTTGAATTATTTTCTGTAGAGGACAGCTTCTGCAACGGTTGCTTCATTGATCTCGCAGTTCCTTGCCTTGGTAAAGCTTCCGGATATGGTGATGATACCGTTTGGTCCGGGTATCTTGAGTTTGTTGTAGACGAAGCATGGCTTGGACATGAACGTGCGGAATATGTCACGGCTGAATATGACATGGTACACGCTCTTGAAGGGGACCACCTCGAAGGTCATGCGCTCTTGGCGGTAATTGTTAACATCGCCAAAGGTAACCTGAAGTGTAATGCACCCAAGGGACCGAGCCTCCCGACCAGGAACTACGCCGTGGAAGATGGTGTTAGTCCGCCTTAGGTTTGACTCCGTCAAGTTCATCTTCTACAGTGTATCCAGGTACATGATGTTAATGCTGCTTCCACTATCCACCATACACTTGGTGAACTCCACGCCGTCAATCAAGGGGTTGATGACCATGGCATACTGGTTCTACGTAGGTATAAGGTCTGGGTGGTCCATCCTATCCCAAGTTATTGGAACCTTCGACCAGCGTAGGTACTGGGGAACTGGGGGGAGAGTGGCCATCAGTATCCTCGGAGAGGTCTTCTGTTGTCGGACGGTGGGGGTGGCAAGTAAAGTGTAATAGACTGGAGCCTTCTTTGCGAAGGGGTTCTTGCCCTTGTCGTCGCTCTTGGCGGCGTGCTTGGGGTCAACGTATTCATCCATGTCACTTGAATCCTTGGACTCCTCCTCCTTCTTCTTCCCCTTGCCCTTGCCTCGCGGTCTGTTCTTCCGACTTTGCTTGTAGCCGGACTCCGGGTCTTCCTTGAGGTCATTGACGAACTTGAAGTGTCGATTGGTATGGGTGGCCTTGCCATTGGCATCGAGGTGTACGAGGCATGGCATATCGCGGTACTCCTCGTAGGTTTGGGGAACCCGGAGCGGCGCCGAGGTAGTTTCACTTCCTCGTTGCTGCCCACGACCAGCTCCCCTTCCTCGGCCACGTTGTCCGCCTTCTCCTCGTCCTGCAAAAGTCATAGAGACCATGTCGGTAGGTTTCTTTTCTTCTGGAGCGGTTTTCCGCTTTGTACTGCTGTTCCTCCGAGCTTGAGTTGGAACGGCTGTTGCCGGGAAGGATCCGCGAGCATCGTCGTCGGCAGCTACGAACTCACTAGCCAACTAAATCATCTGGTTCAAGTCAAGCTAGTGATTGTCCTGCAAGAGCTTCAGCTTATGCCGGAGCAATGTGCCCCTTTCCAACCTGTCGATGAAGGCGGCCATGGCGGTCAGAGCGTGCACTCCTGCACAGGAATTCTTCATGTCTAGCCAGCGGGAGAGGTAGGCGCGAGATGTCTCGTCTTTCTCTTGCACGCACCGCTGTAGATCGCTCACAGTGCAGGGACGCTTGTATGTACCCTCAAAGTTCTTGGTGAACGCTTCTTGCATGTCCAGCCAGTTGTAGATAGATTTTTTCGGCAAGTCGTCGATCCATTGACGGGCCGTGCCCGCCAACATTAATGGGAGGTACTTGACGGCGATGTTGGGGTTGCCTCCGGCAATATCCACCACGTTGCCGTAGTCCTGCAACCATGTGGCTGGCTTGGCGGTGCCGTCATAGGGCTTGATGGTCTTATCAATCCGGAAACCTTTGGGGTAAGTTGCGGAGGTCCAAATCAACGTGGTCCCAGGTATGGTCCTTCCCAGGCCTCATGGATCTTATCGATCCGCGAACGTGCATCGTACGGCTCCGGGTTCTTCTTCTTTTTGTCAACAGGGGATGGGATGCGTGAACGACGCGGGCCTCCTCCGCCATGGTGACTGCTTGGTGGTGACGGAGGCGGAGGTGGCGGTGGGTTAGCCTTCTTGGTTTTAACCTCATGCGACGCCTCACGCCTGTCACGGTGGCTTGTCGGACGTGGAGGGTCATGGTGTGACCTGCTCCTGTGCCCTTGGTTGCGCTCTTCGTCATGACGGGCCTGCTCCGTGTTGTCGCGGATGACGATGCCGCACTGCTTTGGTGGGGGCATATCCGTATGATGGTGAGCCTTGTAATCTTCGCGATGTCGGGGAGATCGGGGCGGCGGCGATGGGCGACGAGGTCGGGCCTTTTCTCCGTGGTCGGAGGATATGGGGATGGCATCCTTCCTGTTGCGCGTGTCCCTCCGTCTTCGTTCTGATGAACCCGTCTGGGACCCGACATCAAGAGGAGATATGTTCCTTGGCGGCTTGTACTGGCTAGACTGGCAAAGCGCTGGGTCGGACTCAAGCCTCTGAGAGGTGGCCTTTTCCTGCTTCTTCACCGCCTTGTCCACTAGGTCGTAGACCTGTTCCACTGCCTCGGGCGATCTATCCTGCTCTAGAAGGGTCTTGGCGACGGCGAGGTTAAGGAGTGGGGTGGGCATCACCTGCTTGCCTTCACTGTAAATGTATGGCTTGGCTTGTGCCGGCTTCGAGGGAGCCCATCCTAGGTTGCGCCGTACACCAGGATTGTTGATGACGCGAGCCGGAGCTTTCTTAGCCTTCTGCTGCTGCATCAAATTCTTGTACTTGGCCTCCATTGCTCTAGCTTTCTCTATAGACTTCTGCGCGTTGACCAGATCTCGATCTAGCTTAGCGCCTTGCTCCGCGATGGCCTGCGCTTCCTCCAGCAGCTACTGGCGCTTCTCGTCAAGCTGGGTCACGTCCTGGATATGAGCAACAGTCAGTGGCTCGACGAGGAGATTGCCGTACATCACTCTATCAGCTGGAGTAACTTGGGCTGCTGCAGACGTGGATGCTAGAGGCGGCAAATTTGCGGTGTTGTTGTTGCTTGGGCCGGTGCGGAGTTCCTGCGGCTGCTGCACTGGGTTAGGCGGAGGAGGCATGACCTTTGCGCGATCATCGTCAGCAGCAACAAGGGTCCCCTTCCCCTTTTCCAACGCTGTAGGCGGAGCTCGTCTGGGTTGATCTTCATCCATCGCCGTCCCAATGGTGATGAACACCCCTCGAGACATGACGACGTTGTTGGCTTGCTCGTCACGCGAGTACTCCTCCTCCATCTCCTGCATAGCGGAGTCTAGCTCTTCTGGACTGAAATCTATCTCCTCTGAATCTGCACTGAAATCAGCATAAAGCGCATCAATGACAGAGTTGGAGGGTGCCAGGATTTCCTTGATGACGGGCGGTGGAGGTGCAGCGGCAGCGACGATGACTGGAGGTGGTGGTGGTGCTGCGACGATGGCGGCCGGAGGCGGTGGTTGCGGTGTCTGAATCGGAGGTTCTCCGTCGATGAGTGCGAGTGCTTTCTGGGCTTCTGCGTCAGCCTCCGCGTAGTTGTTGATGGTGCTCATCATCTGTTCGAGGGTAAGGCGTCCTGTTGCCTTCTGCCGTCTTAAAGAATGTCGAAGAAGCGTGCCACGGTCCAGTCCTTCCACGAAGTGATACAAAGCGTTATCATCGGGGTAGTGGGCCAGATCGGCTCGTATATGGAGCCACCTGGACAGTAATCGCGGGGGTTTTCACCTTCTCTCTGAACGCAGCGCGCCAGATCGAAGATGGTAACCACGCCGACAAACTTGGATCTCTGCTGTCCAGACGCACGGGCGAAGCCGGCGGATTTGCAGCGATCTTCCACCTTTATATCCTGCACAGGGGCGGTCTGGGTGGGCCTTGAATTTTTCCGATCTTTGCTCGCAAAATCCAAAGAGAGATCCGACATTGATCCTTCGGCGAACGTATCCTGCCCGTAGGCGGTCCGTGCGGGCCTTGATGCTCCTCCGACTCCCAGGGAACTAGTGCCCGAGTCGGTTTCGCCGATGAAGAGGTGGATGTCTCCGATAGGAATGATCGAACACCGCATAGGGTTCGTCTTTGCCGGTATCCAGAACTTGTCCGGGCGGACGATCGGAACGTTGCCGGAGAAGAGAACACGACCGATGGCCACGGTTTCGCCGATTCCCGCGAAGATCTTGGTCCTCTCCCGCTGAAGAGCCTGAAGCGCCTCTTGCCCCATGGTGGGCGCCAATTGTCGTGGTATTGCCGACGAGTACGCCATGGAGGGGTCCTCACAGTGCGTGTTTAGAGACGTGGGGGAAGGCGGACGGTTGACGGGTACGAGGTAACACAGCTTACCCAGGTTCAGATACCACGATAATGGCGGAATCCTACTCCTGCTATAACTCACTATAAGGGCAATACGCCGAGTTACAGGGATTGGTTTGCTGTGCGAGGTTGTCTGAATCGATGCCCTAAAGGCTCCCATAGGCCCGAGTTATATAGTCGCCAGGTCCTAGGGTTACAGGGAAAAGTCCTAGCCGGACAAGTTACAGAGTCCTACACCGTCTATTACTAGTCTTGTGTATCTTGTACTCCAAGGCTCCGGGTACGCTGGTGACTCCACCGTAGCCTTCCTTTATCCGACATGGGTCTCCCTTCTGGATCCATCTAACTGGGCCACCCAGCAGGCCATAGGCCATGCTACCAACTGTGGGCCACCCGGGTTATCCGGATAGGTGACATGCTATGAGGATACCCATATAGCATATCCCCAACACAATGCACACATCTGGGTTCAGCTTATTTCTAGGCTCTAATGCTGGGATGTTACAGTGTGGTTGCTGGCTGTGGTGCTTGGTTTAGCTGCTGTCTACACTGGCTGTTCTTGTGTGATGTGCAGTGGGGTGATGCACTAGTGCCTCACACGGCTGTGCTTGTGGTTTTGTGATATTGGGCTGTTCTGTGAGGTTGACAACACACCACATGCATGCCGGTGTGTGTCCTGCCTGTGTGCTTGCTATGCACTTGTGGATATGTTCAGAATTTTGAACTTACTCTTACCAGGTTACTTTCACCTGGCTGGTGAATTTGTCCCTCTTGGCTGTCATTTGAATTCTGGCTTTGAATTTCTGAAAGATGGATTCTTTCATATTGGTGAAAATTGCCCCTTTTATAAATTTCTCAATGATGAATTTTTCAAGTGCATTTCACTGACATATCTGAGAGAAATAATACTAACACTAACCCTCTTTTGTTTTTATTTAATCTTTGTTTTGCAGGTACAGATATATGGATGAAGATTTAGTTTAGGTTTAGTTATAGGATAGTTATAGAATGTTCCAATGTAATTTTCTTATTCTTTTGTAATTTTTCATTTTCTTCAATTGTAATAAAGATTTTATTATTATTAATAAAGAATATTCTTATTCTTTATTCTTTTGTAAGTTGTGAAGTTTGAAAATAGTTTCAGTAAGTTACATTCTTTGTAACTTGTTTATATATTGATAATATGAAATAAGTTTCATATTCATTATTGTTTTTCTTTGGATAGAATTTAAGTGGTAATATTTATCTCTTAATTAAATTAAGATTCAAACTTATATCTAATTCATTTGAATTATAATTCAAACACTCAAGTTTAAAATTCAAACTCATTTCAAAAAACATAACTCCTTAAAAATCATCTCAAAGTTTATAACAATCATTCTTTAAGACTAAACCTAATCTCAAAGTATGAAAAAAAACATTGATCACTTAAGATTTTTATTTGGGGAAAATTTTACCCACATTTTCACAAATGAATGCATGCAACATTCCATATTCCTAAATGTACCCTTCGTTAGTTCCTAAATGCTGGGATGTTACAGACTTCCCCCCTTAAATTAAACTTCATCCCGAAGTTTGTGGAGATGTACCTGAATAGTTCTGGATAGGCTTTTCTTAAATCCTCTTCTCTCTCCCATGTGGCTTCCCTTTCAGGGTGATGTTCCCAGTGTACCTTGCAATATTTGATTGATCTGTTCCTTAATATTTTCCAGTTTTCTTCCAGAATCTTACAAGGCTTTTCAATATAGGTCAGGTCTGCTTGTAGTTCTATCTCTTGGTGTGTGATTGCATCGTCTGTAACTTTCAAACATTTGCGAAGTTGTGACACATGGAAAACATTATGTACTTGAGCCAATCTTGATGGTAACTCTAAAGCATAAGCTATAGTTCTTTTTTGACTCAGTATCTTGAACGGTCCGATATATGTTGGACTCAATTTCCCTTTAACTCCGAATCTTTTCACCCCTTTCATGGGACTTACTTTCAAATAGACCATATCTCCCACTTCTGGATGCCATGATCTTCGACTTTGATCCGCATAACTTTTCTGCATGCTCTGGGCTATTTTCAGTCTATCCCTGATCTTATCAATGATATCTTGTTTTTCTTTGATATAATCTGGCGCAAATTCTTTGTTGCTTCCAAGTTCATACCAACATATTGGTTATCTACACTTCCTTCCATACAAAACTTGGTATGGAGCTTCCTTCAGACTACTCTGATAGCTATTGTTATAAGAAAATTCTGCCAATGGTAGGTGATCTTCCCATGTTCCTCCAAAATCTAGTGCACAAGCTCTTAACATGTCTTCTAGTATTTGATTTGTTCTTTCAGTTTGACCTCCTATCTCCGGATGATATGCCGTGCTGAAATCTAACTTTGAACCAAGTGCTTCATGCAATTGCTTCCAAAATGCTGAAGTAAATACTGATCCCCTATCAGTTATGATATTTTTGGGTACTCCATGCTTACTTACTATCTCATTGACATATACTTCAACTAACTTTTCGGCATTATCATTTTGATTCACCGGAATAAAGTGTGCACTCTTAGTGAGTCTGTCCATAATTACCCATATCATATCCTTCCTTTTTGGTGTCATGGGCAATCCTGTAATAAAGTCCATACCTATTTCCTCCCATTTCCATTCAGGAATTTCTAAGGGTTGTAATGGTCCTGCTGGACTTTGATGTTCAGCTTTCACCCTTTGACAAGTATGGCATTCAGATACATATTTGGCAATATCTCTTTTCATGTTATTCCACCAGAATAGTTCTTTCAAATCCATATACATCTTAGTACTTCCTGGATGTATAGAATATGGTGTATCATGTGCTTCTTTGAGTATGACATTTCTAATCTCCGTCACATCTGGAACACAAAGACGGTCTTGAAACCATAAAGACCCATAATCTCCAAGGCGAAAAACTGATTTTTTCCCTTGAGATATCCTCCGAATTTCCTCAGCTATAAAAGGATCTTCTTCTTGATGTCTAAAAATTTCTTGCTTAAGATCACTATCCTGCTCTGCAACTACCTGCATAGTAGCTAATCCTCCAAGAACCTCTGTTCTGATCAATTGAAGCTCTAATCTTTCCAAGTCCATTTGTAACTCTTTTGGTAACTCCCTATTGCTTGGCTGAATATCTGCACTCTTTCTGCTTAAAGCATCTTCTACAACATTTGCTTTTCCTGGGGTGTAGTTGATTGTTAAATCATAATCCTTGATTAGTTCCAACCAACGCTTCTGTCTCATGTTCAGTTCCTTTTGAGTGAAGAAATATTTGAGACTTTTATGGTCAGTGTATAACTCACAGATGGCTCCATAAAGAAAATGCCTCCATCCTTTCAGTGCAAAAACTACTGCTGCTAACTCTAAATCATGAGTTGGATAATTGACTTCATGTGGTTTCAATTGTCTTGAACCATAAGCAATCACTTTCCAATCTTGCATTAATACACAACCCAAACCTTCTTTAGACGCATCACAGTAAACGGTGAAATCCTTCCCTGTTTCAGGAACTGCTAAGATTGGAGCTGTGGTTAATCTAGTCTTCAACTCTTGGAAACTTGCTTCACATTTATCATCCCACTTGAATGGTGTATTCTTCCTTAATAATTTGGTCATTGGTCTGGCTATTTTGGAGAAACCTTCAATGAATCTCCGATAATAACCAGCCATTCCTAAGAAACCTCGAATTTGCTTCACATTGGTCGGTGCAGTCCACTGTAGTACTGTATGAACTTTAGATGGATTCATAGCAATTCCATCCTTACTGATCACATGACCGAGGAATTCTACCTCATCAAGCCAAAATTCACATTTACTGAACTTAGCATAAAGCTTGTGTTCTCTTAAAGTCTGCAATGCTATTCTCAAATGATCAGCACGCTCTTCCTTATCCTTGGAATATATCAAAATATCATCAATAAAGACTATGACGAACTTGTCCAAATATGGCATGAAGATCTTGTTCATCAGATTCATGAATATTGTCGGTGCATTGGTCAAACCAAATGGTACTACCAAATACTCATGGTGTCCATATCTTGAGACAAATGCTGTTTTTGGAACATCTTCCGGTTTGATTTTTATTTGATGGTATCCAGATCTTAATTCGATCTTTGAAAATACTCCAGCTCCTTTCACTTTATCAAACAAATCTTGAATTCTTGGTAAAGGATACTTATTCTTGATAGTCACGTTGTTCGGATTTCTATAATCACCACACATCCGTCTTCCACCATCTCTCTTATCCACAAAGATTACTGGTGTTCCCCATGGATATACACTTTCCTGTATAAATCCTTTTCTAGCTAACTCATCAATTTTCTCTTTGAGTTCTTTCAACTCTTTGGGTCCCATTTTATATGGTGCTTGAGCTATTGGTGCTGTACCAGGTATTAGGTCAATGGTGAACTCTATCTCCCGGTCTGGTGGCATTCCCAGTAGCTCTGTTGGAAAAATGTCTTGGAATTCATTGACTATAGGAATCTCTTACAATTTAACTTCTTTCATTGAATTCAACTGCAGATCCACCATGATATGACTGTTTTTATCTTCTTGGTAAACTATTCTTGCTCCACTTGGAGTTTTGATTGAGACAGTTTTCTCCTCACAATTTATCTGAGCTCCGTGTTCCATCATCCAATCCATCCCCAGAACTACTGCAATTCCCTTCAAAGGAATCAGATAAAGGTCTGCGAAACATGTACAACCATAGATCGAGATAACCTGATCTTGTTTTATGTGGCATACAATCACATTCCGTCCTGCCATAACTATGGTCATAGGACTTTCTAACGTTGCCCTTCTAATCCCGAACATATCACAAAATTCTTCAGAAATGAATGAAGTAGTTGCACCAGTATCAAATAGAACTTTGCCGAGATTGGTAAGGATATTGAGCGTACCTATCACTGCATGCTCCGAATTATCCACCTCCTCGAGGGTTGCACAGTTTAGTTTCCCGGTAGGTCGGTTCCTCTTGGCATTATTGTTCTTGCCATTATTTCCTCCTTTATTGGGCTGTCCATTTCCTCCACTGGCTTGTCCTCCTCCCTTGGTAGGCAAACCTCCTGGTGGTTTGCTCGGACAATCGGGCTTGATATGCCCCTTCTGACCACAACCATAACAGATCACTACAGGCTTTTTGCATTCCCTCTAGAAATGCCCTGGAATTCCACAGTTGTTATAGATAACATTCCTTCTTGGATTGGATTGATTTCCACCACTGCCCTTGTTATTGTTATTGTTGTTGTTGTTGTTGCCATAATTCCTATTCCGAGGTTTGAACTCCAGGTTAGGTTTAGGTTTGCTTGCCTGAATCCTCTTGGTTTCCTTCTTGGCTTTCTTTCTCCGGTCCTCTTGGACATTCTTGTAGTCATCTTCAAAAGTAATGGCTGCATCCAACAACTGCTGATAAGTTTTCTTATTGGCTAACCTTAGCTGCATCCTGACAAATGGATTTAATCCACGCAGAAAACGCTTCTTCCGCTTCTCTTCAGTGTTAACATCCTCCTCAGCATAACGAGACAGTTGACTAAACTCCCGTATGTACTTCATGACACTAGTATATCCTTGCTGAAGCTCCTCAAATTCTCTCCGCTTCAACTCCATGACACTTTCCAGAACATGATATTCACAGAATATCTGCTTGAATTCTTCCCAGGTAAACTCCCTTCCTAGTTGTTACATGGCCAACTGATTTTCCCACCATAATGCTGCAGGTCCAGTCAGAAGATGAGTTGCATACCTCAATTTCTCCTCATCATTGCAACCTACAGTTTTCAGCTTCCACTGGTTCAGGAGCTGATGCAAAAGGTAACGGTCTTGCATTCTGGAAATCAGATAAACTCACTCCTCCACCTTCAGGTGCCCTCTGATTTGCTCGTCCAAGCAGCTCTTCCATGAACTTATTTTGGGTTTCTTGCATCATTTGCATGCATTGCATAAAATTTTGTTCCATTAACGGCCTCATTGGTGGTGGTGGTAATGCTTCTTGGTTTGCTGCATCTGCATCGGCCTTTTCCTTGGCCTCTCGCTCCATCCGCTGCTGCTCAGTTTCCATTCCTACACCCGTATCCATGACCCTCTAGTCCTGCAACATAAAGCGAATACTCATAATTACATCATGCACATGTGTTCTGAGCTCGACTTTACGCACAGAACTAGTCACACAATGAAGATCCAAACAAAATCCAAATATGCTCACATATTTTACATAATATCATAATGATACAAAGTCATTACAACATATACCATATAGATATCATAACAAAACTACCTTATTACTTGGGGTATAATACACAGTATTTGATACTACTAACTAATTGTCTCCTTCTAGTAGTAACTACGCTCATCGTACATGCCTGATGTCCAATCGTGATGACGTGTTGTTCGTCGCACAGTTTGTGGAACATATGGCCTTCCAGAAGGAATATACTCTGTATCTGAAGTGTCAGGACTTGAGTCATTACTCAACTTGAGCGCATTGACTCCCTCCAGCTCAGCTGAAAAGTCTTCAGAAACATATTCAACATTATCTCCATCCTGCATCTCCTGAGCTTCATTTCTTGAGTTGTCAACAGGATACGCAGATCCTGCTGCTTCCCAGGTGCTCTCGTGGGCAAGATAGTTAAACACTGGATAATGTATATTCCCTGTGTTTTGAGAAGATGTTGATGATTCAAACACTCTCTCCTCGGCATCTTATTATTCATCCTGATTATATATTGACATGGTATTTCTACTACTATTATTAGGGTTCATTCTTGCACCCATCCAACTAGATTGTCCAACATTCCTGTCAGAACCATCTGTGGATATCTGGTATTCATGAGATCCATTATATGATCCCATTCTCCAACCATCTGAATTCTCAATAGGAAGTTCTGAGTCAGAACCATCCTCTGAGCCCTGTGGTACTGCATACCGCATATCCATAGTAGGATCATGTATAGGTTTAGGTCTTGGTGAATAAGGATATGGTATAAAGGATTCAGGATCTATAGGTATATCCTTAAAGATAGGTGTTGCACTACTACTTGCTTCCTTCTCTAACTGGAATGCTAACTGCTTCCTCCTTTCCAGATCAGTTAGATCCTCTAACATGTCATTTTTATCTTCGACAATCACTTGATGGGTCTTACAAAAAGACGCAACGAGTGTTCGATATCTATCTATAAACTTGGAAGCTAACTTAGGATGCTTCTTAACCAAAGTGAGATGATCCGGTATAGGCTCCGAGTCTATAGAATCATGAGGTATCACAGAAAATGTGCTACCTTCTAGCTCCTTGGCTTTCTGCTCCCGAATATTAGCTATCGCCTCCACAACAGCAACATGTTATGCTGCTAAATGAATCCTACCTTCTCCTATAGGTAGATCATGATATAATCCAAGCTTCTCTGGAAGTTGGATACTCACACGATACTTGGACAACATCCGGCCATCAAGGTAAGTGATAGTGTTCACTGGAATTCTAGTTGGACAACTAAAGAGCTTTAAAAGGTGACGAAGTTGGTCTGTGAATGATCCTTGATAATCATCAAGAGTCTCCTCTTTCCTTACCAAAGTCTATTTTGGAAACTTTGGTGCCATATCTCTATATATCAAAAAAATAATTTTGATTAGTATCCAATGACATATTGACTCATAACAAAGAATTATTGCACTAAAATATATAATGGAATATTCTCATTTTAATACCCATTATATTACTTTTAGAGAATTCTTTATCGTTGCTAATTCTCCTACAGGTAATACCCTTTACTAGGTTTCCAACCTAAGGTCAAAGCAATTTGCTCTAATACCAACTGCGGTGACCCAGCATACCACTGCATGTGTAGTACACTATAGTCGTTGACATGACATCCATAGAACACCATTCCGTAAATATCACATCCCTCAGAGTGGTACAACAGAAACATTGCGGGTCCATATTACATAAGTACACACATTATTATTATTACAATACCGGAAGTTCGAGACTTCCAAAAGATCCAACTTACAAACCAAAATATAAAGTGTTCAGCGGAATTTAAAAGTAGCAACTCCTACTAGGAGTTGAGCTCAACAGCTTATTTTATAGAGTTCATGCTGCTCGGCTCCATTGGTTACTATTAACTAGGGATACTTAGTTGGACTCGTTATCATCGACACCGTAGCGGATCTCGTAATCCACTCCTTCAACTCCTCCGGACATATCAGGTTCCTCGTAGAACACATCTTCTTGGCATTCGGCTGCATACATTGGCACGTCTTCGGGATCCTCAGAGTCTAAGCAAGGGATCAAAGGAAAGAATGAGTAACAGCGTTTGCCAACAAGCACATTATATGCAAGGTGGGAAGTTTGATGCTCTAACTAGCACCTCGGATTATGAATCCTTGGCACTATGCAATTTTTGTAAATCTTTCTTCAAAGATTGATTTTATTATGAAAATCTATGACCATATGCCTTCACAGGTTGACCAGAACTTTCATGGAGTTCCTTTCCTGCCACGTTCGTAGCTCCTTCTCGGAACAGGGAGTAACAAGTTACAGTTCTTACACTCTGCAGAGGTGTGTTACTTTACCCATGAGAGAACAACTCCTTGTTGCACAACCGGGCATACTTTCCCGTCCACAATTCCATGATGTGGGGCCCAGTAGTTGGTCCAAGCTAATCACTGCCCCCTTTGCGACCTCGCATGCCTCCTTGGTGTACACCATGCCCACATAATGAATTACGGCAGTGGTTTGTACAAACCGTTAGATGCCAGAACTATCGTGAGACGATGAGGGTTCCCACCTGTCGTGGGAATGGTCACGGCAGATACTGCAATCGGCAGCGAATAGTAGAACGAGGGGCAAGGGCGGCCAGCCATCTGCGGTGCGAGATGAGGGCGGAGACACAGGGTTTAACCCAGGTTCGGCCCCCCAGAGGGTAAAGACCTACTCCTGCTATTATTATGGAGGTATAATGCACGAGCTCGGCGGCTAGGCGGCGAGTCGCTTGGGTGTATGATGGAACGTATCCCTACACGCCCTGTAGGGAGGTTTATATAGACTCACCTCCCCTAGGGTTTACATATCTCAACCAAATCAGTTAAGGCTTCGCTAATCGTTTAACCTAACTCGACTGGGCCTATCTACTCGCCTGGGCCTTCAGCTTCCAGTCGCTTGGATCCGCACCGGGCCTTGATCCAGTCGCCGTCTTGCAGGCCCACTCGCCAGTTCCAGGGGCCAGTCGGAACCGTCCCGCTGGGTATACCCTGGTTGACATATCCCCATCAGTAGTCCCCGAGGCCGTCGTTGATTGGGCGCAGGTGGTTGCTGGCAGTCGGAGTATACGGCTTCAAAGCAGGCATCCAGTCGAATCGTCGGCGGGCTCCTGAATAAAGGAAAAAACTAGTCATTCTGATCGTAGCTTGGGCGAGTCGAGTCGGCGAAATACTTAGTCACTGTCACAGTGATCGGGTCGGCGAGCCGAGTGGCTGAAGTTGGACCGTTAAACGCGGTCAAACTAGCCGTTGGGGTAATCCAACGGTAACTTTCGGCGTAATCACCGCGTAGTAACGGCTCCCTGATTTGGCGGGTAACAACCGCTATATAAGGGGAATGGCAGGCAATCGGAAAACCATCTGCTCGTCATTTCCTCCGATTGCGCCCACTTTCGCCTTCCTCCGCATCGCGATCCAGCCGACCCGAAATCTTCCGACCTCCACGAACCCTTTGGCCAGTGGCCCCCTCCACCGAGCCTTGGGGCAGATCTAAGTGTACGAGAGCGCAACTGGAGTCCTTCGAGGAGGCCGGGATCCTGCGTGCCGGCAGGTGGCGCATCCCTGTGGCCGGAGAGGTGACCCCGAACCCACGCGAGGGAGAATTCATCTGCTTCACCAGCCACCAGGAACGGGGGCTGGGATTCCCTACGTCCATGTTCCTCCGGCGCTTCTGCGCCTACTACGGGATCCAATCGTCGGACCTGGGTCCGCACAGCATCGAGCAGCTCGCCATCTTTGTGGCGTTCTGCGAATGCTACGTGGGCTGCCGGCCCTACTTCCCTCTGTGGCAAGATCTGTTCCACGGACGGATCAGTCGCGAGGAAGCGGGCGGCCCAATGCTTGCCGCAGGAGGCCTGACGTTCCAACTGAAATCGAAGGCCTCCTTCTTCGATCTGATGCTACCCGCCAAGGCGGCGAGCCAATGGAAGAATTCTTGGTTCTACGTTACTGAGGCGACTCCGGAGGGCGAGGCGGCGATCCCACGATACTCTGCCGACCGAACCGAACCGCGCCGACTCCAAGTCGGCAAGCTTCCCACTGACCAGCGGATGGTCGTGGACGAAATGCTTCAAACCATCCGTGGTCTAAAGAAGAAGGGCCTCCAGACCATCAACTTATACAACTGCTGGCTCGGGCGGCGGCTCGTCCCTCTGGCGCAGCGTGACCACTACATGTACCAATACACGGGCCGGATGACTCGACGAAGTCCTGCCTCGCCGAGTGGAAGCTCGAGGACTACACCCCGGCGCTGAAGAAGATCACCCAGGCGGTGTACCTAGACGCAAAGGCCGGGGTCGCCCCCTACACCGCGAAGCATCTAGCCCCAACGGTGAGTCACCTCGCATCATTCGCAGTCGCAGTCTATGCAGTCGCGGTCATTCTAATTTCATCTTGTGCTCATTGCAGCTATTCCAAGTGGTGGAAGGATGGCTCCCGCCTTCAGATGACGAGAACTCGAGCTCGTCCGTCCAGGACATGGGCGAGTCGCCTCCCGCCAAGGGCGACACCGAGAGCGACGAGAGCAACGGCGACGACGAATCTGAGGAGGAGGTCGCCCCGCTGGTCCGCAAGACCCGCGGGCAGCGTCAGCGTGAGCTTGAGGCGAGTAAAAGCCTCAAGCGTCATGATGATGATGACGAACTTCCGGAGACCACCTCGCGCCGCCAGGCCACTCCGTCGAAGAAGAAGAAGAAGAAGGAGAAGGAGGCGAAGGCCCCTCCGAAGAAGAAGACGAAGCCGGTGAGGCCGGCCTCACCGCCGCACTCGGCGAGCAGCTCTGACGCCCCCAGCCCGGCCAAGGGCGAGGCGCCGCCGGTGGTTACCGCGCTGGACACGGCCGCTGTCCTGAGCGAGGTGCCACTGGCTTCGATACCTCCGCCATTTGCCCCAGTCTCTGGACTAGGGGCCGCTCCGGTCGCGGCGGCTTCACCTCGCAAGGAAGCTCCCGCTGAAGATGTCTCAGAGGCTCCTGTCGCAGCCTCGACGACGAAGAAACCATCCGTGTCTTGGGCACACGACGTCTTGGAAATGTGCCTCAGTCGCCGACTGGGTCCCGAACTGGAGAAGCCGGCCGGCATCCGCACGGGGCTACGCTTCATTCCAGTCGCTAAGTGAGTTTGCTCACCTTCTTTCGTCTTTCCTTGTACTTGAATTATCTTGCTCACGCAATCAATTTGTAGAACCGGAGCGAAGAAAATAGGCCATCCGACCATGGCTAAGGTGCCACCCGTCGTCAGCGAAGAGGATCCCTCCCGGAAGAGGAAGGCGGACGAATTCGTCGTCCCTGCGGATGGCGCCAAGAAGGCCAAGGGCGACGATGTCGTCACGATCTCTAACGACACGGCGGTCACGCCGAATGAACCCACAATGGAGGTGGCCGTACCCACGAAGGAGGGTGCTCCCTCACCTGGGGTGGCCGAGCCGGCCTCCTTTGGTGCCGGTGCCTCTATCGCAACGTTCCCGCGCTTCATGGCCAGAGCGGCTACAGCGAGTGGGACCTCGCCCTCGAGCTGTGCACCTGGGGTCGCCGACGCAGAGGTCGAGCAGCGTCGTGGGCACACGCCGGCTCTCCTTGCGTCCGTGGATGCGATACAACTTGATGGCATGCTTGGCGCAGCCATCCAGGTATGTCCAGTCCCCGAGGATCAAGTCGGTGTGTCGCAGCGGTTTGATTCTTTTAGTGTCTTTTTGTTATTTTTCGCGTCCAGTCCCCGAGTGCGCACTCGCTGAATTTCAGCGGGTGGGCACTTAGGATTTGTTGATCACCAGTCCCCGGGTGCGTACTCGCTGAATTTCAGCGGGTGGGCACTTAGGATATTTTGGTTGCCAGTCCCCGAGTGCGCACTCGCTGAATTTCAGCGGGTGGGCACTTAGGATTTCGCTTTGGTTAACTGTTTGAATTGTGTGCAGGGTCTGCAACGTGAGTCAGCTGACCGATTGGCAGCGAAACACCGCGCGGAGAAGGAACTGGCCACCGTCCAAGAGGCGAATAAGGGGCTTCAGGCTGTTGCCGCGAAGGCAGAGGAGGCTCGCCAGGGACTTTTTCCAGCGGGTGAGTTGGCAGCGGCTCAATCGGCATTGAGCTCGGCTGAGAAGCGGATCGCCGACCTCGAGCGCGAGCTGAGGGAGGCGAAAGAAGAGGCGAGTTCGGCGGATGGTCGAGCCAAGGCCGCCGTTACGGCCGCCGCGGAAGAACGTAAGGTTTCTGACACCCTTGTTGCTGGGCTTCAGGATGATTACACTTCTCTTCAGATCTTCATCACGGATCTCTCCCGTCCCTTGATTGGTGAGTGTATCTGCCCCTGCCTATTGCATGTGCCTTTTTGTGATATCCGACGTACTCACTGTTATCTTCTATTCGCAGGTCGCATCCTTGATAGCGCGGAAGAGGCGAGCTCGTTCGACGCGCGGCAATGTGTGGCCACGCTCGTCGACTCGGCGACGTTGTCGGCGAAATGCATCCGAGCCTACCTCCAGGAGATATCGCCCACGGAAGTAATTCCCAGCGACCTCGTCGAGTTGTGGAAGTACTTAGAGAAGGCGCCATCGGTCGTTGAGTTGATGACGCGATCGGCGTTCCGGCGCTTAGCCTTGGGCTTGCTCACTTTCCAGAAGATTTCGATCTGGACGACGTGACGAGTGGCTACCCGTCGTCGACTGGCGCGGTGGAGATCTCCGAGGTGCTCAAGTTGACGGGTCGCGCCGCGGTGTACTCCGAGCGCGTCTGGGCGATGGGCGATCTCCTTCCTTACCAGGAGACGGTCGTCGCGCCCAACGACCCCGAGCCGCAGAACCGGGACTTCAAGGTCGAGCAGCCCTTTCGTGCGGCGATGGCGGGTGAGCTGACGACGTATCCGTCGAACCCGTACACTCCCTTCATCCGCAATCGCAAGGGTTCTGGCGAGTTGTCGTCGAAGCCTGTAGAGTGAACTGGTTTGCCCTGGGGCGTTAGTAACAGTTCTATCGTTGGGCATACTATGTATTTTGAGACAATTTGCGACATGCTATTAATAAGATATCGTGTTTGTTTTGTGACATGTGTTTTTCGATTGAGGGTGGAACGAGTCCCCGAGCGCGTCCGCCCTTTTTTATGGGGTTGACCTCGTTTATAATGTGTTTGCGGTTTTTGAATGTTTTGTTATTGTGGTCGACTCGCCCGGACTCGGAGAGCCAGTCGCAAGGAGACTCCCTTGAGCACTCTGTACTTCACCGTTTTCCCTTGCGCGAACGAGGTCGGGTGGCCGAGTCCCCGAGCATGGTACTTGGTTGTTCTAGGCGCGACTCGAGGGTGGGTGAGGACTTGGCGCGTTAGTTTGAGCGCATAACTCCTGCCTGGCCCGTTGGGTCAGTCGCATGGCGAGTCCTGGGCATGCTCCCATACTTGGCGTTTTCCCGAGCCGCTCGCGCTGAACTGGTCGTCAGTCCCCGAGCGTGGTACTTGGCCGTTCGAGTCGCTATGTCGAGGATGCGGAGGATCATGGTCGCTGTGAGAAGCGAAGGCAGTTGTCTTGGCTCGTAGAGCCAGTCGAGCTGGGCGACTCCAATGGGGCTCCGGGTAGGCGTTTTTTGTGGACGATGCAAGACCTGAGGTGACCCAGTGCTCTTGCACCGCACTACTTAGCCGTGCCGATCGCTGTACCAAAGGTTGACTTCTGCGGTTAGCTTGACGCTGTTATTACGAGTGCGAGTGGCACAAGACACGGAGAGTAGGCGCAATTTGCGGTAACCGATTCTTTTTATTTCATAGCGACTGGAGGGTACATATGTGGGGTTCTAGGAGTAGAACTTCCGTATGAGGTTTACATTCCATGGTCGCTTGACGTCGAGTTCGCCGTCCCCGCGGACGTCGATGAGGTAGTAGGCGTCGTTGCCGAGTACTCGCCCGATGGCGAATGGTCCCTCCCACGGAGGGGAAAGCTTGTGCATGCCCTTCTTGTCCTGGATGAGGCGCAACACCAGGTCGCCTTCTTGGAAGGTGTGAGTTTTCACCCGCTGGCTGTGGTAGCGGCGGAGTCCCTGCTGGTAGATGGCGGTGCGTGACCGAGCGAGGTCACGTGCCTCGTCGAGTTGATCGACTCCATCCTGGCGGGCGAGTTCGTTTGCAGCCTCCATGTAGTGGACGACCCACGGCGAGTCGTGCTCGAGGTCGGTGGGCATGACTGCCTCGGCGTTGTACACCATGAAGAAGGGGGTGAATCCTGTCGACCTGTTGACCGAGGTGCGGATGCCCCTGATGACGGAGGGTAGCTCCTCGACCCAGCACCCGGCGGTGCGCTCGAGTGGTACTTGGAGTCGCGGCTTTAGGCCGTGGAGGATGCTTTGATTGGCCCGTTCCGCCTGGCCGTTGGATTCCGGGTGTGCAACTGATGTGAGGTTGAGCCGGATGTGGTGTTCTTCGCAGAATTCGGCCATGGCCCCTTTGGCGAAGTTGGTGCCGTTGTCCGTGATGATGCTGTTTGGGAACCCGTAGCGATATATGAGCTCGCGTAGGAATTTAGTGGCGGTCTTCCCGTCACACTTCTGGACTGGTTTGGCCTCTACCCACTTTGTGAATTTGTCGACCGCGACCAGGAGGTGGGTGTAGCCGGAGGGAGCCTTTTTGAATGGGCCTACCATGTCCATGCCCCACACGGCGAATGGCCAGGTGATGGGGATTGTCTTGAGAGCCGAGCTCGGCACGTGCGTCTGGTTTGCGTACTTCAGGCACCCGGCACACCGCTGGACGATGTCGACGGCATCGGCGTGTGCGGTGGGCCAGTAGAAGCCATGCCGCATAGCCTTGGCGACCAGAGAGCGGGCGCTGGCGTGGTGGCCACAGTCGCCGGAGTGGATGTCGTGGAGGATCTTGCATCCTTCGGCGGGTTGGACGCAGCGTTGGAACACGCCGGTGACGCTGCGCTTGTGGAGCTCGCCGTCGATGATGGTGTAGGACTTGCATCGGCGTACGATCATCCGAGCGTCCGTCTCGTCTGCCGGCAAGGTGCCGGCCTCTAGGTAGGCGACGGAGGGCTTGGTCCAGTCGTCTGGCTCAGTGACGAGTGCGACCAGGATTGCATCCGGCTGCAGCGGGACTCCAATGTCGATCTCCCTTAGGGGAGAGACTGATGGCTTGGTGATCGTGTCGAGGAATTCGCTGGCGGGTGGTGCGAGTCGAGCCGACCAATGCGAGAGAGTGCATCGGCCTCCTCGTTCTTCCGCCTGTCAATCCACTCGACGGAGTAGCCTGCGAAGTGTCCGCCCATCTTGTCCACTGCTTGGCGGTATGCCGCCATGGTGGGGGAGACGGTGTCACAGGTGCCAGCGACTTGTCCAGCGACGAGGTCGGAGTCTCCGTAGCAGCGTAGGCGGTTGACGTTCATCTCCTTGGCTGCTCGCATGCCGTGGAGTAGTGCCTCGTACTCGGCCATGTTGTTGGTGCAGGGGGTGAAGTCGAGGCAAAGGACGTAGCGGAGCTTGTCTCCCTTTGGGGAAGTCAGCACGATCCCTGTTCCTGCGCCGTCCGCGTTCTTGGAGCCGTCGAAGTGCAGGCTCCAGTAATGGAGGTATGGCAGCTTTTCTAGCTGCTGGGCCTCTTCCCAGTCGGCGATGAAATCCGCTAGAGCCTGCGACTTGATCGCTTTTCTCGGCTCGTACTTGATATTGAGGACACCAATTTCGACGGCCCACTTGGCGACTCGCCTAGTCGCCTCGCGGTTGCGGATGATGTCCTGCAACGGTGCTGAGGAGACGACCGTGATCGGGTGCTCCTGGAAGTAGTGCGGCAGGCGCCGCTGTGCTCTGAAGACCGCGTATACCAGTTTCTAGTACTGCGGGTATCGTTGGCGCGACTCGGTGAGGACCTTGCTGATGTAGTACACCAGTCGCTGTATTGGGCGCTCCTTTCCTTCCTCCGGCCGCTCGACGACCATGACGGCGCTGACGACGCGCTTGGAAGCCGCGATGTAGACCAGCATGGGTTCTTTGTTGGCGGGGGCGGCGAGTATCGGTGCGGCGAGTAGCACCTTCTTGAGGTCGCGGAGTGCGTCGTCCGCCTCCTTGTCCCACTGGAAGGTGGGGTCCTTGCGCATCAGACGGTATAGGGGCATCGCCTTTTCGCCCAGGCGGGGGATGAAGCGACTGAGAGCCGCTACTCGCCCGGCCAGCTTCTGGACGTCGCGCAGGCACTCGGGTTTGTCGAGTCGGGCGATCGTGTCAATCTTGGTGGGGTTCGCCTCGATCCCTCGCTTGGAGACGACGTACCCCAGTAGTTGTCCTGCTGGTACACCGAAGGTGCATTTGCCTGGGTTAAGCTTTATCTTGTATTTTCGCAAGTTGGCGAATGTTTCCGCCAGGTCGGCGAGTAGATCACCCTGGCGAGCGGATTTGACGACCACGTCATCGATGTAGACATGGATGTTGCGGCCAATTTGGCTCGCGAGGCACTCTTGCATGCACCGCTGGTAGGTCGCCCAGGCGTTCTTGAGGCCGAAGGTCATGGCGGTGTAGTAGAAGGCTTCGAATGGCGTGATGAACACCGTCTTCTCCTCGTCCTCGATAGCCATTTTGATCTGGTTGTATCCAGAGTAGGCGTCGAGGAAGCATAGCGACTCCGAGCCCGCGGTGGAGTCGATTATTTGGTCGATCCGCGGGAGGACGAACTGCTCCTTCGGGCAGGCGCTGTTCAAGTTTGTGTAGTCGATACACATCTTCTAGGTCCCATTCTTCTTCTCGACCAGGACTGGGTTTGCCAGCCACTTGGAGTACTTGATTGGCCGGATGAAGCCTGCAGCGAGTAGACGCTGCACCTCCTCCGCGATGGCTCGGCGGCGCTCTTCATTGAAGGGCCGCAGCGACTGTTTGACGGGTCGCACTTTGGGGTCGGCATTTAGTTTGTGCTCAGTGAGCTCCCTAGGGACACCAGGCATGTCAGAGGGCTTCCATGCGAAGATGTCCCTGTTCTCACGGAGGAACTCGATGAGCGCGCCTTCCTAGGCTGGGCTCATTCCTGTTCCGATCGTCACGGTTTGGCTGGAGTCGCCTAGGACCAGCTCGACGGTGCGGGTGTGCGTCGTTGCCTCGAAGGCTGAGGTGTTCGCACCCTCCGAATTGGGCTTCTTGAGTATGGTGGGGTCGTCATTGTTCACCCCACTCGCGTACTTGGCGAGCTCGTCAGCGTGGTTGGCTTCTGCCGCGATGACGGCATTGGCGAGTTCGGCTCCTTTGGCCTCGCACTCGGCAGCCATGTCGGGGTCGCCGTTGATGGTGATGACGCCGCACGGCCCGGGGAGCTTCATCGTGTTGTACGCGTAGTGTGGCGCTGCCATGAACTTGGCGAATGGCTGGCGCCCCAGGACGCAGTGGTAGGGGCTGTCGAAGGGCACCAGCTCGAAGACGATCCGCTCGGTGCAGAAGTTTGCTGGTGTGCCGAAGGTGACTGGCAGCGTGACCTTGCCGATCGGGTACGCCTTCCGACCGGGGACGATGCCGTGGAACGTGGTGTGGGTTGTCTCAATCATCGACTGCGGGAGCCGCAGCCGCCTGAAGGTGTCCAGGTACAGGATGTTGATGGAGCTGCCGCCGTCCATCAATGTCTTGGGGAGCTAGTAGTCGCCCACCTTTGGCTTGACCACCAGGGCGACTCGCCCTGGGTACTCGATGCGCGGCGAGTGGTCCTGGCGGCTCCAGGTGATGGCCTGCTCCGACCAGTTGAGGAACTGGGGAACGTCCACCTGGGCCACCGCGTTGACGGCGACGGTGCGGGTGATGACCTTCTTCTCGCGCTTCGTGTTGAAGCCTGTGAAGGTATGGAGCGAGCCGACCACGTTGCCGAAATTTCCGCCATTTGGCGGGTTGTTGTCGGGGTCCTCCCTTGCTCGCCATGCCTTCTCAATCTCCCTGTGGGTGTGGCAGTCGGCGGTCGTGTGCGTTGCGGGTTTGCCTTCCCTGCTATGAAACGCACAAGGTTGGTTAAGGAGGGCCGCGGGGTCGAACCTTGGCTTGGCCTTGTAGTTGCCACCGTCGCGGCATTGTCCTCCGTCGCGGTGGAAGCTTTTGGGCTCACATTGTGCGTGCCCGGTGTTGGCGACGAAGTCGACTCGCCCATCACTGCGGCGCTTGCCAGTGAGGCGAGTGTTGTTGTAGCGTAGGTCGGACCGTCGTCCGCTGTCGTTGCCGCTCATGCGGCGTTGGCCTCCCGACTCGTCGTCGGTTTCCTGGTTTGGGTCTTCCTCTGCGTACCGTTTGGCGATCTCGAGGAGGTCCGGTATGTTGTCGAGTGTGCGAGAATGTCGCTTGAGCTTGGCGACCAAAGGCTCGTAGCGGCACGAGGTTTTGAAGCAATGGATCGCGGTGTCCGGGTGGATGCCGAACGCGTTGTACCAGAGTTCTTGCCACCGCTGGACCCAGTTGCGGGTCGACTCGCGGGTCCCTGGACGCATCGCTCCAGCTCCTCGATGGTGGTGGCACGGGTGTAGGAGCACTCGAAGTGCCTGACGAAGGCGTGGCGCATCTCCTCCCAGGAGTCGATACTATCCTGGGGGAGGGTGTTGATCCACTGCCTGCACGTCCCCTCCATCATCAGGGGGAGGTAACGGGCAGCTAGCAGGTCGGTGTGGCCTGCGATCCCCATCGCCATGAGGTATGTATCGAGCCAGACGGCGGGGTCGTACGAAGGGTCGTACTTTTCTACCTCCTTCGGCGCCTTGAAGTTCGGCGGGTACTTCTCGCCTCGGATCATCGGTCCGAAGCACTTGGGGCCGAGTCGACTTGGCGACCCCATTGGCTCGCCGTCGCGGCGATTGGTTAGGGTGTGTCGCAGGTCGTCGGGCTGGCGTGCGCGCCAGCTCTGGTTGTTGATGATGTGGGTGCGGGCGTCGATGGGTTAACCGTTGGTGGCCACGAAGTTGGTCGCTGGCCTGGGGTCGTTCATGGAGAGTGCCGCGTTCGCGGGTCGGTGTTGGAGCTGCAGTGGCTCTGGTGGCGGGCAGTTGAGGGTGTTTGCCGCCATTGGGCGGCCACTTGAGGCCGCTCTGCTTCCCGAAGAACGCGAGTACACCCGACCTTGCGAGTCGGCGCCTGCATTTTGCTGCTCAACGGCCTTTGCGAGCAGGGCCCTGACGTACTGGATCTGTAGGGTGCCGTCGCCGGTGGCCGTGATGTTGTCGGCTACTGCTCGGCCCGCCACGAGGTTGTCCATCGGGGTGGAGAACAGTGGGAGGCCGTTCGCATCCCGCTCCCGTGAGGAGACTACTATCCGCGGCTGATCCCTGGGGGGTGTGCGGTTGGGTGGAGGCGGGGCTCCCATCGCCGTCGACCCTGGCGGGGGCCGAGCGCTTCCTACTGGTGGCGCGTTCTCGCAGATCGCGCGCTCGGCCACGTGGGCCGGGTCGTTTTCGTCGTCGAAGTTCAGGGCGCGCCCTGGACGGTGGGGTTCAGGCGCGACCTGATTCGCTGCTGGTGGTAGCGCGATAGCTCCTGCGCCGTCACCTGCTCGAGGCGAAATTTTTCGCGCTCGGCTTGCACCTTGCGCACTGCCTCCGCCAGCTTCAGGCGGAGTTCCTCGACCTCCGTTGCTGTGGCGTTAGGAGGGATCGGGATGGAGAAGGGATCCTCCGGCGGATCGGTGCCGGTCGCCATGTAGGTCGTGGCGTGGCGACCGGCCCCGTCGCGGAGGTCGGCGGAATTTTCCGACCCGGAGTCGAAGTCGAAGATCCCAAGGATGGAGGGATCCTCGAAGTGTCCCATGTTGGAGACCTGGGTGATGGAGCCCGCGGGTGAAGCCGCGGTGATGGATCCGGCGAATGACGCCGGGGTCGCCGAGTCGGCGTCGTCATTGAGGGTCGCATCTTCCGCGGCCGCTGAGTTTTCGGCCACGTTACTGTGGGCCGAGTTGTACTCGGAGGCGAGGCGATGGATCGTGCGGATCTGGCTCTCGGAGAGTCGATCGCGTGGCGGCGACTCGCGGATGCGAGCCGTGTCCTCCGAGACGATGAAGTCGGTGAGGCCGACGAAGAGGCTGATCGTGCCGACCGGCAGGATCACGCTGTGCGTGACGGGTCGTGCCGCTGGGACGTAGCTGCTCGGCAAGATTTGGAGCATCTCGCCGATCGCTATCATGCGGCCGGTGGCGACCGTCTCGTTGATGGGCAGATTGGATCTCGCCGTAGAACACCGGCCAAACCGGCCAGGCCCCACGGTGGCCGCCACTGTCGTGAGAATGGTCACGGCAGATGCTGCAATCGGCAGCGAATAGTAGAATGAGGGGCAAGGGCGGCCATCCTTCTGCGGTGCGAGATGAGGGCGGAGACACAGGGTTTTACCCAGGTTCGGCCCCCCCGGAGGGTAAATACCTACTCTTGCTAGATTGTATTATGATGGAGGTACAATGGACGAGCTCAGCGGCTAGGCGGCGAGTCGCTTGGGTGTATGATGGAACATATCCCTACACGCCCTATAGGGAGGTTTATAAAGACTCACCTTCCCTAGGGTTTACATATCTCAACCGAATCAGTTAAGGCTTCGGTAATCGTTTAACCTAACTTGACTGGGCCTATCTACTCGCCTGGGCCTTCAGCTTCCAGTCGCTTGGATCCGCACCGGGCCTTGATCCAGTCGCCGTCTTGCAGGCCCACTCGCCAGTTCCTGGGCCAGTCGGAACCGTCCCGCTGGGTATACCCCGGTTGACATATTCCCATCACCACCCATATGCTGCATATCCTCTACGAATTACCAATTAATTTGCACGCTACGAGGATAACAACCACGACCTGCACATCCGGCTTCATGCAAGAGGAAGAATATACAGCTGACTTCTTTGTCCCATTCCAAATCTCATGGCTAACGCGTAATATACGGCGCTAGAATCAATGATGTCAGGGGTTATTAAGTCCCTACTTGATCATCATTGTTGCAATTAGAACTCTAAATTCTATTGCTCCATGATATCATCACTTAGGATGATATCTATGATTTCTTTATTTTTGAAAATAATATTTTCTTTCTTTTATAGCATATATGATAACACACGATTTGAAAATAATTTGATAAAGACTCTTAAAAGGACATGAGCAAGTGATGAACTTGCCTGGTGATGGCAAGGTAATGAAGTCTGATGCTTGCACTAGACCTTGAGCTTCTATGTCTACAAAAACATCATTATTGCCTGATAAGGACAATATTTAAAGAAGCAAAATGATTATAAAATCCTGTAAAATTCCATAAGGAATATAAAAATTACAAAATTCTTATAAAATGTTAAATATCTAAACCTTTATATTTCATTTTATTTGAATATTATGGATTATTGGAATCCAAAAGTATTTTATTTATAATTTTTGGAATTTTATTTTTTAAAATTTAATTAAGTCCAGGGGTATTTTGGTCTTTTCCTTTTTATTAAAACAGGCATGGAAATGTTTCTGGGCTGGTTATTCTTATTGGGCCCTAGTGACCCATTAGTCCTAGACAAAAGAGCCACCCCGAAGGGTCTGGCCTAGCTCGGCCCACTCCTCACCATCTCTCTCTCTCTCTCTCTCTCGAGTTCATCTTCTCCTCCTCTGACCCCGACCCTTTGGACGGCGATGCCGCCACCGACGATTCCCGCCGCCGTCGGCCGTTCTGGTCGCCGTCGTGGTGTAACAGGGGGTTGTCGACGACGCTCGTTCGTTCTATCCAATTAGATTCGAGCCTAGGGCTCTCCTTCGATGGATCGATGTCGTCCCAAACCCTAGGGTTTGGGGGTTGGCATGGATTCAAGTGCTGCTGTGGTCGTCGTGCGTCGAGGTGATGCTCTGCACCTCCAGGCGTGATCAGGGTCATTGCCGTGGCGCCGTGCGGGTTGCAGCGCCCCTCCGGGGTGCTCCCCGTGCCGCCATGGTCGTCGGCCCCTCTGCTTCCTCTTCTATTCTTCAGCGAGGACCTACGATGAGTTTGATTCCCCTCCCCTGGTGCTCTCTATGCTTGTTGATTTGATGCTAGATGTTGGCAGTGTCCTTTCTGGCTACTGTCTGATTCGGATTAGGATGATTATCCATTTAGGGTTCCTGTGATGTGATTGATCATGTGCTGGATGAATTGAATCATGTTTGGATGGTCTGTACACATGCTAAATGATTATTGTCCTAAGGCTTGTTGCTTAAAATAATCTATGATGTTTCTGGTGGCTTACTAGATGATTTGATGCTTGGATTGCATCTGATTCAGATGATGTAGTTGTTTGGGAAACATGCTTGGTAAAGCCAATGACTTGATAGCTTTCCACTGATTATTTGATTCATGGTCATGATTATGATAGGATACAGCTACTGTCTTAGTGCTGTTAGCTTGGGAATTAACATGTGGTTTGAGATCATCATGATCTCAAACAGTGAAGTGTAACATAGAAATATCCTAGTTATGATTCCTGTGTTAACAGGAAAATGATTAGTTAGTTGATTGTCTGAATCTATGATAATTTACTGTCTTTCCTTATTCATATTGGATTGTTCTTGTGACACCATCATGGTATGGCACACAAGAATAACTCTAATCCATTGATTGGGTTGTTTGAGGCTTAAGACAAACTTGGCTTTATAAGATAAATAGAGATGCTCTTCTCTGAATTCCCTAAGACCAATGATGTTGGTCTGAGGCTTAGGGATTCAAATCTTATCTAATTGGTTCATCTAGATAGTCCTGGTAGTGGTACCAGCTATTCTTTATTGAATCAAAGCTTGGAAAAAATGATAGTGAGCTTGATCAATCTATGGATCCCAAAGATTTGTTTCTAAGGTGCTACCCTTCCTTTAGGGATGTGCCTAGAAATAGATCATAGGTATATGTATGATTGAATTGTAAAATATAGTTTGACAACCAGAGCAAGGATCTCTGGTTGGATCCTGGTACTTTGTTGTTTTCCTTTAGACTTTCAGAAATCCCTATGATGGATTCACCCCACTTGGGTTCTTTTTGAGGGTTTGTTTTATAAAACAACTGTAAGATCCCACCCTTATAAAGGTAAGGATCCCTGTGATTGCAATGCTAGTCCCTGGATCAATTGCTAGCATCCACAGTTTAAGATGAAGTACACAGAAACAAAGGTCATTATTACAACGTCATTCCAGAGATAACATAGTCTTTTACAACTCCATAGCCATAGGCTAGTACAAGAGTTTAAGTTAACAATATAAAATAGAAGTCTTCATCTTCATGTGCCACAGGCAAGCATGTTGAGTGTAGACTCATAACCCCTAATCATCATTAGAGTATCCTGCAACATCACAAGTTACAACCACAGTGGGTCAATACATTGGAATAGTATTGGCAAGTGATACCTTAGTAAAATATTAGCATCTAGTTACTACATGAATTTGGCTAAGTGTAGCTTAGGCTTGATTTGCTCAAAATAGGTTTTACCTATTAGATGAAAACACTAAGTTTTACTTTGACAAAAACTTTCCCAAGGAACCACCAATAGAAATTGGTGAACCTTCACCCTTGTTCAACCACAATTTTTAACTTAGAAAATTGGGATGAGGAGATTCTTGATAACTTCCATGTCTTGATGCTCAAATTGTCCAATACCAGGGACATGGCTAAGTACTTAGATTCTTCCATCTGCAGAGGTTGTGCACTTTCCCCACAAGACTTGATTTTCACCAAGACAGGACCGTTCAGAAGCCTTCCCTTAGACCAAATGGACGCGTTCCAACCTATCATCCCACTACCACCAACTGTCCAAATGGCTAAGTTATCGCAACCTATATGATCCAGGCAGAGCCCATAATGCCATGTGGCTGCACTAGAAGCTTCTTAACATTTGGCATCTCAGATCCCTTTGTTCCTGGGTGGCTTTCCACAAGTGAGATACACAAGGTAAACCATAGAAATGGGCCTTGTGTAACCACTCAACCAAAATCCACCAAGCAATTACCATTCCACCCAGGTGTTTCATTGTCTTAGTTGTTTTATTAACAAAAACCATAAGTCAAAGACTTAACAATATTTTCCATAGCATGATTATATTCCACCCTTGGTTGCTGTTAGCTAGGCTAAGCATGGCTATAATAAGTATCTTAACTTAAAGGAAATTCTAACATTACTACAACTACTAGGATTTCCCAAGCATAGCATATAGATACTTAGCAAAATAATCATGCAAGTCCTATACAAAATATTTCTAATGCATAGGTAAAAATATTGGGACAAAAATATATGAAGCACCACTTGCCTTGGTAGTTGGGGGAGTAGCAACAATCTTCACAACCACAATCACTATTAGCACCAAAATCTACACATAAAATGATAGCACCAAATTCACATATCAAAAATATACAAGCAAATATATATGCATGCATGAAAATGCCATGTGATGATTTTCCACACCAAACAAGACAAGTATACAGTACTGAATCATAAACAAGACCATGACACACTAAATAAGCTTTATTTAGTCTTTAAATAATTTTTCAAATAATTTCTATACTCAAAATAAGCCTATAAATGTCTCTGCAAAAATAACCAATTTTACAGAAGCAAAACATTAAACACATTGCATAAATGGATAGAATTCTTTCTTCTGATTCCAATGATATAAAATTTGCAAAATTTGAACGTGTGGATCAAAAATTATGAATTTTTCAAGTTTGAATATCTAATAGATCTAAATCAGATTTTTAAAACAAATAACAGGCCACGCGGCAGCGTCTGATTGGACGATACCGCTTCGCACGGGATCACGCTTGTGCACCGTTGGATCTAACTAACTGCGCACAGACCAGATTAATTCATACCGCTTCGCTACAGATATAATCGTGGCCTTAGGATTTAGATCCAATGGATCAGACCCATCTGACCACGAACTGGCGGCGCAAATGGTCGCTGGCGGCGATGGTCCGGCGAATACAGGAGGGGCTGGGGGTGTGGTGTGGCTTACCAGACTCGTAAGATCAAGAGGAAGCTTGAGATGGTACTGGCGTGGACAGGGGCGAGTTGATGTGGCTGTAAGAACTCGTCGGAGTTGAGCGCAACATCGGGTGCACGGTGACGAAGACGTTGGCGACGCTCTGGATCACCCTAGCATGAACCAGTTGTATTAGGGGGTGCGCAATTCCATGGCGAACACGATACCTTCGAAGGGAAGGCAAGTGGCGGTCGGGTTTTACCTGGATTGCATGTCGGAGTCGAGCGGTGGTTCTGTCGCTTGCGGACGCGAACGAGGACGGCTACCTGGGTCACGAGAAAGCAAACGAAAGGCATCAGGGGATGCGCAAGGACATGCTGGTCACGCTCGTTTGAAGAAGAGGCAAAGGGGCGGTCGAGGCTCACCGGAATCAGTCGCCGGAGGTCGTCGTTACAGCGGCGGTTTGAGCTCGATTGCGCGCAGCCTGGTGGCGGAGTGAGCGAGGAAAGTGGGGGGAAATGACCACGGTGGCGAGTTGATTAAGTAGCCACGAGCGGGGCGAGAATTACGCACGCAATCAACGACAATCAATCGATTTTAAACGCGGAAGTGAAGGAGGAAACGGCCGGCGACGACGTGTTCATCGCGCGGTTCTGGGGAGGACGACGACGACGTGGCGCTGGGGCCACTGGTCAGTCTCTGGTGGGTTGGTTTAACGCGGGTGAGAGAGAGGGGGGAGGGAATGGCCCGAGTGGGCTGTTTTGGCTACTGGGCCGAAATGGTGGCGCCGGCCCAATTCTAATTCTTTTATCCTTTTCTATTTTTGTTTGATTTTCCAGGAAACATTTTCAAATGAGTTTAAAATAAGTTTGAATTCAAACCACTTCTGGATTTTTGTAAAGTGAAATTTGTACACATTTGGTTGCAGAACAATGTTGTACACTTTAAAATAATTTGGCACTTTGGAATTTTAAAATAAACAATGTTTTTACCCATTGCTTAATAAAGACATAGAAATGGTTTAAATTTGTTTCTTTGTTTTGAAATCTTTGTCCAAGCTTTGGAAATTATCAAACAAACTTACGATCAAACATCTTTGGATTAAAACAAATAATCTCTTACTAGAGAGTATCATTGGATCAATGCCTTGCTTACATAAAATAATAGGCATTCAAATGCTCCTGATTTTGTAATGACCTTGCAAATGATCCTAAAATGATTATGAATGCATGAATGATATGCAAGCTTTGAAAACATGATTTTAGGGATGTTACAAATCTAACCCCCTTAAGGTGAATCTCGCCCTCGAGATTCAGAATGGCTAGAAAATAGGTGAGGGTGGTCTTTCCGAAGGTCATGTTCTCTTTCCCATGTTGCTTCTTCTTCGGAATGATGGTTCCATTGAACTTTGTAGAATTTGATAGTCTTAGTCCGAGTAACTCTTTCTGCAGTCTCAAGAATCTTGATGGGTTTTTCCTCATCAGTGAGATCACTTTCCAATTGGACCTCCTCCAAAGGTATAGTATCCTTCAAAGAAGTATCTTCCATCTCTGGATGGCATTTCTTTAGCTGACTCACATGAAACACATTGTGAACGACAGACAATTATTATGGCAATTCAATCTCAAAAGCTACTTCTCCCTTACGACTCAGAATCTTGAATGGTCCAACATATCTTGGGGACAATTTTCCTTTGACTCCAAATCTCTTCACTCCACGAAGTGGTAACACTCTAAGATAAGCTCTATGACCCACTTCATAGGTGACTTATCTACGCTTAGGATCTGCGTAGCTCTTCTGTCGGGACTGTGCTATGTTCAATTTGTCCTTTACTATCTTGACTTTCTCTTCAGACTCTTTGATTAGTTCTGGTCCGAACAAATTTCTTTCTCCCGCACCATTCCATAGCAATGGGGTAGTACACTTTGTCCCGTAGAGAAACTCAAATGGTGCCATCTCAATACTGGCTTGATAGCTATTTTTATAAGAGAATTCTGCGTAAGGCAGACTTTCATCCCAACTAGCTCCATAATCTAGGGCACATGCCATCAACATATCTTCTAGAATCTGGTTGGTCCTTTCTGTCTGTCCATCAGTCTGAGGATGAAAAGCAGTGCTGAATTCCAATCTCGTTCCCAATGACTCATGTAGTTGCCTCCAAAAATGATAAGTGAACTGAGTTCCCCTATTAGAGACAATACTCTTGGGTACTCCATGTAGACATAAAATCCTATTCATATAGATCTTGGCCAACTTAGCACTTGTGTAGGTTGTCTTCACGGGTATGAAATGAGCCACTTTAGTTAGACGATCCACTACTACCCAAATAGAATCATATCCTGACCTGGTCCTTGGCAATCTGGTGATGAAGTCCATGCCAATCTTGTACCACTTCCAATCAGGAATAGGTAGTGGTTGTAGCAATCCTGCCGGTTTCTGATGTTCCGCTTTCACTCTACTACATACGTCACACAAAGCAATATGTTCGGCGATGTCTTTCTTGATATTATTCCACCAATATCTTTCCTTCATATCCATGTACATTTTGGTGTTACCCGGATGAATGGAATATGGTGAGTTGTGTGCTTCTTCTAAAATCAGTTTCCGAAGCTCCGGATCTTGCGGAACGCAGATACGTTTTCCATACCATAAAGTACCATGTTCGTCTTCATGGAATCCTTTGGCTTTTCCCTTGCCAATCTTTTCCTTAATCTCTTCGATTTCCTTGTCTGTCTTTTGGGCTTCCTTGATCTTGTCCAACAAGATGGGTTGAACATCCAATGACATGAGATCAATTTAGTCTTTAAATCAATTTTATTTAGTCTTTAAATCAATTTTCAAATAATTTCTATACTCAAAATAAGCCTATAAATGTCTCTGCAAAAATAACCAATTTTACAGAAGCAAAACATTAAACACATTGCATAAATGGATAGAATTCTTTCTTCTGATTCCAATGATATAAAATTTGCAAAATTTGAACGTGTGGATCAAAAGTTATGAATTTTTCAATTTTGAATATCTAATAGATCTAAATCAGATTTTTAAAACAAATAACAGGCCACGCGGCAGCGTCTGATTGGACGATACCGCTTCGCACGGGATCACGCTTGTGCACCGTTGGATCTAACTAACTGCGCACAGACCAGATTAATTCATACCACTTCGCTACAGATATAATCGTGGCCTTAGGATTTAGATCCAATGGATCAGACCCATCTGACCACGAACTGGCGGCGCAAATGGTCGCTGGCGGCGATGGTCCGGCGAATACAGGAGGGGCTGGGGGTGTGGTGTGGCTTACCAGACTCGTAAGATCAAGAGGAAGCTTGAGATGGTACTGGCGTGGACAGGGGCGAGTTGATGTGGCTGTAAGAACTCGTCGGAGTTGAGCGCAACATCGGGTGCACGGTGACGAAGACGTTGGCGACGCTCTGGATCACCCTAGCATGAACCAGTTGTATTAGGGGGTGCGCAATTCCATGGCGAACACGATACCTTCGAAGGGAAGGCAAGTGGCGGTCGGGTTTTACCTGGATTGCATGTCGGAGTCGAGCGGTGGTTCTGTCGCTTGCGGACGCGAACGAGGACGGTGACCTGGGTCACGAGAAAGCAAACGAAAGGCATCAGGGGATGCGCAAGGACATGCTGGTCACGCTCGTTTGAAGAAGAGGCAAAGGGGCGGTCGAGGCTCACCGGAATCAGTCGTCGGAGGTCGTCGTTACAGCGGCGGTTTGAGCTCGATTGCGCGCAGCCTGGTGGCGGAGTGAGCGAGGAATGTGGGGGGAAATGACCGTGGTGGAGAGGTGATTAAGTAGCCAGGAGCGGGGCGAGAATTACGCACGCAATCAACGGCGATTTTCCAGGAAACATTTTCAAATGAGTTTAAAATAAGTTTGAATTCAAACCACTTCTGGATTTTTGTAAAGTGAAATTTGTACACATTTGGTTGCAGAACAATGTTGTACACTTTAAAATAATTTGGCACTTTGGAATTTTAAAATAAACAATGTTTTTACCCATTGCTTAATAAAGACATAGAAATGGTTTAAATTTGTTTCTTTGTTTTGAAATCTTTGTCCAAGCTTTGGAAATTATCAAACAAACTTACGATCAAACATCTTTGGATTAAAATAAATAATCTCTTACTAGAGAGTATCATTGGATCAATGCCTTGCTTACATAAAATAATAGGCATTCAAATGCTCCTGATTTTGTAATGACCTTGCAAATGATCCTAAAATGATTATGAATGCATGAATGATATGCAAGCTTTGAAAACATGATTTTAGGGATGGTACAAATCTAACCCCCTTAAGGTGAATCTCGCCCTCGAGATTCAGAATGGCTAGAAAATAGGTGAGGGTGGTCTTTCCGAAGGTCATGTTCTCTTTCCCATGTTGCTTCTTCTTCGGAATGATGGTTCCATTGAACTTTGTAGAATTTGATAGTCTTAGTCCGAGTAACTCTTTCTACAGTCTCAAGAATCTTGATGGGTTTTTCCTCATCAGTGAGATCACTTTCCAATTGGACCTCCTCCAAAGGTATAGTATCCTTCAAAGAAGTATCTTCCATCTCTGGATGGCATTTCTTTAGCTGACTCACATGAAACACATTGTGAACGACAGACAATTATTATGGCAATTCAATCTCAAAAGCTACTTCTCCCTTACGACTCAGAATCTTGAATGGTCCAACATATCTTGGGGACAATTTTCCTTTGACTCCAAATCTCTTCACTCCACGAAGTGGTAACACTCTAAGATAAGCTCTATGACCCACTTCATAGGTGACTTATCTACGCTTAGGATCTGCGTAGCTCTTCTGTCGGGACTGTGCTATGTTCAATTTGTCCTTTACTAGCTTGACTTTCTCTTCAGACTCTTTGATTAGTTCTGGTCCGAACAAATTTCTTTCTCCCGCACCATTCCATAGCAATGGGGTAGTACACTTTGTCCCGTAGAGAAACTCAAATGGTGCCATCTCAATACTGGCTTGATAGCTATTTTTATAAGAGAATTCTGCGTAAGGCAGACTTTCATCCCAACTAGCTCCATAATCTAGGGCACATGCCCTCAACATATCTTCTAGAATCTGGTTGGTCCTTTCTGTCTGTCCATCAGTCTGAGGATGAAAAGCAGTGCTGAATTCCAATCTCGTTCCCAATGACTCATGTAGTTGCCTCCAAAAATGATAAGTGAACTGAGTTCCCCTATCAGAGACAATACTCTTGGGTACTCCATGTAGACATAAAATCCTATTCATATAGATCTTGGCCAACTTAGCACTTGTGTAGGTTGTCTTCACGGGTATGAAATGAGCCACTTTAGTTAGACGATCCACTACTATCCAAATAGAATCATATCCTGACCTGGTCCTTGGCAATCCGGTTATGAAGTCCATGCCAATCTTGTACCACTTCCAATCAGGAATAGGTAGTGGTTGTAGCAATCATGCCGGTTTCTGATGTTCCGCTTTCACTCTACTACATACGTCACACAAAGCAATATGTTCGGCGATGTCTTTCTTGATATTATTCCACCAATATCTTTCCTTCATATCCATGTACATTTTGGTGTTACCCGGATGAATGGAATATGGTGAGTTGTGTGCTTCTTCTAAAATCAGTTTCCGAAGCTCCGGATCTTGCGGAACGCAGATACGTTTTCCATACCATAAAGTACCATGTTCGTCTTCATGGAATCCTTTGGCTTTTCCCTTGCCAATCTTTTCCTTAATATCTTCAATTTCCTTGTCTGTCTTTTGGGCTTCCTTGATCTTGTCCAACAAGATGGGTTGAACATCCAATGACATGAGATCAATTTAGTCTTTAAATCAATTTTATTTAGTCTTTAAATCAATTTTCAAATAATTTCTATACTCAAAATAAGCCTATAAATGTCTCTGCAAAAATAACCAATTTTACAGAAGCAAAACATTAAACACATTGCATAAATGGATAGAATTCTTTCTTCTGATTCCAATGATATAAAATTTGCAAAATTTGAACGTGTGGATCAAAAGTTATGAATTTTTCAAGTTTGAATATCTAATAGATCTAAATCAGATTTTTAAAACAAATAACAGGCCACGCGGCAGCGTCTGATTGGACGATACCGCTTCACACAGGATCACACTTGTGCACTGTTGGATCTAACTAACTGCGCACAGACCAGATTAATTCATACCGCTTCGCTACAGATATAATCGTGGCCTTAGGATTTAGATCCAATGGATCAGACCCATCTGACCACGAACTGGCGGCGCAAATGGTCGCTGGCGGCGATGGTCCGGCGAATACAGGAGGGGCTGGGGGTGTGGTGTGGCTTACCAGACTCGTAAGATCAAGAGGAAGCTTGAGATGGTACTGGCGTGGACAGGGGCGAGTTGATGTGGCTGTAAGAACTCGTCGGAGTTGAGCGCAACATCGGGTGCACGGTGACGAAGACGTTGGCGACGCTCTGGATCACCCTAGCATGAACCAGCTGTATTAGGGGGTGCGCAATTCCATGGCGAACACAATACCTTCGAAGGGAAGGCAAGGGGCGGTCGGGTTTTACCTAGATTGCATGTCGGAGTCGAGCGGTGGTTCTGTCGCTTGCGGACGCGAACGAGGACGGCGACCTGGGTCACGAGAAAGCAAACGAAAGGCATCAGGGGATGCGCAAGGACATGCTGGTCACGCTCGTTTGAAGAAGAGGCAAAGGGGCGGTCGAGGCTCACCGGAATCAGTCGCCGGAGGTCGTCGTTACAGCGGCGGTTTGAGCTCGATTGCGCGCAGCCTGGTGGCGGAGTGAGCGAGGAATGTGGGGGGAAATGACCGCGGTGGCGAGGTGATTAAGTAGCCAGGAGCGGGGCGAGAATTACGCACACAATCAACGGCGATTTTCCAGGAAAATTTTTCAAATGAGTTTAAAATAAGTTTGAATTCAAACCACTTCTGGATTTTTGTAAAGTGAAATTTGTACACATTTGGTTGCAGAACAATGTTGTACACTTTAAAATAATTTGGCACTTTGGAATTTTAAAATAAACAATGTTTTTACCCATTGCTTAATAAAGACATAGAAATGGTTTAAATTTGTTTCTTTGTTTTGAAATCTTTGTCCAAGCTTTGGAAATTATCAAACAAACTTACGATCAAACATCTTTGGATTAAAACAAATAATCTCTTACTAGAGAGTATCATTGGATCAATGCCTTGCTTACATAAAATAATAGGCATTCAAATGCTCCTGATTTTGTAATGACCTTGCAAATGATCCTAAAATGATTATGAATGCATGAATGATATGCAAGCTTTGAAAACATGATTTTAGGGATGTTACAAATCTAACCCCCTTAAGGTGAATCTCGCCCTCGAGATTCAGAATGGCTAGAAAATAGGTGAGGGTGGTCTTTCCGAAGGTCATGTTCTCTTTCCCATGTTGCTTCTTCTTCGGAATGATGGTTCCATTGAACTTTGTAGAATTTGATAGTCTTAGTCCGAGTAACTCTTTCTACAGTCTCAAGAATCTTGATGGGTTTTTCCTCATCAGTGAGATCACTTTCCAATTGGACCTCCTCCAAAGGTATAGTATCCTTCAAAGAAGTATCTTCCATCTCTGGATGGCATTTCTTTAGCTGACTCACATGAAACACATTGTGAACGACAGACAATTATTATGGCAATTCAATCTCAAAAGCTACTTCTCCCTTACGACTCAGAATCTTGAATGGTCCAACATATCTTGGGGACAATTTTCCTTTGACTCCAAATCTCTTCACTCCACGAAGTGGTAACACTCTAAGATAAGCTCTATGACCCACTTCATAGGTGACTTATCTACGCTTAGGATCTGCGTAGCTCTTCTGTCGGGACTGTGCTATGTTCAATTTGTCCTTTACTATCTTGACTTTCTCTTCAGACTCTTTGATTAGTTCTGGTCCGAACAAATTTCTTTCTCCCGCACCATTCCATAGCAATGGGGTAGTACACTTTGTCCCGTAGAGAAACTCAAATGGTGCCATCTCAATACTGGCTTGATAGCTATTTTTATAAGAGAATTCTGCGTAAGGCAGACTTTCATCCCAACTAGCTCCATAATCTAGGGCACATGCCATCAACATATCTTCTAGAATCTGGTTGGTCCTTTCTGTCTGTCCATCAGTCTGAGGATGAAAAGCAGTGCTGAATTCCAATCTCGTTCCCAATGACTCATGTAGTTGCCTCCAAAAATGATAAGTGAACTGAGTTCCCCTATCAGAGACAATACTCTTGGGTACTCCATGTAGACATAAAATCCTATTCATATAGATCTTGGCCAACTTAGCACTTGTGTAGGTTGTCTTCACGGGTATGAAATGAGCCACTTTAGTTAGACGATCCACTACTACCCAAATAGAATCATATCCTGACCTGGTCCTTGGCAATCTGGTGATGAAGTCCATGCCAATCTTGTACCACTTCCAATCAGGAATAGGTAGTGGTTGTAGCAATCCTGCCGGTTTCTGATGTTCCGCTTTCACTCTACTACATACGTCACACAAAGCAATATGTTCGGCGATGTCTTTCTTGATATTATTCCACCAATATCTTTCCTTCATATCCATGTACATTTTGGTGTTACCCGGATGAATGGAATATGGTGAGTTGTGTGCTTCTTCTAAAATCAGTTTCCGAAGCTCCGGATCTTGCGGAACGCAGATACGTTTTCCATACCATAAAGTACCATGTTCGTCTTCATGGAATCCTTTGGCTTTTCCCTTGCCAATCTTTTCCTTAATCTCTTCGATTTCCTTGTCTGTCTTTTGGGCTTCCTTGATCTTGTCCAACAAGATGGGTTGAACATCCAATGACATGAGATCAATTTAGTCTTTAAATCAATTTTATTTAGTCTTTAAATCAATTTTCAAATAATTTCTATACTCAAAATAAGCCTATAAATGTCTCTGCAAAAATAACCAATTTTACAGAAGCAAAACATTAAACACATTGCATAAATGGATAGAATTCTTTCTTCTGATTCCAATGATATAAAATTTGCAAAATTTGAACGTGTGGATCAAAAGTTATGAATTTTTCAATTTTGAATATCTAATAGATCTAAATCAGATTTTTAAAACAAATAACAGGCCACGCGGCAGCGTCTGATTGGACGATACCGCTTCGCACGGGATCACGCTTGTGCACCGTTGGATCTAACTAACTGCGCACAGACCAGATTAATTCATACCACTTCGCTACAGATATAATCGTGGCCTTAGGATTTAGATCCAATGGATCAGACCCATCTGACCACGAACTGGCGGCGCAAATGGTCGCTGGCGGCGATGGTCCGGCGAATACAGGAGGGGCTGGGGGTGTGGTGTGGCTTACCAGACTCGTAAGATCAAGAGGAAGCTTGAGATGGTACTGGCGTGGACAGGGGCGAGTTGATGTGGCTGTAAGAACTCGTCGGAGTTGAGCGCAACATCGGGTGCACGGTGACGAAGACGTTGGCGACGCTCTGGATCACCCTAGCATGAACCAGTTGTATTAGGGGGTGCGCAATTCCATGGCGAACACGATACCTTCGAAGGGAAGGCAAGTGGCGGTCGGGTTTTACCTGGATTGCATGTCGGAGTCGAGCGGTGGTTCTGTCGCTTGCGGACGCGAACGAGGACGGCGACCTGGGTCACGAGAAAGCAAACGAAAGGCATCAGGGGATGCGCAAGGACATGCTGGTCACGCTCGTTTGAAGAAGAGGCAAAGGGGCGGTCGAGGCTCACCGGAATCAGTCGTCGGAGGTCGTCGTTACAGCGGCGGTTTGAGCTCGATTGCGCGCAGCCTGGTGGCGGAGTGAGCGAGGAATGTGGGGGGAAATGACCGTGGTGGAGAGGTGATTAAGTAGCCAGGAGCGGGGCGAGAATTACGCACGCAATCAACGGCGATTTTCCAGGAAACATTTTCAAATGAGTTTAAAATAAGTTTGAATTCAAACCACTTCTGGATTTTTGTAAAGTGAAATTTGTACACATTTGGTTGCAGAACAATGTTGTACACTTTAAAATAATTTGGCACTTTGGAATTTTAAAATAAACAATGTTTTTACCCATTGCTTAATAAAGACATAGAAATGGTTTAAATTTGTTTCTTTGTTTTGAAATCTTTGTCCAAGCTTTGGAAATTATCAAACAAACTTACGATCAAACATCTTTGGATTAAAATAAATAATCTCTTACTAGAGAGTATCATTGGATCAATGCCTTGCTTACATAAAATAATAGGCATTCAAATGCTCCTGATTTTGTAATGACCTTGCAAATGATCCTAAAATGATTATGAATGCATGAATGATATGCAAGCTTTGAAAACATGATTTTAGGGATGGTACAAATCTAACCCCCTTAAGGTGAATCTCGCCCTCGAGATTCAGAATGGCTAGAAAATAGGTGAGGGTGGTCTTTCCGAAGGTCATGTTCTCTTTCCCATGTTGCTTCTTCTTCGGAATGATGGTTCCATTGAACTTTGTAGAATTTGATAGTCTTAGTCCGAGTAACTCTTTCTACAGTCTCAAGAATCTTGATGGGTTTTTCCTCATCTGTGAGATCACTTTCCAATTGGACCTCCTCCAAAGGTATAGTATCCTTCAAAGAAGTATCTTCCATCTCTGGATGGCATTTCTTTAGCTGACTCACATGAAACACATTGTGAACGACAGACAATTATTATGGCAATTCAATCTCAAAAGCTACTTCTCCCTTACGACTCAGAATCTTGAATGGTCCAACATATCTTGGGGACAATTTTCCTTTGACTCCAAATCTCTTCACTCCACGAAGTGGTAACACTCTAAGATAAGCTCTATGACCCACTTCATAGGTGACTTATCTACGCTTAGGATCTGCGTAGCTCTTCTGTCGGGACTGTGCTATGTTCAATTTGTCCTTTACTAGCTTGACTTTCTCTTCAGACTCTTTGATTAGTTCTGGTCCGAACAAATTTCTTTCTCCCGCACCATTCCATAGCAATGGGGTAGTACACTTTGTCCCGTAGAGAAACTCAAATGGTGCCATCTCAATACTGGCTTGATAGCTATTTTTATAAGAGAATTCTGCGTAAGGCAGACTTTCATCCCAACTAGCTCCATAATCTAGGGCACATGCCCTCAACATATCTTCTAGAATCTGGTTGGTCCTTTCTGTCTGTCCATCAGTCTGAGGATGAAAAGCAGTGCTGAATTCCAATCTCGTTCCCAATGACTCATGTAGTTGCCTCCAAAAATGATAAGTGAACTGAGTTCCCCTATCAGAGACAATACTCTTGGGTACTCCATGTAGACATAAAATCCTATTCATATAGATCTTGGCCAACTTAGCACTTGTGTAGGTTGTCTTCACGGGTATGAAATGAGCCACTTTAGTTAGACGATCCACTACTATCCAAATAGAATCATATCCTGACCTGGTCCTTGGCAATCCGGTTATGAAGTCCATGCCAATCTTGTACCACTTCCAATCAGGAATAGGTAGTGGTTGTAGCAATCATGCCGGTTTCTGATGTTCCGCTTTCACTCTACTACATACGTCACACAAAGCAATATGTTCGGCGATGTCTTTCTTGATATTATTCCACCAATATCTTTCCTTCATATCCATGTACATTTTGGTGTTACCCGGATGAATGGAATATGGTGAGTTGTGTGCTTCTTCTAAAATCAGTTTCCGAAGCTCCGGATCTTGCGGAACGCAGATACGTTTTCCATACCATAAAGTACCATGTTCGTCTTCATGGAATCCTTTGGCTTTTCCCTTGCCAATCTTTTCCTTAATATCTTCAATTTCCTTGTCTGTCTTTTGGGCTTCCTTGATCTTGTCCAACAAGATGGGTTGAACATCCAATGACATGAGATCAATTTAGTCTTTAAATCAATTTTATTTAGTCTTTAAATCAATTTTCAAATAATTTCTATACTCAAAATAAGCCTATAAATGTCTCTGCAAAAATAACCAATTTTACAGAAGCAAAACATTAAACACATTGCATAAATGGATAGAATTCTTTCTTCTGATTCCAATGATATAAAATTTGCAAAATTTGAACGTGTGGATCAAAAGTTATGAATTTTTCAAGTTTGAATATCTAATAGATCTAAATCAGATTTTTAAAACAAATAACAGGCCACGCGGCAGCGTCTGATTGGACGATACCGCTTCACACAGGATCACACTTGTGCACTGTTGGATCTAACTAACTGCGCACAGACCAGATTAATTCATACCGCTTCGCTACAGATATAATCGTGGCCTTAGGATTTAGATCCAATGGATCAGACCCATCTGACCACGAACTGGCGGCGCAAATGGTCGCTGGCGGCGATGGTCCGGCGAATACAGGAGGGGCTGGGGGTGTGGTGTGGCTTACCAGACTCGTAAGATCAAGAGGAAGCTTGAGATGGTACTGGCGTGGACAGGGGCGAGTTGATGTGGCTGTAAGAACTCGTCGGAGTTGAGCGCAACATCGGGTGCACGGTGACGAAGACGTTGGCGACGCTCTGGATCACCCTAGCATGAACCAGCTGTATTAGGGGGTGCGCAATTCCATGGCGAACACAATACCTTCGAAGGGAAGGCAAGGGGCGGTCGGGTTTTACCTAGATTGCATGTCGGAGTCGAGCGGTGGTTCTGTCGCTTGCGGACGCGAACGAGGACGGCGACCTGGGTCACGAGAAAGCAAACGAAAGGCATCAGGGGATGCGCAAGGACATGCTGGTCACGCTCGTTTGAAGAAGAGGCAAAGGGGCGGTCGAGGCTCACCGGAATCAGTCGCCGGAGGTCGTCGTTACAGCGGCGGTTTGAGCTCGATTGCGCGCAGCCTGGTGGCGGAGTGAGCGAGGAATGTGGGGGGAAATGACCGCGGTGGCGAGGTGATTAAGTAGCCAGGAGCGGGGCGAGAATTACGCACACAATCAACGGCGATTTTCCAGGAAAATTTTTCAAATGAGTTTAAAATAAGTTTGAATTCAAACCACTTCTGGATTTTTGTAAAGTGAAATTTGTACACATTTGGTTGCAGAACAATGTTGTACACTTTAAAATAATTTGGCACTTTGGAATTTTAAAATAAACAATGTTTTTACCCATTGCTTAATAAAGACATAGAAATGGTTTAAATTTGTTTCTTTGTTTTGAAATCTTTGTCCAAGCTTTGGAAATTATCAAACAAACTTACGATCAAACATCTTTGGATTAAAACAAATAATCTCTTACTAGAGAGTATCATTGGATCAATGCCTTGCTTACATAAAATAATAGGCATTCAAATGCTCCTGATTTTGTAATGACCTTGCAAATGATCCTAAAATGATTATGAATGCATGAATGATATGCAAGCTTTGAAAACATGATTTTAGGGATGTTACAAATCTAACCCCCTTAAGGTGAATCTCGCCCTCGAGATTCAGAATGGCTAGAAAATAGGTGAGGGTGGTCTTTCCGAAGGTCATGTTCTCTTTCCCATGTTGCTTCTTCTTCGGAATGATGGTTCCATTGAACTTTGTAGAATTTGATAGTCTTAGTCCGAGTAACTCTTTCTACAGTCTCAAGAATCTTGATGGGTTTTTCCTCATCAGTGAGATCACTTTCCAATTGGACCTCCTCCAAAGGTATAGTATCCTTCAAAGAAGTATCTTCCATCTCTGGATGGCATTTCTTTAGCTGACTCACATGAAACACATTGTGAACGACAGACAATTATTATGGCAATTCAATCTCAAAAGCTACTTCTCCCTTACGACTCAGAATCTTGAATGGTCCAACATATCTTGGGGACAATTTTCCTTTGACTCCAAATCTCTTCACTCCACGAAGTGGTAACACTCTAAGATAAGCTCTATGACCCACTTCATAGGTGACTTATCTACGCTTAGGATCTGCGTAGCTCTTCTGTCGGGACTGTGCTATGTTCAATTTGTCCTTTACTATCTTGACTTTCTCTTCAGACTCTTTGATTAGTTCTGGTCCGAACAAATTTCTTTCTCCCGCACCATTCCATAGCAATGGGGTAGTACACTTTGTCCCGTAGAGAAACTCAAATGGTGCCATCTCAATACTGGCTTGATAGCTATTTTTATAAGAGAATTCTGCGTAAGGCAGACTTTCATCCCAACTAGCTCCATAATCTAGGGCACATGCCATCAACATATCTTCTAGAATCTGGTTGGTCCTTTCTGTCTGTCCATCAGTCTGAGGATGAAAAGCAGTGCTGAATTCCAATCTCGTTCCCAATGACTCATGTAGTTGCCTCCAAAAATGATAAGTGAACTGAGTTCCCCTATCAGAGACAATACTCTTGGGTACTCCATGTAGACATAAAATCCTATTCATATAGATCTTGGCCAACTTAGCACTTGTGTAGGTTGTCTTCACGGGTATGAAATGAGCCACTTTAGTTAGACGATCCACTACTACCCAAATAGAATCATATCCTGACCTGGTCCTTGGCAATCTGGTGATGAAGTCCATGCCAATCTTGTACCACTTCCAATCAGGAATAGGTAGTGGTTGTAGCAATCCTGCCGGTTTCTGATGTTCCGCTTTCACTCTACTACATACGTCACACAAAGCAATATGTTCGGCGATGTCTTTCTTGATATTATTCCACCAATATCTTTCCTTCATATCCATGTACATTTTGGTGTTACCCGGATGAATGGAATATGGTGAGTTGTGTGCTTCTTCTAAAATAAGTTTCCGAAGCTCCGGATCTTGCGGAACGCAGATACGTTTTCCATACCATAAAGTACCATGTTCGTCTTCATGGAATCCTTTGGCTTTCCCTTGCCAATCTTTTCCTTAATCTCTTCGATTTCCTTGTCTGTCTTTTGGGCTTCCTTGATCTTGTCCAACAAGATGGGTTGAACATCCAATGACATGAGATGTCCTTCATGCACAATCTCCAATCTGAGGTCTCCAAATTGGGCACACAGATCATCTGGAAACTCTCCCTTAGTAAGGCCATTCACAAACACTTTACGGCTTAGTGCATCCGCTACAACATTTGCTTTACCAGGGTGGTATTGCAAAGTCAAGTCATAGTCCTTGATGAGTTCTAGCCATCTTCTTTGTCTCATGTTGATTTCTTTGAGTGAAGATATACTTCAAACTTTTGTGATCTGTGAACACTTCACATCGCTTTCCCAAAAGATAATGTCTCCATGTTTTGAGTGCATGGACAATAGAGGCCAACTCTAAATCATGAGTAGGTTAATTTACCTCATGAGTTTTGAGTTGTCTCGATGCATAAGCCACAACTTTCCCTTCTTGCATTAGAACTGCACCTAATCCATGATGAGATGCATTACAATACACTTGGAAATCTTTCTCCAAATCTGGCAGACATAGGACTGGTGCTGTCACTAGTCTCTTCTTCAATTCTTGGAAACTGAGTTCACATCCTTCAGACCAAGCAAATTTCTTGTCTTTCTTTAGTAACTCCGTCATTGGGTTTGCTACCTTGGAGAAATTCTCAATGAATCTTCTGTAGTATCCTGCCAAGCCAAGGAAACTATGAACTTCCTTCACTGACTTAGGAGATTCCCATTCAGTTACAACTGACACTTTTGCAGGATCAACTGCTACACCATCTCCTAAGACAACGTGTCCAAGAAATCCAACTTTATTCAACCAGAATTCACACTTGCTGAATTTGGCATACAACTTATGTTCTCTAAGCTTCTCAAGTATCAAACGCAAATGTCCTTCATGCTCTTCTTTGCTCTTGGAGTAGATCAAAATGTCATTGATGAAAACGACAACAAAATTGTCAAGGAACTCCATGAACACCTTGTTCATCATATTCATGAAGTAAGCTGGTGCATTGGTCAAACCAAATGGCATCACGGTGTACTCATACAATCCATACCTAGTGGTGAAAGCTGTCTTAGGTATGTCTTGTTCTCTTATCTTAAGCTGAAAATAACCTGACCGGACATCAATCTTTGAGAACACACAAGCTCCTTCTAGCTGATCAAACAAGTCATTAATTCTGGCAAAGGATATTTGTTCTTGATAGTCACCTCATTGAGTGAACGATAATCTATGCATAACCTTTGACTTCGATCTTTCTTTTCCACAAAAAAGACTGGTGCTCCCCAAGATGAAGAACTTGGTTGAATAAATCCTTTCTGCAACTGTTCTCCAAGTTGTTTCTTGAGTTCTTTCAATTCATCAAATGACATCTTGTAAGGTCTCTTTGCTATTGGTCCTGATCCTGGTAGCAAGTCAATCAGAAATTCCACATCTCTATCTGGTGGCATTCCCGGCAATTCTTCCGGAAACACATCCGGATATTCTCTCACAATTGGCACACTGTTTATGCTAACCCCCTTAAGAGAATTTAACTTACTCCCTTTTGATTCAAAGTTAGTCTTGAATCTAATCCTTTTATTATCCGGGGTTGTGAGTGTGACAGTATGATTGGCACAATCTAGCACTCCCTTGTACTTAGTCATCCAGTCCATTCCCAAAATGACATCCAATCCTTGGGAATTTAGGATTATCAGATTAACGGGAAACTTATACTTCCCAAACTCTATGACTAGGTCATGACATCCTGAGTTCACTACCATTTCTCCACCAGGAGTACTTACTTTTATAGGACACCCAATAGTTTCAACTGGAAGTTCATTTCTTTCGACAAATGCTCTTGATATGAATGAATGCGATGCACCAGTATAAAAAAGAACAAGTACTGGAACAGAATTGAGTTTGAACTTACCAGCCACAGCATCAGGTTCCTCATAGATCTCTTCCACATTGATGTGGTTCACCTGTCCCTTCTGGAAAGGATTGGGCTTGTTGGCACCTTCAACCTTCTTTTCTGGGCACTCATTTGCATATGCCCCATCTTCTTACACTTGAAGCATTCAACCTGACTAAGATCCTTCTTGACAGGCTGGCTTCCACTACCACTTCCACTTCCATTGTGGTGGCTCTTGTATCCACCCTTATGGTTCTTGTACTTGTCATTATCATGACTACGGTGATGCTTATTGTCATGATGGAGGTTGTGGTTGTGGTGGCTGTTGTACTTTCCATGCTTGTGGGATCCAGAACTCCCACTATCATCATAATGGGAACGCTTGTCAGACGATCCCGATCTGTGCTTGTCGGAGCTGTGCTTCCTCTTTCTGCTTTCAACTTGTTTCATCTTGTTCTCCAAGATGGTAGCCTTTTCACAAAGGGACTGGTAGGTGGGGACATAGGCAACATATAGCTGCAAATTTAGTTCATCGTTCAGTCCTTCGAGGAACTTCTCTTTCCTCTTGGCATCGGTATCCACTTCATCCGGTGCATAACGCGCCAGATTGTTGACCTCCTCAATATATTCAGGCACGCTGCGGTGGCGCTGCTTCAGGTTATGGAACTCCTTCTTCTTCAAACTCATCACTCCAGATGAGATGTGAGCTGTACGGAAACCATCTTCAAAGATATCCCATGTCACATCCTCAATGGGAGTGGTGATCTGGAAGTTATACCACCAAGTAGCTGCTGGTCCTTCCAACAGGTGTGCTGCAAACCTGACTTTATCTTCGTCGGTGCAGCCGACAGTTACCAAATCCTTGTTCACCGAACACAGCCAATCATTGGCCACCATGGGATCAGTAGTTCCTGAGAACTTTGCAGGCCTCAGTCTTAGGAATCTGGTGAGCATGTCAAATCCTGGTGGATTGTTCTGATTGTCGTCATCGTTGTTGTTGTTGTTGTTGTTGTTGTTGTTGTTGTTGTTGTTGTTGTTGTTGTTGTTGTTGTTGTTGTTGTTGTTGTTGTTGTTGTTGTTGTTGTTGTTGTTGTTGTTGTTGTTGTTGTTGTTGTTGTTGTTGTTGTTGTTGTTGTTGTTGTTGTTGTTGTTGTTGTTGTTGTTGTTGTTGTTGTTGTTGTTGTTGTTGTTGTTGTTGTTGTTCTGATTCTGCATGAAAGTGGTCATCATGTGCTTCAGCTGTGACTGTGCTGTCATCAGCTGCTGCATCTCGGGGGTGACATTGTTGTTGTTCGGGTTGGGGTTGGCACTTCGAGGAGGCATCTGTGGTTTTCATAAGGATAAGAATAAGATACCCATAGATGCTTAACATGCACAATACACCACATATAAAATCACCAAAACAAGCATCAAAATAACATAAGTTCAACAACATAAACAACAAGTTTGAAAAGATAACACATCATAGCAAGCCTTCAACATGTTGGATGATCATTGCGACTCAATAATCATAAGCATGGTAAATGAAAGATAAATGAGTAGTCATCACTACTCCTCTGCATCAACCTCCTCATCAACAAGTGTAAGACCTGCATTCTCCATAGCGGTCTTGTATTCCTCGACATTGGTAGTCAAGGCCTCTATCTTGGCTTTGAGAGCCCTCTTCTGTGAATGAAGTCTCTCAATCACACCCTGCTGATGCTCGAGCTCGAAGTCCTTGGCCTCTAGTTCTGCATTCATCTCTCGAATCCTCTTGTTCCTATCCTGGACTCTTTTCTCTTGGCTCTTGAACTTCCTGTCCTGGCTCTCAAACTTGGCCTCCATTTCCTTGACTATCTCGTCTTGCTCCGCGAAGAGCTTGTCCTTCTCACGAAGCTGCACCTGGAGCTCGTCATTGCTAAGCATGACATTGGTCCTATCAGTATCTAGGTGCCTAAGAAGAACCTCTAGGTCCTGAAGGTACAGACGAATCGGCTCTGCCGTCTCTCTAGCAGCATCCTCGAACTCAATAGCCTCACCCTCCTCGTCGCGTCTTCCGAAGGCGTGAAAGTGAGTACCTCTAAGCTCCCTGGAGTGCCTCCCTAATAGACGCCCAAGTAAATCCTGCATGACTACCTCTAAGCCTCTCTCCTTGTCGTCATGCATCAGCTTGAAGGTGATAGCCTCCATGGCTGGCTCAGTCTGGCGTCCTGGATGGGTAACTTTGAAGCCCCAAAGGTCCTTCCTCTCAAACTTGGTGACGGGAAGCATCATGATGCTAGGGAGCGGAAGATTGAGCACACTAGTGAGCTCAATAAGACGAGTGCCAAAACGAGTTCCCTTGAACTCTTCAGCCGTGCTGATAGTAACATTAGGCATCTATTTTATAAGATAGAGACAAGTTAGAATCAACATCAATAGAGATAAATCACAAGACAAAGCATCACATGCATATCTTTGGCAATCAAACACACAATTCATGGCATACATAAATCCATTACAAGCATCCAAGGTTCAACATAACTTATACAATTTTTTTTGGAAATAAAAACGATAAGTGTGGTGGTCCAACTAGCGAAGTACATTACAATCCCATCTCACTTGCCAAGTTGGCTAACAGGGCATCCCTAGAGGCAATCTGTCGATCCTGATCACATGACTCCATTGCTAAGTCTATGATGTCCTTTCTTAAACATTGGTTGGTAGCCTCTAACTCTTGGGTATGCTTCTTTTCTTCCCTAAGGTCATTTTGGGTGTTAATCATTCTGTAATTGAGTCTATCACCAAGCTCTTTGATGGCCTTCCAAGCTGCATCCCTTGTAGAGTCAAAGAATGTGGTGTGCATCACTGAGTTGGTGACCTTGCAGAATCCTAATTCCTTGTGGTTGTCTTCCTTGTTTTTATACAAGTGAAGTTGCACCCACCAGTACTCCACTCCCTCATCCATCACGGGGAAACCTGTGTACACAGCTGCACCATGTATTCCCATGGCAACCATGAGGTCCTTGAGAGCCTTGGGGAATTCTGTCTCACACTCCAAGGTCATAGTCATAAGTGGTCCCTTCCTCACGGCTTCATTGATGGAGTTCATCCACAAATAGAGATGAGAAAGAAGATTAGAAAAGTTTACGAGAAGAAAAAGACAAGTGTGGAAATTGTTGAAAACTTTTCCTTAGGGGTTTCTAATCCAATCCTAGTGTCATAATCCTACAGGCAACACAGTGCTCTGATACCATCTGTAAGATCCCTGTGATTGCAATGCTAGTCCCTAGATCAATTGCTAGCATCCATAGTTTAAGATGAAGTACACAGAAACAAAGGTCATTATTAGAACGTCATTCCACAGATAACATAGTCTTTTACAACTCCATAGCCATAGGCTAGTACAAGAGTTTAACTTAAAAATATAAAATAGAAGTCTTCATCTTCATGTGCCACAGGCAAGCATGTTGAATGTAGACTCATAACCCCTAATCATCATTAGAGTATCCTGCAACATCACAAGTTACAGCCACAGTGGGTCAATACATTGGAATAGTATTGGCAAGTGATACCTTAGTAAAATATTAGCATCTAGTTACTACATGAATTTGGCTAAGTGTAGCTTAGGCTTGATTTGCTCAAAATAGGTTTTACCTATTAGATGAAAACACTAAGTTTTACTTTGAGAAAAACTTTCCCAAGGAACCACCAATAGAAATTGGTGAACCTTCACCCTTGTTCAACCACAAGTTTTAACTTAGAAAATTGGGATGAGGAGATTCTTGATAACTTCCATGTCTTGATGCTCAAATTGTCCAATAACAGGGACATGGCTAAGTACTTAGATTCTTCCATCTGCAGAGGTTGTGCACTTTCCCCACAAGACTTGATTTTCACCAAGACAGGACCTTTCAGAAGCCTTCCCTTAGACCAAATGGACGCGTTCCAACCTATCATCCCACTACCACCAACTGTCCAAATGGCTAAGTTATCGCAACCTATATGATCCAGGCAGAGCCCATAATTCCATGTGGCTGTAATAGAAGCTTCTTAACATTTGGCATCTCAAATCCCTTTGTTCCTGGGTGGCTTTCCACAAGTGAGATACACAAGGTAAACCATAGAAATGGGCCTTGTGTAACAACTCAACCAAAATCCACCAAGCAATTACCATTCCACCCAGGTGTTTCATTCTCTTAGTTGTTTTATTAATAAAAACCATAAGTCAAATACTTAACAATATTTTCCATAGCATGATTATATTCCACCCTTGGTTGCTATTAGCTAGGCTAAGCATGGCTATAACAAGTATCTTAACTTAAAGGAAATTCTAACATTACTACAACTACTAGGATTTCCCAAGCATAGCATATAGGTACTTAGAAAAATAATCATGCAAGTCCTGTACTGAATCATAAAAAAGACCATGACCCACTAAATAAACTTTATTTAGTCTTTAAATCATGTTTCATATAATTTCTATACTCAAAATAAGTCTATAAATGTCTCTGCAAAAATAACCAATTTTACAGAAACAAAACATTAAACACATTGCATAAATGGATAGAGTTCTTTCTCCTGATTCCAATGATATAAAATTTGCAAAATTTGAACATGTGGATCAAAAGTTATGAATTTTTCAAGTTTGAATATCTAATAGATCTAAATAAGATTTTTAATACAAATAACAGGCCACGCGGCAGCGTCTGATTGGACGATACCGCTTCGCACGGGATCACGCTCGCGCACCGTTGGATCTAACTAACTGCGCACGGCCCATATTAATTCATACAGCTTCGCTACAGATCTAATCGCGGCCTTAGGATTTAGATCCAATGGATCAGATCCATCTGACCACGAACTGGCGGCGCAAATGGTCACTGGCGGCGGCGGCGCTACTGGCGGCGATGGTCCGGCGAATACAGGAGGGGCTGGGGGTGTGGTGTGGCTTACCAGACTCGCAAGATCACGAGGAAGCTTGAGATGGTACTAGCGTGGACAGGGGCGAGTTGATGTGGCCGTAGGACTCGTCGGAGTTGAGCGCAGCATCAGGTGCACGGTGACGAAGACGTTGGCGACGCTCTGGATCACCCTAGCATGAACCAGTTGTATCAGGGGGTGTTCAAGGCCATGGCAAATATGATAGCATCGAAGGGAAGGCAAGGGGCGGTCGGGTTTTACCTGGATTGCACGTCGAAGTCGAGCGGTGGTTCTGTCGCTTGCGGATGCGAACGGGGATGGCGACCTGGGTCACGAGAAAGCAAACGAAAGGCATCAGGGGATGCGCAAGGACATTCTGGTGATGCTCGTTTGAAGCAGAGGCAAAGGGGCAGTCGAGGCTCACCGGAATCAGTCGCCGGAGGTCGTCGGTACAGCGGCGGTTTGAGCTCGATTGCGCGCAGCCTGGTGGCGGAGTGAGCGAGGAAAGTGGGGGGAAATGACCGTGGTGGCGAGGTGATTAAGTATCCAGGAGCGGGGCGAGAATTACGCACGCAATCAACGACAATCAATCGATTTTAAACGCGGCAGTGAAGGAGCAAACGGCCGGCGACGACGTGTTCATCGCGCGGTTCTGGGGAGGACGATGACGACATGGCGTTGGGGCCACTGGTTAGTCTCTGGTGGGTTGGTTCGACGCGGGTGAGAGAAAGAGGGGGAGGTAATGGCCCGGGTGGGCTGTTTTGGCTACTGGGCCAAAATGGTGGCGCCGGCCCAATTCTAATTCTTTTATCCTTTTCTATTTCTGTTTGATTTTCCAGGAAACATTTTCAAATGAGTTTCAAATAAGTTTGAATTCAAACCACTTCTGGATTTTTGTAAAGTGAAATTTGTACACATTTGGTTGCAGAACAATGTTGTACACTTTAAAATAATTTGGCACTTTGGAATTTTAAAATAAACAATGTTTTTACCCATTACTTAATAAAGACATAGAAATGGTTTAAATTTGTTTCTTTGTTTTGAAATATTTGTCCAAGCTTTGGAAATTATCAAACAAACTTAGGATCAAACATCTTTGGATTAAAACAAATAATCTCTTACTAGAGAGTATCATTGGATCAATGCCTTGCTTACATAAAATAATAGGCATTCAAATGCTCCTGATTTTGTAATAACCTTGCAAATGATCCTAAAATGATTATGAATGCATGAATGATATGAAATCTTTGAAAATATGATTTTAGGGATGTTACAACAACACATGTTTCTCTCTGAATAAGATGATTAGATTATGTGAAGGTTTTATGAAACTCACCACAGAATCTGATGATGGTGTAGTAAGTTGGTGATGATGATCTTGATCTGGTTTTTGCTGGACTCCTGTGCTTGATCTTGAGCTAACCTTCTCCTCCTAGCTCCTGGGCTTGATCTTGATGTCCACCTGATCCATCCCCCTCCTTATGTCACCATCCTTGTGATGTTTGGTTGATCCTTAGTTGGTGTGGTTGCTGGCTGTGGTGCTTGGTTTAGCTGTTGTCTACATTGGCTGTTCTTGTGTGTTGTGCAGTGGGGTGATGCACTAGTGCCTCCCACGGCTGTGCTTGTGGTTTTGTGATATTGGGCTGTTCTGTGAGGTTGACAACACACCACATGCATGCTGGTGTGTGTCCTACCTGTGTGCTTGCTATGCACTTGTGGATATGTTCAGAATTTTGAACTTACTCTTACCAGGTTACTTTCACCTGGCTAGTGAATTTGTCCCTCTTGGCTGTCATTTGACTTCTGGCTTTGAATTTCCGAAAGATGGATTCTTTCATATTGGTGAAACTTGCCCCTTTTATAAATTTATCAATGATGAATTTGTCAAGTGCATTTCACTGACATATCAGAGAGAAATAATACTAACACTAACCCTCTTTTGTTTTTATTTAGTCTTTGTTTTGCAGGTACAAATATATGGATGAAGATTTAGTTTAGGTTTAGTTATAGAATGTTCCAATGTAATTTTCTTATTCTTTTGTAATTTTTCATTTTCTTCAATTGTAATAAAGATTATATTATTATTAATAAAGAATATTCTTATTCTTTATTCTTTTGTAAATTGTGAAGTTTGAAAATAGTTTCAGTAAGTTACATTCTTTGTAACTTGTTTATATATTGATAATATGAAATAAGTTTCATATTCATTATTGTTTTTCTTTGGATAGAATTTAAGTGGTAATATTTATCTCTTAATTAAATTAAGATTCAAACTTATATCTAATTCATTTGAATTATAATTCAAACACTCAAGTTTTAAATTCAAACTCATTTCAAAACACATAACTCCTTAAAAATCATCTCAAAGTTTATAACAATCATTCTTTAAGACTAAACCTAATCTCAAAGTATGAAAAAAAACATTGATCAGTTAAGATTTTTATTTGGCGAAAATTTTACCCACATTTTCACAAATGAATGCATGCAACATTCCATATTCCTAAATCTACCCTTCGTTAGTTCCTAAATGCTGGGATGTTACAGTTCTTTTGCAACCTAGAAGCATCAACATGGATTCAATGAGGCTTATCCGACTTTATGCTTGGGGGATAGAGGATATGATAATAAAATAAATGCAAATAAGCATCAGAAACTTGCAATGTGTTCCAAGCGCAACTTCTCAAATCGGAGTTTAGTGTTGTGAAACACTTTCTCGGCAAAGGAGAGGGAGGGAACATCCATCAATGGGAGTTCACCAGACTCTATCTTAGCGTCCTGGAAAAAAATTTGGTCCAGGAGGCTAACCAGCTTGACGTCCTCCTTGTAAGATCCCTCCCTTTATAAAGGTAAGGATCCCTGTGATTGCAATGCTAGTCCCTGGATCAATAGCTAGCATCCACAGTTAAGATGTAATATCAAGAAACAAAGGTCATAATACAACTTAATAACCAGGAATAAAATAATTTATTACATCTTACATAGCTCATTTGGCTATCTCATTACAATGCAGCAGAATATAACTATAGCATGGGGTCCTTCTTCTTGAAAGTGCCACAGGCAGTCATATTGGTTGTAGACTTGTAATGCTAATCAATAAACTTCACTAACATCAAATAAACCTGCAACATAACAAGTTACAGCCACAAGGGTCAATACATTTGAATTGTATTGGCAAGTGATACTATGGTAGTATAGTGGTATCTATCATCTATATGGATTTGGCTAAGTGGAGCTTAGGCTTGCTTTGCTCAAAATAGATTTTCCTTATCATTTGAAAAATACTAGTTTTTTTGCTTGACAAAATCACCCAAGGCATCTCCGAATAGAAATTGGTGATCCTTCCACCCTTGTTCAACCACAAGTTTTTAACTTAGAAATTTGGATGAGGAGATTCTTGATAGCTTCCATGTCTTGATGATCAAATTGTCCTTTGCCAGGTACATGGCTAAGTACTTAGATTTTACACTCTGCAGAGGTGGTGCACTTTCCCCACAAGACTTGGTTTCACCAAGACAAGATCTTTCAGAAGCCTTCCCTTAGACCAGAATGGACGCGCTCCAACCTATCAATCCCCTACCACCAACTGTCCATTTGGCTAAGTTATTGCAACCTATATGATCCAGGTAGAGCCCATAATGCCAAGTGGCTACACTTGAAGCTTCTCAACATTTAACATCTCAAATCTCTTTGTTCCTGGGTGGCATTCCACAAGTGAGATACACAAGGTAAACCATAGAAACGGTCCTTGTGTGACCACTCAACACAAACCATTCCTTCCATTCCACCCAGGTGATTCATTCACTTAGTTTTTTTATTAAACAAAACACAAGTCTTTGACTTAGAAATATTCCATAGCATGAATATAATCCACCCTTGTTTTCTACTAGCCAAGCTAAGCATGATAGTAGTAGGAATCTTAACTTAGGAAATTTGTACTAAGGTTTCATCTACTAGGATTTCCCATGGCATAGTTTATACTTAGCAAAAATTCCCTGCAAGTCCTACTTAGAAATATCACTAATTCATAGTGAAAATAATGGGAAAAAAGTATGAAGCATCACTTGCCTTTTTGGTAGAGAATATAAGTTCACTCCTTGACCTTAAAATATTCACACTCTTCACATCACTACAATTCAATCAAGCAAGGCACAATTTCAATCTACCATTCAAGCAAACATCACATAAAATAATAGAACAAAGAAATGCATGCAAGCATGCAAAGGATTGTTTATTTGGAAAAATGGTTTCTAATAGGTTATAAACATTCTAAAACACCTATTGTTCATTTTATATAAGTGGTAAAATCATTTGCAAAAGATCTTACTTATAAACCATTTTTAAACCGAATCAATATTTTATGTGGTTGAAAATGCTTTTAGCAAAGCAATAATATTTATAGGGTTCACCAAATAAATTTTTAATTCCAAAAACTTGGTGTTTGGGGTCAGAGAGTTTAAATCAAAACATTTCCCAAAGGTTTTCCTCCAAAATCATTTTTAAATCATAATCAACATTTTTATTTGGCTAGAAATGCTTTTATTCAAAGATTTATTCCTTAGCATCTCAAAATAAGTTTTTAAAACCAAAAGTTGGTTTCTATGGTCAGTAGTTTCAATACAATACATTTGCTAAAATTTTTATCACAGAAATAATTTTAGAATGAATTTTATATTCAAAACATGCCTACACAAGTTTCTGCAAAAACCACCATTTTTCCAGAATCAATTAATTAAACAAAGTGCATGGTTGGGTAGGGTTTGTCTTGCTGATTCCATCGATATAAAATTTGCAAAATTTGGACGTGTGGATCAAAAGTTATGTAATTTTCAAAATCATGCATCTAATAGTTTCATTCCTGTTTTTAAAACAGAAGCTAGACCACGTGACGTGATTCTATTGGGCAAAAACAGTTCGCGTGGATCGATAGATACAGGCCGTTGGATTTAAGTGAGATCGCACGGCCCAGAATCGAACTTACCCCTTTGAGTTATGATCAATCACATCACTCGGATCTAGATCGTACGGCTCCTATTGCTTTGCCAAGAATTGGTGGCGCTGGCGGCGGCGACTGGCGGCGAAGCGGCCTGGCGATTGTGTTCTGGCTATTCCAGGAAGGAAGAGGGAGGGTGGATGTGCTCACCGTGTTCGCCGTGAAGCGCTGGTTCTCGTCGTTGCTTTGGTTGTCCAAGGGGAGCACGGAGACGTTGACGATTGCTCGCCGGAGTCTGCACAGCGTCGGGCACACTCTGGTCGTCGTAGTTGGCGAGGCTGGGGCACTCGCCGGAGACCGTGGCGACGCTCAGTCGAGGTGGTTGCCAACGCTCTGGGTCAAGCGCGGGCAATCCGAGGGTGCAGAGAGAAGCGCCAGGGAATGGGGAGCATGCTCGTGTGGTCGAGGAGGCGAGGGCCGACGGGGTTTGGCCGGAATCGTCGCCGGAAGGTCGTCAGGGCCGCGGCAGTGCAAAGTCGATTCGAGGCAGCCTGGTGGCTCCGGAGGCATGGGGTCTGAGGGGAATTGGAGAGGAGGGAGTGGCGGTTAAGAAGGCATGGTCGCGGGGCTGGGTTACTGCGCCATCAACGCAAAGTTAACGAATTAAAACGCGGCCAGAAACTGCAGTGAGGAGAGAGGGCAGGGTCAGTGCGAGGTTGAAGGTGATGACGGGGCAGTGGGTCCTGGTGTCAGCGAGAGAGGGAGAGGGGAGATGGGGCCAGCGGTCAGCGACTGAGGGGGGAAGTCTTTGAGTGGAAAAAATTTCGGGGGAGGGAAAGAAATGGGCTGCGCTGCTGGGCTGGGTTGGGCCTGCTGGGCTAGTTGGCTTTGTTTCATTTTTTTTGCACTGATTGTGTTGTCCCTTTTCTTTTTCTATTTATCTATTTTGGTTTTGTTTAAACTTTTCAAACAACAATTTGATTTCAAACTTCAACCAAACTTTGTGTGTATTCAAATAATGTTTGTTAACATATTCTGAAGTCAATTTAGAATAATAATTTTTTTAGGGTATAATAATTATTTAAAATAGGTCCTTGTGTTAAATCAAATAAGATATATTTTCAAACCTTATTTAAAATCCAATCTTTTTAAAAACCTTTTCAGTAGGTTTTATTTATTTAATGGAATGCTAAATAATTCTCTTTGAATTATTTATAGTATTTTAATGTGATTATCAATCATTTTAATTTGGGCAATTGTTTTTATTCCAAAGAGATTCAAATATGGTTTTAATTCCATATAACTTTATTTAAATGGTTCTTTTATTTCATTTAAGTCAATTAAATAACTTTTATTCCACTTGGTAAATTCAAATTATTTTCCCATGGTTTATTTAACCATTCTTATTAGGGATTGTTTTTATTCATATAGAAATATAATTTGGTTAATGCCATTTTATTTTATTTGGAAAATTATTTATCCATTTTTTTATTTGGATTTGGATTGTATTTATTCCATTTGCTTATGGATTAGGTCAAGATTTAATTTGGCCTTTAAATATTCCTCATTTAATATTTCTTTCTTTATCTTATAAAATCCATATCTTTTTATTTATAGATCCAAACTTGGTGATTCCAATTGGTATAATCTTATTTAATATTTGTTTATCCTTTTAAATCTCTTTAGGATTATTTTCTCACCATTTGGTATGGAGTTTTAGATAGGTTCTTTATTAGCTTTGGAAATTCAATTTCTTTATCTTACTAAGTTCATAAGATTTTATCTTTGGTTCCAAGTTGATTGAAATCAATTTCTATGGTTTTATAATATTTCTATTTGTCATTCTTGATCATTTATAAATGTTTTTTGACAAATTTTTATTTGGATCAAATCCATGGTCTTAGAGATATCTTTTGAAATGATTTTCTTCCATTACGGTTTTAGGGTTTTGGTTTATTTTCCAAGTGTTTAATTTTCCAGATGCATTTATGAAGTATGCATTTCACTTGATTTGAATTTAGTTGGATTCAAACTTTATTCAAAGTTTGTTCAAGATGGGATTTTAAGTTTCCATTTAAAATCAAAAAGTTTCTTTTCACCCTAAATTTCAACAATTATTTATTTTGTTTATTTATTTTTCACATTACAAAATTTGGAAAATTTTGGGATGTGACAGGCTACCACCCTTAAAATAAATCTTGTCCCGAGATTTGGGAAAGATAGGGGTTACAAGTTGGCTCAAAGCAACTAGGGTACTACCACCCTTAAAATTTTTCCAACTAGATTACTTCTTGCCTTGCTTGGGATCTTGATGAAATCTCTCTGGGCATACATCTGCATCGTGTCCTTTGTTTCCACACTTGAAACATGTGACAAGGCTGAGATCCTTCATAGGCTTGTTTATATTGTGCTTCATCTTTTCTGGACAGTTGCTTCCATAATGTCCTTGATCACCACAATTGTAACATGTGACAAGATTGAGTTCTTCACGTATCTACTGTGGACAAGTTGACACATAATGGCCTAGTTCTTTGCAGTTGTTGCACCACACTTGGTTAATCTCCTTATATTTTTGTTTCTTCTCAGGACATTCATTGGCATAGTGTCCCATCTCTTTGCAATGGCAACATTGCACTTGGATTTTGTCCTTCTTCTTCTTGGGTTTTTCCAAACCTAGGAGTGCTTCTAGTTCATGCTCTTCATATCTTATCTCAAAGGTGGGAAAGTTTCCTGGTCTCCTTAATCTTTTCCTTGGGTAATACATATGTCTCCTCTTTGGTCCATCAAATTGAGTCATACTGCATGGAGGTGCAAGCTGAGATTTTCCTTTGTCTTCATGGGGGTTTACAATATGTTGATGCACTCCACCTTGTTTCCTTTGTTGAACTATGGAATAGATGGGGCATTGGATAGGGACATGATTATTTCCTTCACATAGGAAACAAGTAGCTTGAGATGTGAGACATTGATTAGTTGGATGTTTCTCTTCACAATTAGGGCACTGATCTTCATGCTCTTTGGAAGTGTGATCCTTGTCTCCACAAATATTGCAAGCTTGAGTTCCTTCTAGAATATCATCCTTGACATCCTTGTTGTCACAAATTCTTTGGGAAGGGTTGTCTCCCATGTTGATCATTTGACTTGTCATCCTATGCAACAATTGGGTTTGGGTTTCCAAAAACTTTTGCATGGTTGGGTCTAAATCATTGTTGTTGGCCCAAAATTGAGTTGTCACTTGGTTCAACTGGGTTTGGGTTACTATGAGTTCTCTCATGTTGACCTCTTGGTTGTTGTTGTTGCCATCCTTGATGTTGGAGTTTCTTGGGGTAGTCATCTGTTTGGGTTGGATTGGGGTTAGAAAAGGCAAAAGATCTCTAAGTAAATAGTTCTAATCTCACACAACACAATTCACACAAGCAATGTGCAAACAATCACAAACAAACATTCCACTCAAACAACAAGTTTTAAGCACATTTTTAGGCAATAAAATATTTTTGCTACACCACATAAGTTGGTGGGTTTAATTTAAACTAAATATGGTGGTCCAACTATATGGTTCACTTGAGAGAATTTCATCCTTCTTAGTTGGTTCTTCTTGATCAATATCTTTGTATCCTTGGAGAATTTCTTGCATCTTGGTAACAAAACATCAAAGGTGATAATGGTTCCTTCTAAGTTGTGTTTCCTTAGTCTTCAATTCTTGAGTAACATTTCTTGTCTCACTTGTACTACTTAGTGATATCCAAGTTGAAGTCCTTGTTGAGAATAAGGTTGAAATCACTTGAGTTGGTGAAGTCCTTTGCTCATGTTGAAGTCTTTATCCATTAAGTTGAAATAGAAGAGATGTAGAGTTAAAACCAAAGGTTGGGTAAAGAGTTTATAAGATTGTTTGTAAATAAGTTTTGGAACAAATACAACTCCTACTTTTCTAAGGGGTTTTGTCCAATCCTAGGGTTACAAATCCTACAGGCAACACAGTGCTCTGATACCATCTGTAAGATCCCTCCCTTTATAAAGGTAAGGATCCCTGTGATTGCAATGCTAGTCCCTGGATCAATAGCTAGCATCCATAGTTAATATGTAATATCAAGAAACAAAGTTCATAATACAACTTTATAACCAGGAATAAAATAAATTATTACATCTTACATAGCTCATTTGGCTATATGATTATGATGCAGCAGAATATAACTATAGCATGGGGTCCTTCTTCTTCAAAGTGCCACAGGCAGTCATGTTGGTTGTAGATTTGTAATCCTAACCAATAAACTTCACTAACATCAAATAAACCTACAACATAACAAGTTACAGCCACAAGGGTCAATACATTTGAATTGTATTGGCAAGTGATACTATGGTAGTATAGTGGTATCTATCATCTATAAGCATTTGGCTAAGTGGATCTTAGGCTTGCTTTGCTCAAAATAGATTTTCCTTCTCATTTGAAAAACACTAGGTTTTTTTGCTTGACAAAATCACCCAAGGAATATCCCAATAGAAATTGGTGATCCTGCCACCCTTGTTCAACCACAAGTTTTTAACTTAGAAATTTGGATGAGGAGATTCTTGATAGCTTCCATGTCTTGATGCTCAAATTGTCCTTTGCCAGGGACATGGCTAAGTACTTAGATTTTACACTCTGTAGAGGTGGTGCACTTTCCCCACAAGACTAGGTTTCACCAAGACAAGATCTTTCAGAAGCCTTCCCTTAGACCAGAATGGACGCGCTCCAACCTATCAATCCCCTACCACCAACTGTCCATTTGGCTAAGTTATTGCAACCTATATGATACAGGCAGAGCCCATAATGCCAAGTGGCTGCACTTGAAGCTTCTCAACATTTGACATCTCAAATCTCTTTGTTCCTGGGTGGCATTCCACAAGTGAGATACACAAAGTAAACCATAGAAATGGGCCTTGTGTAACCACTCGACACAAACCATTCCTTCCATTCCACTCAGGTGATTCATTCACTTAGTTGTTTTATTTAACAAAACACAAGTCTTTGACTTAGAAATATTCCATAGCATGAATATAATCCACCCTTGTTTTCTACTAGCTAAGCTAAGCATGATAGTAGTAGGAATCTTAACTTAGGAAATTTCTACTAAGGTTTCATCTACTAGGATTTCCCATGGCATAGTTTATACTTAGCAAAAATTCCCTGCAAGTCCTACTTAGAAATATCACTAATGCATAGTGAAAATAATGGGACAAAAGTATGAAGCATCACTTGCCTTTTTGGTAGAGAATATAAGTTCACTCCTTGACCTTGCAATATTCACACTCTTCAAATCACTACAATTCAATCAAGCAAGGCACAATTTCAATCTACCATTCAAGCAAACATCACATAAAATAATAGAACAAAGCAATGCATGCGAGCACGCAAAGGAATTTTTATTTGGAAAAATGGTTTCTAATAGGTTATAAACATTCTAAAATACCTATTGTTCATTTTATATAAGTGGTAAAATCATTTGCAAAAGATCTTACTTATAAACCATTTTTAAACCGAATCAATATTTTATGTGGTTGAAAATGCTTCTAGCAAAGCAATAATATTTATAGGGTTCACAAAATACATTTTTAATTCCAAAAACTTGGTGTTTGGGGTTAGAGAGTTTAAATCAAAACATTTCCCAAAGGTTTTCCTCCAAAATAATTTTTAAACCATAATCAACATTTTTATTTGGCTAGAAATGCTTTTATTCAAAGATTTATTCCTTAGCATCTCAAAATAAGTTTTTGAAACCAAAAGTTGGTTTCTATGGTCAGTAGGTTCAATACAATCCATTTGCCAAAAGTTTTATCACAAAAATAATTTTAGAATGAATTTTATATTAAAAACATGCCTACACAAGTTTCTGCAAAAACCAGCATTTTTCCAGAATCAATTCATTAAACAAAGTGCATGGTTGGGTAGGGTTTGTCTTGCTGATTCCATTGATATAAAATTTGCAAAATTTGGACGTGTGGATCAAAAGTTATGTAATTTTCAAAATCATGCATCTAATAGTTTCATTCCTATTTTTAAAACAGAAGATGGGCCACGTGGCGTGATTCTATTGGGCAAAAATGGTTCGCGTGGATCGGCAGATACATGACGGTGGATTTAAGTGAGATCTCACGACACAGAATCGAACTTACCCCTTCGAGTTATGATCAATCGCATCACTCGGATCTAGATCGGACGGCTCCTATTGCTTTGCCAAGAATTGGTGGCGCTGGCGGCGGCGACTGGCCGCGGAGCGGCCTGGCGATTGCGTTCTGGCTATTCCAGGAAGGAATAGGGAGGGTGGATGTGCTCACCGTGTTCTCCGTGAATTGCTGGTTCTCGTTGTTGCTTTGGTTGGCCAAGGGGAGCACAGAGACGTTGACGATTGCTCGCCGGAGTCTACACAGCGTCGGGCACGCTCTGGTCGTAGTAGTTGGCGAGGCTGGGGCACTCGCCGGAGACCGTGGCGGTGCTCAGTCGAGGTGGTTGCCAACGCTCTGGGTCAAGAGCGGGCAAGCCGAGGGTGCAGAGAGAAGCGCCAGGGAATGGGGAGAATGCTCGTGTGGTCGAGGAGGCGAGGGGCGACAGGGTTTGGCCGGAATCGTCGCCGGAAGGTCGTCGAGGCCGCGGCAGTGCAAAGTCGATTTGAGGCAGCCTGGTGGCTCTGGAGGCATCGGGTCTCAGGGGAATTGGAGAGGAGGGAGTGGCGGTTAAGAAGGCATGGTCGCGGGCCTGGGTTACTGTGCCATCAACGCAAATTTAACAAATTAAAACGCGGCCAGAAATTGTAGCGAGGAGAGAGGGCGGGGTCAGCGCGAGGTTGAAGGTGATGACGGGGCAGTGGGTCCTGGTGTCAGCGAGAGAGGGAGAGGGGAGATGGGGCCAGCGGTCAGCGACAGAGGGGGGAAGTCTCTGAGTGGAAAACGTTTCGGGGGAGGGAAAGAAATGGGCTGCGCTGTTGGGCTGGGTTGGGCCTGCTGGGCTAGTTGGCTTTGTTTCATTTTTTTGCACTGATTGTTTTGTCCCTTTTCTTTTTCTATTTATCTGTTTTGGTTTTGTTTAAACTTTTCAAACAACAATTTGATTTCAAACTTCAACCAAACTTTGCGTGTATTCAAATACTGTTTATTAACATATTCTAAAGTCAATTTAGAATAATAATTTTTTAGGGTATAATAATTATTTAAAATAGGTCCTTGTGTTAAATCAAATAAGATATATTTTCAAACCTTATTTAAAATCCAATATTTTTACAAAACCTTTTCAGTAGGTTTTATTTATTTAATGGAATGCTAAATAATTCTCTTTGAATTACTTATAGTATTTTAATGTGATTATCAATCATTTTAATTTGGGCAATTGTTTTTATTCCAAAGAGATTCAGATATGGTTTTAATTCCATATAACTTTATTTATATTGATCTTTTATTTCATTTAAGTCAATTAAATAACTTTTATTCCACTTGGTAAATTCAAATTATTTCCCCATGATTTATTTAACCATTCTTATTAGGGATTGGTTTTATTCATATAGAAATAGAATTTGGTTAAAGCCATTTTATTTTATTTGGAAAATTCTTTATCCATTATTTTATTTGGATTTGGATTGTATTTATTCCATTTCCTTATGGATTAGGTCAAGATTTAATTTGGCCTTTAAATATTCCTCATTTAATATTTCTTTCTTTATCTTATAAAATCCATATCTTTTTATTTATAGATCCAAACTTGGTGATTCCAATTGGTAAAATCTTATTTAATATTTGTTTATCCTTTTAAATCTCTTTAGGATTATTTTCTCACCATTTGGTATGAATTTTTAGATAGGTGCTTTATTAGCTTTGGAAATTCAATTTCTTTATCTTACTAAGTTCATAAGATTTTATCTTTGGTTCCAAATTGATTGAAATCAATTTCTATGGTTTTATAATATTTCTATTTGTCATTCTTGATCATTTATAAAAGTTTGTTGACAAATTTTTATTTGGATCAAATCCATGGTCTTAGAGATATCTTTTGAAATGATTTTCTTCCATTAGGGTTTTAGGGTTTTGGTTTATTTTCCAAGTGTTTAAATTTCTAGATGCATTTATGAAGTATGCATTTCACTTTATTTGAATTTAGTTGGATTCAAAGTTTGTTCAAGATGGGATTTTAAGTTTCCATTTAAAATCAAAAAGTTTCCTTTCACCCTAAATTTCATCAATTATTTATTTTGTTTATTTATTTTTCACATTACAAAATTTGGAAAATTTTGGGATGTGACACTCCTGATCTTGGCTTGCTGCCTCTGCGGTAAGGGTTTGCTTCTCAAGGCTAGACTGAGCCATCCTGAGGATTTCTTCCTTCTTCTTCCTCTTCAGGCTAGACAGAGCAGAGCCGGCCACTATATCCAATGCTCCTGTAGACATTACAATGGGATCATTACCCTTAACGGGTTCACCCTTGTTAGTTTCTTGGCCACCAAAGGTGACCAGGGCTTTCGAGATGTTACCAGCACCATGAGAGGCAGAAGCCTATGGTGAAGATGGAGTACTGGAGGGAGTTGGTGGCGGGCATAGCAGGGGAGATAACAAGCTTGCCTGGTTTGCTGTCTGGCTTCGTCTTACTATTCAAAACAACTTTAGGTCTGAATCATGAAAATCCAAATGTTAGGTATGCTTTGGAAAGAAAGAAAGGTACAAGGTACTGAAAACAAAAAGACAGGTGCTTACTTTTTAACTACTAGCAGCACTTGGCTACCAATAGTGATAATAACTTCTTTCGCATTGCGCTTCTTCGAGGCGTAGGCGGAAACTTCTTGCACCTCATCATCCTCTGTCGCCTCTAGATAGTATGAGAGATAGCCCTCTAGTGGAGCTATCTCAGACTCGGGGAGTTTCTCGAGCTGACAAAGACAAAAAACATCGATAAAAATAGAGTCAAATAAATAACAGAAAAGACCGACAAAACGCGAAAGTAGAGTCGAAATATTTACCGGAGTCAGAGGACGGTTGGCCGTGAACATCTTCATGGAAACATCCAGAACATTTTGTTACACTCTTTCCTTGATCAAATACTGCATAAGGGTCTTGTAATCCTTCGCTGGAATCCGGTTCGGGCTGACCCGCATCTTGTCCTTATTGTCGCCAGTGATCTGGTACATGAGGCGATCTCCATGGTGTTGTAGAAGCTGAATCCGGCGCTCCATCCAGCAGTGGATCAAGTCGGATCCACGGAGCCCCATATGCTTCATCAGAAACTCAATCTGCCTTTTGGCGAGGATCAACATATCCGACAGCTCCGGCGCTTCTGCGTCTCATGACTTTTGGTGGGAAGCGGCACCGTCGGCGAATGCCGGAAGACCTTCCGCCTTTCCAGGAGCCGGAATATCCTTATGATAAAAGAATGTTCCGACCCAGCGTTTGATGGATTCTCTAGCGTTAATCCTAGGATAAACACGGTTTCTCCTAAAGACTAAGCTAAGAGTGCCAGTGGTATAAGGTACACCGACACTAATGGAGTTCTTACGGGTACCATAGTAGTAACGAAAAAGGGTGAGACTTGGCCTAATGCCAAGAAACCCCTCGCACAGAGCTGCGTGAGTGCTAAGATCAAGCAGAGAGTTGGGAGGTAGGTTATGGTGCTGCACTCCATAATATTTGAGGACCTCGAGGAAGAAGTCCGACGGTGGCAGGCTGAGGCCACGGTCAATGTGCGTGCCGAACAGCACCTGCTCTGCCGCCGACGTACCCGCCGCCGCTCCTGAGCCAGATGCAGACGCCATCGCTCTTGGAGATGAAGGATTGGTGGGGGAGAGAGATTTTTCCTCGTGGTGTGTAGATGGGAATGGCTGCGGAGTGCTCGAGGAGTACGAGGAGACAATGAATGAAGCGGTGGAGAGATAAATCTAAAAGAAGGGTTTTCTCCCCTCTTTTATTTGCCTCTATACCAAGATTCGTGCGTTGGTCGTGCGATTTACGCCACACATATAGGAGAGAGGTGTGTAACTTCCTCGCGACTCCTCCGCCCCCTCGATTCTCGCGTGAGCACTAAAACGCTGCTCTGTTCTGTAGGGAGCAGACCCACCAACGGTCGTGTCGATGGGAGTCTTGTAAGTGACAAGACCTGGTCTGAAAAGTTGTCAGCACGCACACGGCTATAAAATCTGGCTCATGTTTCAAACTGAGCAAGGAAAAGAGTAAAGTCAGAACAAAACATATCGGACTCAACTGACTCGGAATCCTACGCTACTAAATGAAGATTTCGGGAACTCTTTAAGATTCTCAAGACGAAGAAACCATCAAGCTAGACGATTTATCCGACTTTGGATCTTAGAGACTTCCGGGGGCTACTGTTGGAGATATACTTTCCGGGTATACCCACATGACTCACTAACCAGGGTGGCTACCAACGGGTTAGAGCTTTGCTTCATGGGCGTCCTAGTCAGAGAAAGTGGATGAACCAGTTCCGCATACGACAAGGCCTAGAAGAGTTACCGACATAGGCCTGTAGTATTACTTGAAGTCCAAGCTGTATCTAGTTACCGAATCTGTAACATAGCCGAATAGGTCTCTCTTGTAACCCTAGGCCCTGGTATCTATATAAACCAGCCCTATGTGAGCCTTTAGGGCACAACCAATCTTACTACCACAGTCACAACTGGAACATGCGAACCACTCTTGTAATCTGCTATAACATCTGGCTTACACAGATATATTACAGGGTCGCTAGCAGGAGTAGGATCCGATCACCGTAGTCGGATCTGAACCTGTGTAATTTGTGCTCACTGCTCATGGAACATCTGACGTCTCACACCCCATCTTTCCAACACCACTAGGAACCCCTATGGCGTATTTGTCGACAGTCCGACGACAACTACACCTGATCATCATGATCCCACCCACTTGATATATCAAAGTATAAGAGTGTTATGCCAAGCCATGACATATACTTGTGGCAGATGTGGGTCCATGCCAACATTGCATGGGATGTAGACCTCTCTGGGCCGGATAGAAACACCTTCACAAACTTGTTGTTGTATGAGTCATTACTTGTCCAACATGATCCTATTTACTTGATAGATCTAAGTATTATTTTGCTATGCCAAGACATGATCAGACACTTTGTAGAAGATGTGGGGCCATGCCAACATTGCATGGTCTATAGACCTCTCTGGGTTGTCTAGAAACACCATCATCAAATTATTGGTTGTGTGAGTCACTACACCTAACCATCATGATCCCACCTAGTTGATAAATCTAAGTATAAGAGTGCTATGCCAAGCCATGACATACATGTGTGGCAGATGTGGGGCCATGCCAACATTGCATGGGATCTAGACCTCTCTGGGCTGGATAGAAACACCTTCACCAACTTGTTGTTTTATGAGTCATCACTTAGCCAACATGATCCTACCTACTTGATAGATCTAAGTATGATTTTTCTATGCCAATCCATGATGAGACACTTTGTGGAAGATGTGGGCCCATTCCAACATTGCATGGGATATAGACCTCTTTGAGTTGGCTAGAAACACCATCATCAACCTAATGGCTGTGTGCATCAGCACTTGGCCAACATGATGTCAGCCTATTGATAGATCTTAGTACAACACTAATATGCCAAGACATGATGAGTCATTACTGTGGCAAATGTGGGGCCATGCCAACATTGCATGGGCTATAGACCTCTCCGCGTTGGCTAGAAACACCATCATCAACTTAGTGGTTGTGTGAGTCACTATACCTGACCAACATGATCCCACCCACTTCATACATCTAAGTATAAGAGTGCTATGCCACGCCATGACATTCACTGGTGGCAGATGTGGGACGATGTCAACATTGCATGGGATATAGACCTCTCTGGGCTAGATAGAAACACCTTCATCGACTAGTTGTTGTATGAGTCATCATTTGCCAACATGATACTATCTACTTGATAGATCTAACTATAATTTTGCTATGCCAAGACATGATGAGACTTTGTGGCAGATGTAGGCCCATGCCAACATTGTATGGGCTATAAACCTCTCTGGGTTGCCTAGAAACACCATCATAAACCCAGTGGTTGTGTGTGGCACTACACCTGACCAACATTATCCCACCCACACTTGATAGATATAGCTATAAGAGTGTTATTCCAAGCCATGACACACACTTATGGAAAAAGTGGGGCCATGCCAACAATGCATGGCATCTAGACCTCTCTAGGCTAGATAGAAACACCTTCACCAAATTTTTGTTGTATGTATCATGACTTGGCCAACATGATCCTACCTACTTGATTCATCTAACTATAATTTTGCTATGCCAATCCATGACATAGACGATTGTGGTATATGTGGGCCCATGCCAACATTGCATGGGTTATAAACCACTTTGGTTGGCTAGAAACACCATCATCAAATTAGTGGTTGTGTGAGTCACTATAGATGACCAACATGATCCCACCCACACTTGATAAATCTAGCTATAAGAGTGCTATGCCAAGCCATGACACACAATTGTGGCAAATGTGGGTCCATGCCAACATGGTATGGTATCTAGACCTCTCTGGGATGGATAGAAACACCTTCACCAACTTGTTGTCATATGAGTCATCAATTGTCCAACATGATCCAACCTACTTGATAGATATAAGTATGATTTTTCTATACCAAGACATGATGAAACACTTTGTGGAAGATGTGGGCCCATGCCAACATTGCATGGTCTATACACCTCTCTTGGTTGTCTAGAAACACACTACTAGGAAAATGGTCGTCTGTGGCGCACCTAAAAGGCCCATCCGTGGCGCACCTGTAGTGCGCCACGGGCCTTGCACTACGGCTATCTCTCAGCCGTGGCGCACTGCCTAGTGCGCCACGGTTGTGTAGAGATAGGCGTAGCGCACCTCCTAGTGCGCCACAGAAGTTTGGCGTGGTGCGCTACCCCTTGGATCTTCTGTGGCGCATTACCTAGTGCGCCACTAAACATCCATGGTGCGCTTTAGGTGTAGTGCGCCACAGAAGGTAGACCATGTGCGCCACAGATGTATTTTTTGTTTTTTTTAATTTCCAAGCCAGATTATATGCAATACAGATTATATACAATATTACAGCAGATATACACACAGATACAAGATATACAATTATATATATAAATACTCAATATGAAAAACAAGATTGAAACAAATACATATAGATAAGTCTCATACATGAATACATAGTCCAAGTTACATTGTTTTGATCATGTTACAAAGTAGTAGTTGGTGACATGCGAATACATGTGTCGATCGAACAAGTTAGAGCTCGGAAGCTCGCCTAGATATCTAAACTAGCTAGCTAGACACAAACGCGGGATAAATAACCAAAGAAGATAAGCATGATCACCGCCGCGACGAAGGTGTAGGTCTTCATCCGGTTCCTTGTCCTAACTCCCGCTAGATAGCGCGTGTATCTATCTTCCGCCTCCGCCATAGTGTTGTACCCTTTGTAGCTATTGCCGCTGAAACGGTGCACCTGTCTCCGGCAGTCTTCCCAATCATCGTAGACTCCGGGAACCCGTCCCTTGTACACGACGTACCACGTCATCTACAAGTTGACAATAATAACTAACCGGTGATTGAAAAAAACATGTATAATTAAAGTCGCATATGAAGATACACTTATAGAAAGTACTCTTAAATCAAAAAGAGCAAACTCAAAAAGCATGCCTCATATATAACTAGCTAGGTCGTTGGACACAGGAATATGCTTATGACGGGACTGTTAGCCAAGTAGGATGCACAATTCCTGGACTTGTGCATATCACAAGGCTAACAATCCCGTCATAGCACATTCACATATATATTGTGCCACGACATTTCAATCATCGGCATATTCTCGAAAAAGACAAAAATATCTCGAAAAGAATGCCTCATATATAACTAGCTAGGTCGTTGGACACAGGAATATGCTTATGACGGGACTATTAGCCAAGTAGGATGCACAATTCCTGGACTTGTGCATATCACAAGGCTAACAATCCCGTCATAGAACATTCACATATATATTGTGCCACGACATTTCAATCATCGGCATATTCTCGAAAAAGACAAAAATAACTCACACTTGTCGTCCGAGAACCAAAGAGTAAGCAAAAAAAAACCAAAGAGTAAGCAAAAAAACCAAGCATTGATTGATATATAATAATAATAAGCAAAATAAGTAAGCGGTGATTCATAAACCTAATAAGATAAGTACACTTGTCGTCCACACACACACAAAGGTCATCTATAGTTTGCAACTACAACTAGGCCAACATCAAGCCTTCTGGCTCGGCTTAGGGAACGGGAGGACGCCCTGCCTCGTCATGAACTTCCTATAGTCACCTTTGCTAATTTTCTTAAACTAGGAGTGCCCGATTTCTGCCGAAACGGAAGTTAATCAACATTCCGGCAAAAATCGGACTCATTTCATACAAGAACCTGCATATATATGGCCAGCATAGCTAGCACACAATAAATGGCCATCATAGCCAGCACAACCAGCACACAATAAATGGCCAACACAGCCAGCACATAATCTGGTCACATAGGATAATCTGGCCAACACAACCAACACATAAACATCTAGGTAGAAAACACATTGGTTAAGAATGCATCAACATGCCCAGCCACATCAAGCAATGGTCTTTTATTACAGTTATCATCTGGATTCACCAGGCACCAAGCATATGATGGAAAGAAAATAACTAAAGCCTGCTAGGTCTCTTGAAACAAGAAAATAACACATATGAGCATACACAGCAGCAACTAAAACCCAAGGATACATGTTTCTGTCAACTAAAGCCTGCTAGGTCTCTTGAAAAAAGAAAATATCATTCAGTTGTGCTAGGCAACATTCCTAGTGATCCTATGTGAAGCTTTTAGGTAACCAAATGTGTAAATTAAAAAATTCTAACATGACTTTTAAAACTTGTATCTGTTCTGGATAAAAATGTTCTGCACCGGATTTATTTTTGGAAATACGTGTTAATATTTTATTTGCAGAACAAAAATATCTATCAAAAGAATTATACAGACCAGTAAGAAATGAATCTATACAGTGTGTAACATTACATCAAAAGAGTACTACTTTCCTAGAAGAATTCCTATTTTCTTTCGAAGTTAAGTTTGTGCTTGTCAATTGTGTGGCAGGCATGATAAGCAATTACAAACCAGCCCAGTTTTGTGTCTTTCAAATCCAAGCGATGAAATGTATTGATGTACGGTGAAAGGGGACCAGGAAGTTAACTGTGACTGCATATCAGATTATTCAAACTCCATCAACCAACACTAGCAACACAACAGCAGTACTAGAAAAGGAAAGTGACCACCATGCCAAATCATCACAAAAAAATAAAGAGACCACCATGCCAAAGATAGAGATTACCAACGATGCAATATCTTTCATAGCCACAAAAAAAACCACATTACAAGTTGAAAACCAGAGCAGTTAATAGAATGCACAGTAACCAACATACTAAGTTCAGATTTCAGACAATTGCTCGGATGCACGGGAAGTAACAGAGCACCCAAGTTAAAACCTTCCGTAACACATTTCACGGCGAGCATGGGAACACTGAACACCCATCATCCACCATATATACCAGCGAGCAGCTTGCAAAATAACCACTGAACTACATCATCTACAGCATGGTCAGTTAACCTTAGAGCAGCTTGTAAAGCAATAGGCCAACAGCAGTATAAGACCTTGGCTTCACTCCTAAGGGAAGAGCCATGCTGCCACAGGCATCTCCCTGCAGCGCCTCTAGGAAATCATTGGATAAGGGGAAGAGACCTCGCCGAGTATCATGTCATAGGCGCCGCAGGAAGAGAGGGAGAGAGGGGAGAGGAGATGCTCACCTCTGACGACGACGGGCGGACGACGACGGGCGGACGACGGCGGCCTCCACCTCCTGAGACGCGCGCGGAGGCTGCTCCTCCTCGGACACCTCCTCCTCCTCCTCGGGCGGACGACGACGGGCGGACGACGGCGGCCTCCACCTCCTGAGACGCGCGCGGCGGCTGCTCCTCCTCGGACACCTCCTCCTCCTCCTCGGGCGGACGACGACGGCCGGACGACGGCGGCCTCCACCTCCTCCTCCTCGGGCGCGGGCAGGCCTCCTCCTCCTCAGACGCAGCGGCGGCGGATCGAGAGCGGCGGCGGCGGTCCTTCGGCTTCGGGCTGAGAGATGGAGAGATGGGGATGAGAGAGGGGGTCGGGCGCCACACGTGTGGATAAAGGCACTTAGGCGTAGCGCACTGAGCCATAGTGCGCTACGGATATCTGTAGCGCACTACGGGCTAGTGCGCTACGCCTATCGGCTTCTAACTACTGGATAAGAGAACTACAGACCCACTAGCTAACAACTATACTAGCCTATCCCACTGGTTCTGCCCACTACTCTATTCTAAACCTGAGAGCACCCAGGTTCGAATCCTGGTGCCCCAATTTTTTGTTTTGATTTTAAAAACACTTTTAAATATTCCAAAAAATGCCCAAAAGTGGTGATATATGCCATAGAAGTTTTATTTTGATTTTAAAATACTTTTAAATATTCCAAAAATGCCCAAAAGTAATAATATTCCAAAAATGCCCAAAAATATGATTTAAAGTATAACTAAATTTCATAATACTTTGTTCATGAATATTACAATCTTTTTTGACCACACGTTTACAATATTTTTTGAGCTAGCGTTTTACAATCTTTTTTCCCTTCTTTGTCGCGGTTGAATAATTTAGCCCCGGCACTTTAATGTTTCTTCTTTCGAACGGGCTACCTTTTTTGGGTAGGGTTGTCCTTTTTCTTCTTGTGATGTATGTTGCTGCATCGTAGTCGTCGTCATCTTCAATCTTTGGATCGCCGTACTGGTCGAAGTCTTGCTCGTTGGCGACTCCATCCATTCCGATGATGTTTCTTTTTCCTCTCCTCACAACAACACGGCTAGGCTTTGTCGGGTCGGTAATGAAAAAACATTGGTCCACTTTGGTAGCCAGTACCCACGGTTCATTTTTCGCGGCCACGTTTGCACCGGCGGCCTTGGATTTGGCTGCTTCGGGTATAACCATGGTTGTGAAATACCGGTCTTCTCTTTCGACGCTCTTTGCCCATCTGACACGGAACATCGGCACCTTTTCTCCACAGTAGTCGAGCTCCCAGATCTCCTCGATTCTTCCGTAGAATCTTTCCTTCACGTTGTCATCGGTGTAGAATTCCGACGTTACGCCTGAGTTCTGATAATCACACTTGTTGTCCTTTTCCTCCGTGTAGAATGTGTAGTCGTTGATATCATACGCCTGATAGGTCACCAGGTTTTGCATCGGTCCCTGCGACAAGGTGAATATGATCTTTTCCGTGTCAGAAGAATGCGAGCGCGGGGGATTATCAAGGAGCGTCTGCCTAAACCAACGCGTGAAATCTGAGTTGTGCTCTTTGATTATTTCTCCCTGCGTCCTCTGTATGCCCCGGTCACTGTACTTCTTCTCGATTAACCTTTTGTGCTTCTGTACCCAAGGATCGACCAGTTCTAAATGCTGTAGCGCGACGATGTTTGCTCGATCAAAGTCTGCGCGTCGAAAATCGAAGTCTGCATGCAGTATGCGACGACCCTCTCGGTGACCAGATCCGTCGAGCTTGCCAAGGTGTCTGTTGAGTTTGCATCTTCTGCACAGACATCTTATATCTGTCTTGTTATTTCGTATCATGTCGGCCGTCGCACATTTCAAAAATCTAGCCACAATGCCTTAGCTCATTATGCGGACCATTTTTGCCTGCACGATGTACACGGTACAATTTTGAAGTCTATTAGAACCACATAATGAATGCATGCATGCAATGGTCGATAGAAAATTTCGGCATGACCTATCCTAAAATTAGGACCTTTGCGAAATGCCAAAGTCTTGCCAAAATGGAAATGAATCAACATTTTGGCAAAACAAATGGCAACTTGTTCACATACAAACACAAGAGAGAGAGACCGATCCATACACACATGAACATATCATTATCCTCTCCATACACACATGCATGAGCATCATCGATACTCTCCATATACACACACATATGACCATCGATCCTCTCCACACATACACACATCATGAGCATCGATCATCTACATACATATGAGAACATGCATCATCCATATACACATGAACACATCCTTACATGGACAACTTACCGAGATGAGAGACCGATCGCGAGAAAGATGGAAAGGAGAGGTGCGCGCGTCGACCGGAGACGGATAGATGAGAGACCGGAGACCTCCTCTATTACTTATGTAACATCCAAAGCAAGTTTTACATGCTAAAAATGGTGAATGTATGGAGAAATTGAGGTGGGAAGGAGAAGATCCCGACTAGATCTAAGGAGGAAGAAGAAGGGGAAAGTGAAGTGTGGGTGGTGGATGTGTGGGCACACATGTGCACATAAAGTGCTGTCCTAAAAGAATCGACACATCCGTGGCGCACACGGCCCCAGTGCGCCACAAGGAGTACAAACTTCTGTGGCGCACTAGGCCGAGTGCGCCACAGATGCTCCTAGTCCCTGTGGCGCACTAGGCGGAGTGCGCCACAGAAGTTTGTGGCCGTTTCAGAGCAGAGGGGGGCATGCGCTTAGGCGTAGAGCACCAGGCACACGTGCGCCACAGATGACCCTAACAACCGTGGCGCACATGACTATAGTGCGCTACAGATGTTTGGCGTGTGGCCAACAGGGCCCTGGCCCACACACATCTGTGGCGCACTATAGTCATGTGCGCCACGGTTGTTCTAGTTATTAGTAGGGCACTGCCCACAGGTGAGCCACGCCTGTTTTAGCCGTGGGGCACTTCAACCATGTGAGCCACGGATGTGCTGATTACCTATAGCCGTTTTCCTAGTAGTGACATCATCATAAACCTAGTGGCTGTGTTCCTCGGCACTTGGCCAACATGATGCCACCCTATTGATAGATCTTAGTATAAAACTACTATGCCAAGACATGATGAGACACAACTATGGGAAATGTATGGCCATGCCAACATTGCATGGGCTATACAACTCTCTAGGGTGGCTAGAAACACCATCATCAACTTAGTGGTTTTGTGAGTCACTACACCTGATCAACATGATCCCACCCACTTTATATGTCTAAGTATAATAGTGCTATGCCACGCCATGAGATATATTTGTGGCAGCTGTGGTCCATGCCAACACTGCATTGGATCTAGACCTCTCTCAGCTGGATAGAAACACCTTCACCAACTTGTTGTATGAGTCATCGCTTGGCCAACATGATCCTACCTACTCTATAGATCTAAGTATGCCAAGATATGATGAGACACTTTGTGGTAGATGTGGGCCAATGCTAACATTGCATGGCCTATAGACCTCTCTGGTTTGGCTAGAAACACCATCATAAAATTATTGGTTGTGTGAGTCACTACACCTGACCAACATGATCCCACCCACACTTGATAGATCTAGCTATAAGAGTGCTATGACAAGCCATACCACAAACTTGTGGCAAATGTGGGGCCATGCCAACATTGCATGGGATCTCGACCTCTCTGGGATGGATAGAAACACCTTCACCAATTTGTTGTTGAATGATTCATTAATTGGCCAACATGATCCTAACTACTTGATAGATCTAAGTATGATTTTGCTATGCCAAGACATGATGAGACACTTTGTGGCAGTTGTGGGCCCATGCCATCATTGCATGGTGTATAGACCTCTCTTGGTTGGCTAGAAACACCATCATAAACCTAGTGGTTGTGTGACTTAGCACTTGGCCAACATGATGCCACCCTATTAATAGAACTTAGTATAACACTACTATGCCAAGACATGATGAGACACAATTGTGGCAAATGTGGGTCCATGCCAACATGGTATGGTATCTAGACCTCTCTGGGATGGATAGAAACACCTTCACCAACTTGTTGTCATATGAGTCATCAATTGTCCAACATGATCCCACCTACTTGATAGATATAAGTATGATTTTTCTATACCAAGACATGATGAAACACTTTGTGGAAGATGTGGGCCCATGCCAACATTGCATGGTCTATACACCTCTCTTGGTTGTCTAGAAACATCATCATAAACCTAGTGGTTGTGTGCCTCGGCACTTGGCCAACATGATGCCACCCTATTGATAGATCTTAGTATAAAACTACTATGCCAAGACATGATGAGACACAACTATGGGAAATGTATGGCCATGCCAACATTGCATGGGCTATACAACTCTCTAGGGTGGCTAGAAACACCATCATCAACTTAGTGGTTTTGTGAGTCACTACACCTGATCATCATGATCCCACCCACTTTATATGTCTAAGTATAATAGTGCTATGCCACGCCATGAGATATATTTGTGGCAGCTGTGGTCCATGCCAACATTGCATTGGATCTAGACCTCTCTCAGCTGGATAGAAACACCTTCACCCTTCCGCTCTACCATGACGACGATGCTGATTACCCGGTTGGTTGCCGCCATGTAGATTAACAGGGGTTCTCCAGGCTCGGGTGCTGCAAGGATGTGTGCTGAGGAAAGAATCTCCTTGAGCTACTTCAACGTTGCATGTGCTTCATCCGTCCACGTGAATTTGCCTGCCTTCTTCAGCAACTTGTACAGCGGAAGAGCCTTCTCTCCAAGTCGGCTGACGAATCGACTAACTGCTGCAACACAACCTGTTAGTCATTGAATGTCCTTTAGGCATGTCAGACGGTTTATGTTTAAGATGGCCATGATTTTCTCCGGGTTGACCTCGATTCCGCGTTGGGAAACGATGAAATCCAACAATTTGCCGGCTGGAACCCCGAAGACGCACTTCTTTGGGTTAAGCATCATGTTGTATTTTCGGAGATTATCAAAGGTTTCTTTTAAGTCGGAGATTAAGTCATTTGACTTTTTAGACATCACTGTGATATCGTCCACATAGGCGTGAACGTTCCGACCAATTTGGTCGTGGAGGCAACGTTGCATTGTTCGCTAAATGCCCTTTGGGACATGCTTTGTTCAAGCCGGTGTAATCAACGCACATTCTTAATTCATTGGTTCCCTTTTTGGGGACAAGTACAGGATTGGCCACCCATCGGGTGTTAAGGACTTCTCGGATAAATCTAGCTTTAAGTAACCTAGCTATCTCTTTGCCAATGGCGCGCCTCTTCTCATCTCCAAAGCGTCGTAGAGGTTGTTTCACTGGTTTGCATTGTGGATCAATATTTAAGCTGTGCTCGGCAAGTTTCCTAGGTACACCTTTCATGTCGGCAGGTTGCCAGGCAAAGATGTCCCTATTCTCACGGAGGAACTCGACGAGCATGCTTTCCTATTTGGGATCCAGGTTCGTCCCAATGGCGGTGACCTTGGAGGCATCGCCTACCACAAGTTCCACCAGCTTGATCTCGATGGCGGCCTTGAACGCAGGAGCGGAGTCGGAGATCTGCTTCTTCGACGCCGGCATCTCTGAGTCATCGACCTTGCTCTTGATCTCTTTGAATTATTTTCTGTAGAGGACAGCTTCTGCAACGGCTGCTTCATTGATTTCGCAGTTCCTTGCCTTGGTAAAGCTTCCGGATATGGTGATGATACCGTTTGGTCCGGGTATCTTGAGTTTGTTGTAGACGAAGCATGGCTTGGACATGAACGTGTGGAATATGTCACGGCTGAATATGACATGGTACACGCTCTTGAAGGGGACCACCTCGAAGGTCATGCGCTCTTGGCGGTAATTGTTAACATCGCCAAAGGTAACCTGAAGTGTAATGCACCCAAGGAACCGAGCCTCCCGACCAGGAACTACGCCGTGGAAGATGGTGTTAGTCCGCCTTAGGTTTGACTCCGTCAAGTTCATCTTCTACAGTGTATCCAGGTACATGATGTTGATGCTGCTTCCACTATCCACCATACACTTGGTGAACTCCACGCCGTCAATCAAGGGGTTGATGACCATGGCGTACTGGTTCTCCGTAGGTATAAGGTCTGGGTCGTCCATCCTATCCCAAGTTATTGGAACCTCCGACCAGCGTAGGTACTGGGGAACTAGGGGGAGAGTGGCCATCAGTATCCTCGGAGAGGTCTTCTGTTGTCGGACGGTTGGGGTGGCAAGTAAAGTGTAATAGACTGGAGCCTTCTTTGCGAAGGGGTTCTTGCCCTTGTCGTCGCTCTTGGCGGCGTGCTTGGGGTCAACGTATTCATCCATGTCACTTGAATCCTTGGACTCCTCCTCCTTCTTCTTCCCCTTGCCCTTGCCTCGCGGTCTGTTCTTCCGACTTCGCTTGTAGCCGGACTCCGGGTCTTCCTTGAGGTCGTTGACGAACTTGAAGTGTCGATTGGTATGGGTGGCCTTTCCATTGGCATCGAGGTGTACGAGGCATGGCATATCGCGGTACTCCTCATAGGTTTGGGGAACCCGGAGCGGCGCCGAGGTAGTTTCACTTCCTCGTTGCTGCCCACGACCAGCTCCCCTTCCTCGGCCACGTTGTCCGCCTTCTCCTCGTCCTGCAAAAGTCATAGCGACCATGTCGGTAGGTTGCTTTTCTTCTGGAGCGGTTTTCCGCTTTGTACTGTTGTTCCTCCGAGCTTGAGTTGGAACGGCTGTTGCCGGCAAGGATCCGCGAGCATCGTCGTCGGCAGCTATGAACTCACTAGCCAACTAAATCATCTGGTTCAAGTCAAGCTAGTGATTGTCCTGCAAGAGCTTCAGCTTATGCCGGAGCAACGTGCCCCTTTCCAACCTGTCTATGAAGGCGGCCATGGCAGTCTGAGCGTGCACTCCTGCATAGGAATTCTTCATGTCTAGCCAGCAGGAGAGGTAGGCGCGAGACGTCTCGTCTTTCTCTTGCACGCACCGCTGTAGATCGCTCATAGTGCAGAGACGCTTGTATGTACCCTCAAAGTTCTTGGTGAACGCTTCTTGCATGTCCAGCCAGTTGTAGATAGATTTTTTCGGCAAGTCGTCGATCCATTGACGGGCCGTGCCCGCCAACATTAATGGGAGGTACTTGACGGCGATGTTGGGGTTGCCTCCGGCAATCTCCACCACGTTGCCGTAGTCCTGCAACCATGTGGCTGGCTTGGCGGTGCCGTCATAGGGCTTGATGGTCTTATCAATCCGGAAACCTTTGGGGTAAGTTGCGGAGGTCCAAAGCAACGTGGTCCCAGGTATGGTCCTTCCCAGGCCTCATGGATCTTATCGATCCGCGAACGTGCATCGTACGGCTCCGGGTTCTTCTTCTTTTTGTCAACAGGGGATGGGATGCGTGAACGACGCGGGCCTCCTCCGCCATGGTGACTGCTTGGTGGTGACGAAGGCGGAGGTGGCGGTGGGTTAGCCTTCTTGGTTTTACACTCATGCGACGCCTCACGCCTGTCACGGTGGCTTGTCGGACGTGGAGGGTCATGGTGTGACCTGCTCCTGTGCCCTTGGTTGCGCTCTTCGTCATGACGGGCCTGCTCCGTGTTGTCGCGGATGACGATGCCGCACTGCTTTGGTGGGGACATATCCGTATGATGGTGAGCCTTGTAATCTTCGCGATGTCGGGGAGATCGGGGCGGCGGCGATGGGCGACGAGGTCGGGCCTTTTCTCCGTGGTCAGAGGATATGGGGATGGCATCCTTCCTATTGCGCGTGTCCCTCCGTCTTCGTTCTGATGAACCCGTCTGGGACCCGACATCAAGAGGAGATCTGTTCCTTGGCGGCTTGTACTGGCTAGACTGGCAAAGCGCTGGGTCGGACTCAAGCCTCTGAGAGGTGGCCTTTTCCTGCTGCTTCACCGCCTTGTCCACTAGGTCGTAGACCTGTTCCACTGCCTCGGGCGATCTATCCTGCTCTAGAAGGGTCTTGGCGACGGCGAGGTTAAGGAGTGGGGTGGGCATCACCTGCTTGCCTTCACTGTAAATGTATGTCTTGGCTTGTGCCGGCTTCGAGGGAGCCCATCCTAGGTTGCGCCGTACACCAGGATTGTTGATGATGCGAGCCGGAGCTTTCTTAGCCTTCTGCTGCTGCATCAAAGTCTTGTACTTGGCCTCCATTGCTCTAGCTTTCTCTATAGACTTCTGCGCGTTGACCAGATCTTGATCTAGCTTAGCGCCTTGCTCCGCGATGGCCTGCGCTTCCTCCAGCAGCTACTGGCGCTTCTCGTCAAGCTTGGTCACGTCCTGGATATGAGCAATAGTCAGTGGCTCGACGAGGAGATTGCCGTACATCACTCTATCAGCTGGAGTAACTTGGGCTGCTGCAGAAGTGGATGCTATAGGCGGCAAGTTTGCGGTGTTGTTGTTGCTTGGGCCGGTGCGGAGTTCCTGCGGCTGCTGCACTGGGTTAGGCGGAGGAGGCATGACCTTTGCGCGATCATCGTCAGCAGCAACAAGGGGCCCCTTCCCCTTTTCCAACGCTGTAGGCGGAGCTCGTCTGGGTTGATCTTCATCCATCGCCGTCCCAATGGTGACGAACACCCCTCGAGACATGACGACGTTGTTGGCTTGCTCGTCACGCGAGTACTCCTCCTCCATCTCCTGCATAGCGGAGTCTAGCTCTTCTAGACTGAAATCTATCTCCTCTGAATCTGCACTGAAATCAGCATAAAGCGCATCAATGACATAGTCGGAGGGTGCCAAGATTTCCTTGATGACGGGCGGTGGAGGTGCAGCGGCAGCGACGATGACTGGAGGTGGTGGTGGTGCTGCGACGATGGCAGCCGGAGGCGGTGGTTGCGGTGTCTGAATCGGAGGTTCTCCGTCGATGAGTGCGAGTGCTTTCTAGGCTTCTGCGTCAGCCTCCGCGTAGTTGTTGATGGTGCTCACCATCTGTTCGAGGGTAAGGCGTCCTGTTGCCTTCTGCCGTCTTAAAGAATGTCGGAGAAGCGTGCCACGGTCCAGTCCTTCCACGAAGTGATACAAAGCGTTATCATCGGGGTAGTGGGCCAGATCGGCTCGTATATGGAGCCACCTGGACAGGTAATCACGGGGGTTTTCACCTTCTCTCTGAATGCAGCGCGCCAGATCGAAGATGGTAACCACGCCGACAAACTTGGATCTCTGTTGTCCAGACGCACGGGCGAAGCCGGCGGATTTGCAGCGATCTTCCACCTTTATATCCTGCACAGGGGCGGTCTGGGTGGGCCTTGAATTTTTCCGATCTTTGCTGGCAAAATCCAAAGAGAGATCCGACATTGATCCTTCGGCGAACGTATCCTGCCCGTAGGCGGTCCGTGCGGGCCTTGATGCTCCTCCGACTCCCAGGGAACTAGTGCCCGAGTCGGTTTCGCCGATGAAGAGGTGGATGTCTCCGATAGGAATGATCGAACACCGCATAGGGTTCCTCTTTGCCGGTATCCAGAACTCGTCCGGGCGGACGATCGGAACGTTGCCGGAGAAGAGAACACGACCGATGGCCACGGTTTCGCCGATTCCCGCGAAGATCTTGGTCCTCTCCCGCTGAAGAGCCTGAAGCGCCTCTTGCCCCATGGTGGGCGCCAATTGTCGTGGTATTGCCGACGAGTACGCCATGGAGGGGTCCTCACAGTGCGTGTTTAGAGACGTGGGGGAAGGCGGACGGTTGACGGGTACGAGGTAACACAGCTTACCCAGGTTCAGATACCACGATGGTGGCGGAATCCTACTCCTGCTATAACTCACTATAAGGGCAATACGCCGAGTTATAGGGATTGGTTTGCTGTGCGAGGTTGTCTGAATCGATGCCCTAAAGGCTCCCATAGGCCCGACTTATATAGTCGCCAGGTCCTAGGGTTACAGGGAAAAGTCCTAGCCGGACAAGTTACAGAGTCCTACACCGTCTATTACTAGTCTTGTGTATCTTGTACTCCAAGGCTCCGGGTACGCTGGTGACTCCACCGTAGCCTTCCTTTATCCGACATGGGTCTCCCTTCTGGATCCATCTAACTGGGCCACCCAGCAGTCCATAGGCCATGCTACCAACTGTGGGCCACCCGGGTTATCCGGATAGGTGACATGCTATGAGGATACCCATATAGCATATCCCCAACACAATGCACACATTTGGGTTCAGCTTATTTCTAGGCTCTAATGCTGGGATGTTACAGTGTGGTTGCTGGCTGTGGTGCTTGGTTTAGCTGCTGTCTACACTGGCTGTTCTTGTGTGATGTGCAGTGGGGTGATGCACTAGTGCCTCACACGGCTGTGCTTGTGGTTTTGTGATATTGGGCTGTTCTGTGAGGTTGACAACACACCACATGCATGCCGGTGTGTGTCCTGCCTGTGTGCTTGCTATGCACTTGTGGATATGTTCAGAATTTTGAACTTACTCTTACCAGGTTACTTTCACCTGGCTGGTGAATTTGTCCCTCTTGGCTGTCATTTGAATTCTGGCTTTGAATTTCTGAAAGATGGATTCTTTCATATTGGTGAAAATTGCCCCTTTTATAAATTTCTCAATGATGAATTTTTCAAGTGCATTTCACTGACATATCTGAGAGAAATAATACTAACACTAACCCTCTTTTGTTTTTATTTAATCTTTGTTTTGCAGGTACAGATATATGGATGAAGATTTAGTTTAGGTTTAGTTATAGGATAGTTATAGAATGTTCCAATGTAATTTTCTTATTATTTTGTAATTTTTCATTTTCTTCAATTGTAATAAAGATTTTATTATTATTAATAAAGAATATTCTTATTCTTTATTCTTTTGTAAGTTGTGAAGTTTGAAAATAGTTTCAGTAAGTTACATTCTTTGTAACTTGTTTATATATTGATAATATGAAATAAGTTTCATATTCATTATTGTTTTTCTTTGGATAGAATTTAAGTGGTAATATTTATCTCTTAATTAAATTAAGATTCAAACTTATATCTAATTCATTTGAATTATAATTCAAACACTCAAGTTTAAAATTCAAACTCATTTCAAAACACATAACTCCTTAAAAATCATCTCAAAGTTTATAACAATCATTCTTTAAGACTAAACCTAATCTCAAAGTATGAAAAAAAACATTGATCACTTAAGATTTTTATTTGGGGAAAATTTTACCCACATTTTCACAAATGAATGCATGCAACATTCCATATTCCTAAATGTACCCTTCGTTAGTTCCTAAATGCTGGGATGTTACAGACTTCCCCCCTTAAATTAAACTTCATCCCGAAGTTTGTGGAGATGTACCTGAATAGTTCTGGATAGGCTTTTCTTAAATCCTCTTCTTTCTCCCATGTGGCTTCCCTTTCAGGGTGATGTTCCCAGTGTACCTTGCAATATTTGATTGCTCTGTTCCTTAATATTTTCCAGTTTTCTTCCAGAATCTTACAAGGCTTTTCAATATAGGTCAGGTCTGCTTGTAGTTCTATCTCTTGGTGTGTGATTGCATCGTCTGTAACTTTCAAACATTTGCGAAGTTGTGACACATGGAAAACATTATGCACTTGAGCCAATCTTGATGGTAACTCTAAAGCATAAGCTATAGTTCTTTTTTGACTCAGTATCTTGAACGGTCCGATATATGTTGGACTCAATTTCCCTTTAACTCCGAATCTTTTCACCCCTTTCATGGGACTTACTTTAAAATAGACCATATCTCCCACTTCTGGATGCCATGATCTTCGACTTTGATCCACATAACTTTTCTGCATGCTTTGGGATATTTTCAGTCTATCCCTGATCTTATCAATGATATCTTGTTTTTCTTTGATATAATCTGGCGCAAATTCTTTGTTGCTTCCAGGTTCATACCAACATATTGGTGATCTACACTTCCTTCCATACAAAACTTGGTATGGAGCTGCCTTCAGACTACTCTGATAGCTATTGTTATAAGAAAATTCTGCCAATGGTAGGTGATCTTCCCATGTTCCTCCAAAATCTAGTGCACAAGCTCTTAACATGTCTTCTAGTATTTGATTTGTTCTTTCAGTTTGACCTCCTATCTCCGGATGATATGCCGTGCTGAAATCTAACTTTGAACCAAGTGCTTCATGCAATTGCTTCCAAAATGCTGAAGTAAATACTGATCCCCTATCAGTTATGATATTTTTTGGTACTCCATGCTTACTTACTATATCATTGACATATACTTCAACTAACTTTTCGGCATTATCATTTTGATTCACCGGAATAAAGTGTGCACTCTTAGTGAGTCTGTCCATAATTACCCATATCATATCCTTCCTTTTTGGTGTCATGGGCAATCCTGTAATAAAGTCCATACCTATTTCCTCCCATTTCCATTCAGGAATTTCTAAGGGTTGTAATGGTCCTGCTGGACTTTGATGTTCAGCTTTCACCCTTTGACAAGTATGGCATTCAGATACATATTTGGCAATATCTCTTTTCATGTTATTCCACCAGAATAGTTCTTTCAAATCCATATACATCTTAGTACTTCCTGGATGTATAAAATATGGTGTATCATGTGCTTCTTTGAGTATGACATTTCTAATCTCCGTCACATCTGGAACACAAAGACGGTCTTGAAACCATAAAGACCCATAATCTCCAAGGCGAAAAACTGATTTTTTCCCTTGAGATATCCTCCGAATTTCCTCAGCAATAAAAGGATCTTCTTCTTGATGTCTAAAAATTTCTTGCTTAAGATCACTGTCCTGCTCTGCAACTACCTGCATAGTAGCTAATCCTCCAAGAACCTCTGTTCTGATCAATTGAAGCTCTAATCTTTCCAAGTCCATTTGTAACTCTTTTGGTAACTCCCTATTGCTTGGCTGAATATCTGCACTCTTTCTGCTTAAAGCATCTTCTACAACATTTGCTTTTCCTGGGGTGTAGTTGATTGTTAAATCATAATCCTTGATTAGTTCCAACCAACGCTTCTGTCTCATGTTCAGTTCCTTTTGAGTGAAGAAATATTTGAGACTTTTATGGTCAGTGTATAACTCACATATGGCTCCATAAAGAAAATGCCTCCATCCTTTCAGTGCAAAAACTACTGCTGCTAACTCTAAATCATGAGTTGGATAATTGACTTCATGTGGTTTCAATTGTCTTGAACCATAAGCAATCACTTTCCAATCTTGCATTAATACACAACCCAAACCTTCTTTAGATGCATCACAGTAAACGGTGAAATCCTTCCCTGTTTCAGGAACTGCTAAGATTGGAGCTGTGGTTAATCTAGTCTTCAACTCTTGGAAACTTGCTTCACATTTATCATCCCACTTGAATGGTGTATTCTTCCTTAATAATTTGTTCATTGGTCTGGCTATTTTGGAGAAACCTTCAATGAATCTCCGATAATAACCAGCCATTCCTAAGAAACCTCAAATTTGCTTCACATTGGTCGGTGCAGTCCACTGTAGTACTGTATGAACTTTAGATGGATTCATAGCAATTCCATCCTTACTGATCACATGACCGAGGAATTCTACCTCATCAAGCCAAAATTCACATTTACTGAACTTAGCATAAAGCTTGTGTTCTCTTAAAGTCTGCAATGCTATTCTCAAATGATCAGCATGCTCTTCCTTATCCTTGGAATATATCAAAATATCATCAATAAAGACTATGACGAACTTGTCCAAATATGGCATGAAGATCTTGTTCATCAGATTCATGAATATTGTCGGTGCATTGGTCAAACCAAATGGTACTACCAAATACTCATGGTGTCCATATCTTGAGACAAATGCTGTTTTTGGAACATCTTCCGGCTTGATTTTTATTTGATGGTATCCAGATCTTAATTCGATCTTTGAAAATACTCCAGCTCCTTTCACTTTATCAAACAAATCTTGAATTCTTGGTAAAGGATACTTATTCTTGATAGTCACGTTGTTCGGATTTCTATAATCACCACACATCCGTCTTCCACCATCTCTCTTATCCACAAAGATTACTGGTGTTCCCCATGGATATACACTTTCCTGTATAAATCCTTTTCTAGCTAACTCATCAATTTTCTCTTTGAGTTCTTTCAACTCTTTGGGTCCCATTTTATATGGTGCTTGAGCTATTGGTGCTGTACCAGGTATTAGGTCAATGGTGAACTCTATCTCCCGGTCTGGTGGCATTCCCAGTAGCTCTGTTGGAAAAATGTCTTGGAATTCATTGACTATAGGAATCTCTTCCAATTTAACTTCTTTCATTGAATTCAACTGCAGATCCACCATGATATGACTGTGTTTATCTTCTTGGTAAACTATTCTTGCTCCACTTGGAGTTTTGATTTAGACAGTTTTCTCCTCACAATTTATCTGAGCTCCGTGTTCCATCATCCAATCCATCCCCAGAACTACTGCAATTCCCTTCAAAGGAATCACATAAAGGTCTGCGAAACATGTACAACCACAGATCGAGATAACCTGATCTTGTTTTATGTGGCATACAATCACATTCCGTCCTGCCGTAACTCTGGTCATAGGACTTTCTAACGTTGCCCTTCTAATCCCGAACATATCACAAAATTCTTCAGAAATGAATGAAGTAGTTGCACCAGTATCAAATAGAACTTTGCCGAGATTGGTAAGGATATTGAGCGTACCTATCACTGCATGCTCTGAATTATCCACCTCCTCGAGGGTTGCATAGTTTAGTTTCCCGGTAGGTCGGTTCCTCTTGCCATTATTGTTCTTGCCATTATTTCCTCCTTTATTGGGCTGTCCATTTCCTCCACTGGCTTGTCCTCCTCCCTTGGTAGGCAAACCTCCTGGTGGTTTGCTCGGACAATCGGGCTTGATATGCCCCTTCTGACCACAACCATAACAGATCACTACAGGCTTTTTGCATTCCCTCTAGAAATGCCCTGGAATTCCACAGTTGTTATAGATAACATTCCTTCTTGGATTGGATTGATTTCCACCACTGCCCTTGTTATTGTCATTGTTGTTGTTGTTGTTGTTGTTGCCATAATTCCTATTCCGAGGTTTGAACTCCAGGTTAGGTTTAGGTTTGCTTGCCTGAATCCTCTTGGTTTCCTTCTTGGCTTTCTTTCTCCGGTCCTCTTGGACATTCTTGTATTCATCTTCAAAAGTAATGGCTGCATCCAACAACTGCTGATAAGTTTTCTTATTGGCTAACCTTAGCTGCATCCTGACAAATGGATTTAATCCACGCAGAAAACGCTTCTTCCGCTTCTCTTCAGTGTTAACATCCTCCTCAGCATAACGAGACAGTTGACTAAACTCCCGTATGTGCTTCATGACACTAGTATATCCTTGCTGAAGCTCCTCAAATTCTCTCCGCTTCAACTCCATGACACTTTCCAGAACATGATATTCACAGAATATCTACTTGAATTCTTCCCAGGTAAACTCCCTTCCTAGTTGTTACATGGCCAACTGATTTTCCCACCATAATGCTGCAGGTCCAGTCAGAAGATGAGTTGCATACCTCAATTTCTCCTCATCATTGCAACCTACAGTTTTCAGCTTCCACTGGTTCAGGAGCTGATGCAAAAGGTAACGGTCTTGCATTCTGGAAATCAGATAAACTCACTCCTCCACCTTCAGGTGCCCTCTGATTTTCTCGTCCCAGCAGCTCTTCCATGAACTTATTTTGGGTTTCTTGCATCATTTGCATGCATTGCATAAAATTTTGTTCCATTAACGGCCTCATTGGTGGTGGTGGTAATGCTTCTTGGTTTGCTGCATCTGCATCGGCCTTTTCCTTGGCCTCTCGCTCCATCCGCTGCTGCTCAGTTTCCATTCCTACACCCGTATCCATGACCCTCTAGTCCTGCAACATAAAGCGAATACTCATAATTACATCATGCACATGTGTTCTGAGCTCGACTTTACGCACAGAACTAGTCACACAATGAAGATCCAAACAAAATCCAAATATGCTCACATATTTTACATAATATCATAATGATACAAAGTCATTACAACATATACCATATAGATATCATAACAAAACTACCTTATTACTTGGGGTATAATACACAGTATTTGATACTACTAACTAATTGTCTCCTTCTAGTAGTAACTACGCTCATCGTACATGCCTGATGTCCAATCGTGATGACGTGTTGTTCGTCGCACAGTTTGTGGAACATATGGCCTTCCAGAAGGAATATACTCTGTATCTGAAGTGTCAGGACTTGAGTCATTACTCAACTTGAGCGCATTGACTCCCTCCAGCTCAGCTGAAAAGTCTTCAGAAACATATTCAACATTATCTCCATCCTGCATCTCCTGAGCTTCATTTCTTGAGTTGTCAACAGGATACGCAGATCCTGCTGCTTCCCAGGTGCTCTCGTGGGCAAGATAGTTAAACACTGGATAATGTATATTCCCTGTGTTTTGAGAAGATGTTGATGATTCAAACACTCTCTCCTCGGCATCTTATTATTCATCCTGATTATATATTGACATGGTATTTCTACTACTATTATTAGGGTTCATTCTTGCACCCATCCAACTAGATTGTCCAACATTCCTGTCAGAACCATCTGTGGATATCTGGTATTCATGAGATCCATTATATGATCCCATTCTCCAACCATCTGAATTCTCAATAGGAAGTTCTGAGTCAGAACCATCCTCTGAGCCCTGTGGTACTGCATACCGCATATCCATAGTAGGATCATGTATAGGTTTAGGTCTTGGTGAATAAGGATATGGTATAAAGGATTCAGGATCTATAGGTATATCCTTAAAGATAGGTGTTGCACTACTACTTGCTTCCTTCTCTAACTGGAATGCTAACTGCTTCCTCCTTTCCAGATCAGTTAGATCCTCTAACATGTCATTTTTATCTTCGACAATCACTTGATGGGTCTTACAAAAAGACGCAACGAGTGTTCGATATCTATCTATAAACTTGGAAGCTAACTTAGGATGCTTCTTAACCAAAGTGAGATGATCCGGTATAGGCTCCGAGTCTATAGAATCATGAGGTATCACAGAAAATGTGCTACCTTCTAGCTCCTTGGCTTTCTGCTCCCGAATATTAGCTATCGCCTCCACAACAGCAACATGTTATGCTGCTAAATGACTCCTACCTTCTCCTATAGGTAGATCATGATATAATCCAAGCTTCTCTGGAAGTTGGATACTCACACGATACTTGGACAACATCCGGCCATCAAGGTAAGTGATAGTGTTCACTGGAATTCTAGTTGGACAACTAAAGAGCTTTAAAAGGTGACGAAGTTGGTCTGTGAATGATCCTTGATAATCATCAAGAGTCTCCTCTTTCCTTACCAAAGTCTATTTTGGAAACTTTGGTGCCATATCTCTATATATCAAAAAAATAATTTTGATTAGTATCCAATGACATATTGACTCATAACAAAGAATTATTGCACTAAAATATATAACGGAATATTCTCATTTTAATACCCATTATATTACTTTTAGAGAATTCTTTATCGTTGCGAATTCTCCTACAGGTAATACCCTTTACTAGGTTTCCAACCTAAGGTCAAAGCAATTTGCTCTAATACCAACTGCGGTGACCCAGCATACCACTGCATGTGTAGTACACTATAGTCGTTGACATGACATCCATAGAACACCATTCCGTAAATATCACATCCCTCAGAGTGGTACAACAGAAACATTGCGGGTCCATATTACATAAGTACACACATTATTATTATTACAATACCGGAAGTTCGAGACTTCCAAAAGATCCAACTTACAAACCAAAATATAAAGTGTTCAGCGGAATTTAAAAGTAGCAACTCCGACTAGGAGTTGAGCTCAACAGCTTATTTTATAGAGTTCATGCTGCTCGGCTCCATTGGTTACTATTAACTAGGGATACTTAGTTGGACTCGTTATCATCGACACCGTAGCGGATCTCGTAATCCACTCCTTCAACTCCTCCGGACATATCAGGTTCCTCGTAGAACACATCTTCTTGGCATTCGGCTGCATACATTGGCACGTCTTCGGGATCCTCAGAGTCTAAGCAAGGGATCAAAGGAAAGAATGAGTAACAGCGTTTGCCAACAAGCTCATTATATGCAAGGTGGGAAGTTTGATGCTCTAACTAGCACCTCGGATTATGAATCCTTGGCACTATGCAATTTTTGTAAATCTTTCTTCAAAGATTGATTTTATTATGAAAATCTATGACCATATGCCTTCACAGGTTGACCATAACTTTCATGGAGTTCCTTTCCTGCCGCGTTCGTAGCTCCTTCTCGGAACAGGGAGTAACAAGTTACAGTTCTTACACTCTGCAGAGGTGTGTTACTTTACCCATGAGAGAACAACTCCTTGTTGCACAACCGGGCATAGTTTCCCGTCCACAATTCCATGATGTGGGGCCGAGTAGTTGGTCCAAGCTAATCACTGCCCCCTTTGCGACCTCGCATGCCTCCTTGGTGTACACCATGCCCACATAATGAATTACGGCAGTGGTTTGTACAAACCGTTAGATGCCAGAACTATCGTGAGACGATGAGGGTTCCCACCTGTCGTGGGAATGGTCACGGCAGATACTGCAATCGGCAGCGAATAGTAGAACGAGGGGCAAGGGCGGCCAGCCATCTGCGGTGCGAGATGAGGGCGGAGACACAGGGTTTTACCCAGGTTCGGCCCCCTAGAGGGTAAAGACCTACTCCTGCTATTATTATGGAGGTACAATGCACGAGCTCGGCGGCTAGGCGGCGAGTCGCTTGGGTGTATGATGGAACGTATCCCTACACGCCCTGTAGAGAGGTTTATATAGACTCACCTCCCCTAGGGTTTACATATCTCAACCGAATCAGTTAAGGCTTCGGTAATCGTTTAACCTAACTCGACTGGGCCTATCTACTCGCCTGGGCCTTCAGCTTCCAGTCGCTTGGATCCGCACCGGGCCTTGATCCAGTCGCCGTCTTGCAGGCCCACTCGCCAGTTCCAGGGGCCAGTCGGAACCGTCCCGCTGGGTATACCCCGGTTGACATATCCCCATCAGTAGTCCCCGAGGCCGTCGTTGATTGGGCGCAGGTGGTTGCTGGCAGTCGGAGTATACGGCTTCAAAGCAGGCATCCAGTCGAATCGTCGGCGGGCTCCTGAATAAAGGAAAAAACTAGTCATTCTGATCGCAGCTTGGGCGAGTCGAGTCGGCGAAATACTTAGTCACTGTCACAGTGATCGGGTCGGCGAGCCGAGTGGCTGAAGTTGGACCGTTAAACACGGTCAAACTAGCCGTTGGGGTAATCCAACGGTAACTTTCGGCGTAATCACCGCGTAGTAACGGCTCCCTGATTTGGCGGGTAACAACCGCTATATAAGGGGAATGGCAGGCAATCGGAAAACCATCTCCTCGTCATTTCCTCCGATTGCGCCCACTTTCGCCTTCCTCCGCATCGCGATCCAGCCGACCCGAAATCTTCCGACCTCCACGAACCCTTTGGCCAGTGGCCCCCTCCACCGAGCCTTGGGGCAGATCTAAGTGTACGAGAGCGCAACTGGAGTCCTTCGAGGAGGCCGGGATCCTGCGTGCCGGCAGGTGGCGCATCTCTGTGGCCGGAGAGGTGACCCCGAACCCACGCGAGGGAGAATTCATCTGCTTCACCAGCCACCTGGAACGGGGGCTGGGATTCCCTACGTCCCTATTCTTCCGGCGCTTCTGCGCCTACTACGGGATCCAATCGTCGGACCTGGGTCCGCACAGCATCGAGCAGCTCGCCATCTTTGTGGCGTTCTGCGAATGCTACCTGGGCTGCCGGCCCTACTTCCCTCTGTGGCAAGATCTGTTCCACGGACGGATCAGTCGCGAGGAAGCGGGCAGCCCAATGCTTGCCGCAGGAGGCCTAACGTTCCAACTGAAATCGAAGGCCTCCTTCTTCGATCTGATGCTACCCGCCAAGGCGGCGAGCCAATGGAAGAATTCTTGGTTCTACGTTACTGAGGCGACTCCGGAGGGCGAGGCGGCGATCCCACGATACTCTGCCGACCGAACCGAACCACGCCAACTCCAAGTCGGCAAGCTTCCCACTGACCAGCGGATGGTCGTGGACGAAATTCTTCAAACCATCCGTGGTCTGAAGAAGAAGGGCCTCCAGACCATCAACTTATACAACTGCTGGCTCGAGCGGCGGCTCGTCCCTCTGGCGCAGCGTGACCACTACATGTACCAATACACGGGCCGGGATGACTCGACGAAGTCCTGCCTCGCCGAGTGGAAGCTCGAGGACTACACCCCGGCGCTGAAGAAGATCACCCAGGCGGTGTACCTAGACGCAAAGGCCGGGGTCGCCCCCTACACTGCGAAGCATCCAGCCCCAACGGTGAGTCACCTCGCATCATTCGCAGTCGCAGTCTATGCAGTCGCGGTCATTCTAATTTCATCTTGTGCTCATTGCAGCTATTCCAAGTGGTGGAAGGATGGCTCCCGCCTTCAGATGACAAGAACTCGAGCTCGTCCGTCCAGGACATGGGCGAGTCGCCTCCCGCCAAGGGCGACACCGAGAGTGACGAGAGCAACGGCGACGACGAATCTGAGGAGGAGGTCGCCCCGCTGGTCCGCAAGACCCGCAGGCAGCGTCAGCGTGAGCTTGAGGCGAGTAAAAGCCTCAAGCGTCATGATGATGATGACGAACTTCCGGAGACCACCTCGCGCCGCCAGGCCACTCCGTCGAAGAAGAAGAAGAAGAAGAAGGAGAAGGAGGCGAAGGCCCCTCCGAAGAAGAAGACGAAGCTGGTGAGGCCGGCCTCACCGCCGCACTCGGCGAGCAGCTCTGACGCCCCCAGCCCGGCCAAGGGCGAGGCGCCGCCGGTGGTTACCGCGCTGGACACGGCCGCTGTCCTGAGCGAGGTGCCACTGGCTTCGATACCTCCGCCATTTTCCCCAGTCTCTGGACTAGGGGCCGCTCCGGTCGCGGCGGCTTCACCTCGCAAGGAAGCTCCCGCTGAAGATGTCTCAGAGGCTCCCGTCGCAGCCTCGACGACGAAGAAACCATCCGTGTCTTGGGCACACGACGTCTTGGAAATGGGCCTCAGTCGCCGACTGGGTCCCGAACTGGAGAAGCCGACCGGCATCCGCACGGGGCTACGCTTCATTCCAGTCGCTAAGTGAGTTTGCTCACCTTCTTTCGTCTTTCCTTGTACTTGAATTATCTTGCTCACGCAATCAATTTGTAGAACCGGAGCGAAGAAAATAGGCCATCCGACCGTGGCTAAGGTGCCACCCGTCGTCAGCGAAGAGGATCCCTCCCGGAAGAGGAAGGCGGACGAAGTCGTCGTCCCTGCGGATGGCGCCAAGAAGGCCAAGGGCGACGATGTCGTCACGATCTCTAACGACACGGCGGTCGCGCCGAATGAACCCACAATGGAGGCGGCCGTACCCACGAAGGAGGGTGCTCCCTCGCCTGGGGTGGCCGAGCCGGCCTCCTTTGGTGCCGATGCCTCTATCGCAACGTTCCCGCGCTTCATGGCCAGAGCGGCTACAGCGAGTGGGACCTCGCCCTCGAGCCGTGCACCTGGGGTCGCCGACGCAGAGGTCGAGCAGCGTCGTGGGAACACGCCGGCTCTCCTTGCGTCCGTGGATGCAATACAACTTCATGGCATGCTTGGCGCAGCCATCCAGGTATGTCCAGTCCCCGAGGATCAAGTCAGTGTGTCGCAGCGGTCTGATTCTTTTAGTGTCTTGTTGTTATTTTTCGCGTCCAGTCCCCGAGTGCGCACTCGCTGAATTTCAGCGGGTGGGCACTTAGGATTTGTTGATCACCAGTCCCCGGGTGCGTACTCGCTGAATTTCAGCGGGTGGGCACTTAGGATTTTTTGGTTGCCAGTCCCCGAGTGCGCACTCGCTGAATTTCAGCGGGTGGGCACTTAGGATTTCGCTTTGGTTAACTGTTTGAATTGTGTGCAGGGTCTGCAACGTGAGTCAGCTGACCGATTGGCAGCGAAACACCGCACGGAGAAGGAACTGGCCACCGTCCAAGAGGCGAATAAGGGGCTTCAGGCTGTTGCCGTGAAGGCAGAGGAGGCTCGCCAGGGACTTTTTCCAGCGGGTGAGTTGGCAGCGGCTCAATCGGCATTGAGCTCGGCTGAGAAGCGGATCGCCGACCTCGAGCGCGAGCTGAGGGAGGCGAAAGAAGAGGCGAGTTCGGCGGATGGTCGAGCCAAGGCCGCCGTTACGGCCGCCGCGGAAGAACGTAAGGTTTCTGACGCCCTTGTTGCTGGGCTTCAGGATGATTACACTTCTCTTCAGATCTTCATCACGGATCTCTCCCGTCCCTTGATTGGTGAGTGTGTCTGCCCCTGCCTATTGCATGTGCCTTTTTGTGATATCCGACGTACTCACTGTTATCTTCTATTCGCAGGTCGCATCCTTGATAGCGCGGAAGAGGCGAGCTCGTTCGACGCGCGGCAATGTGTGGCCACGCTCGTCGACTCGGCGACGTTGTCGGCGACATGCATCCGATCCTACCTCCAGGAGATATCGCCCACGGAAGTAATTCCCAGCGAACTCGTCGAGGTGTGGAAGTACTTGGAGAAGGCGCCATCGGTCGTTGAGTTCATGACGCGATCGGCGTTCCGGCGCGGAGCGGCGACGACGCTTAGCCTTGGGCTTGCTCACTTTCCAGAAGATTTCGATCTGGACGACGTGACGAGTGGCTACCCGTCGTCGACTGGGACGGTGGAGATCTCCGAGGTGCTCAAGTTGACGGGTCGCGCCGCGGTGTACTCCGAGCGCGTCTGGGCGATGGGCGATCTCCTTCCTTACCAGGAGACGGTCGTCGCGCCCAACGACCCCGAGCCGCAGAACCGGGACTTCAAGGTCGAGCAGCCCTTTCGTGCGGCGATGGCGGGTGAGCTGACGACGTATCCGTCGAACCCGTACACTCCCTTCATCCGCAATCGCAAGGGTTCTGGCGAGTTGTCGTCGAAGCCTGTAGAGTGAACTGGTTTGCCCTGGGGCGTTAGTAACAGTTCTGTCGTTGGGCATACTATGTATTTTGAGACAATTTGCGACATGCTATTAATAAGATATCGTGTTTGTTTTGTGACATGTGTTTTTCGATTGAGGGTGGAACGAGTCCCCGAGCGCGTCCGCCCTTTTTTATGGGGTTGACCTCGTTTATAATGTGTTTGCGGTTTTTGAATGTTTTGTTATTGTGGTCGACTCGCCCGGACTCGGAGAGCCAGTCGCAAGGCGACTCCCTTGAGCACTCTGTACTTCACCGTTTTCCCTTGCGCGAACGAGGTCGGGTGGCCGAGTCCCCGAGCATGGTACTTGGTTGTTCTAGGCGCGACTCGAGGGTGGGTGAGGACTTGGCGCGTTAGTTTGAGCGCATAACTCCTGCCTGGCCCGTTGGGTCAGTCGCATGGCGAGTCCTGGGCATGCTCTCATACTTGGCGTTTTCCTGAGCCGCTCGCGCTGAACTGGTCGTCAGTCCCCGAGCGTGGTACTTGGCCGTTCGAGTCGCTATGTCGAGGATGCGGAGGATCATGGTCGCTGTGAGAAGCGAAGGCAGTTGTCTTGGCTCGTAGAGCCAGTCGAGCTGGGTGACTCCAATGGGGCTCCGGGTAGGCGTTTTTTGTGGACGATGCAAGACCCGAGGTGACCCAGTGCTCTTGCGCCGCACTACTTAGCCGTGCCGATCGCTGTACCAAAGGTTGACTTCTGCGGTTAGCTTGACGCTGTTATGACGAGTGCGAGTGGCACAAGACAACGAGAGTAGGCACAATTTGCGGTAACCGATTCTTTTTATTTCATAGCGACTGGAGGGTACATATGTGGGGTTCTAGGAGTAGAACTTCCGTATGAGGTTTACATTCCATGGTCGCTTGACGTCGAGTTCGCCATCCCCGCGGACGTCGATGAGGTAGTAGGCGTCGTTGCCGAGTACTCGCCCGATGGCGAATGGTCCCTCCCACGGAGGGGAAAGCTTGTGCATGCCCTTCTTGTCCTGGATGAGGCGCAACACCAGGTCGCCTTCTTGGAAGGTGCGAGTTTTCACCCGCTGGCTGTGGTAGCGGCGGAGTCCCTGCTGGTAGATGGCGGTGCGTGACCGAGCGAGGTCACGTGCCTCGTCGAGTTGATCGACTCCATCCTGGCGGGCGAGTTCGTTTGCAGCCTCCGTGTAGTGGACGACCCACGGCGAGTCGTGCTCGAGGTCGGTGGGCATGACTGCCTCGGCGTTGTACACCATGAAGAAGGGGGTGAATCCTGTCGACCTATTGACCGAGGTGCGGATGCCCCAGATGACGGAGGGTAGCTCCTCGACCCAGCACCCGGCGGTGCGCTCGAGTGGTACTTGGAGTCGCGGCTTCAGGCCGTGGAGGATGCTTTGATTGGCCCGTTCCGCCTGGCCGTTGGATTCCGGGTGTGCAACTGACGCGAGGTTGAGCCGGATGTGGTGTTCTTCGCAGAATTCGGCCATGGCCCCTTTGGCGAAGTTGGTGCCGTTGTCCGTGATGATGCTGTTTGGGAACCCGTAGCGATATATGAGCTCGCGTAGGAATTTAGTGGCGGTCTTCCCGTTGCACTTCTGGACTGGTTTGGCCTCTACCCACTTTGTGAATTTGTCGACCGCGACCAGGAGGTGGGTGTAGCCGGAGGGAGCCTTTTTGAATGGGCCTACCATGTCCATGCCCCACACGGCGAATGGCCAGGTGATGGGGATTGTCTTGAGCGCCGAGCTCGGCACGTGCGTCTGGTTTGCGTACTTCAGGCACCCGGCACACCGCTGGACGATGTCGACGGCATCGGCGTGTGCGGTGGGCCAGTAGAAGCCATGCCGCATAGCCTTGGCGACCAGAGAGCGGGCGCTGGCGTGGTGGCCACAGTCGCCGGAGTGGATGTCGTGGAGGATCTTGCATCCTTCGGCGGGTTGGACGCAGCGTTGGAACACGCCAGTGACGCTGCGCTTGTGGAGCTCGCCGTCGATGATGGTGTAGGACTTGCATCGGCGTACGATCATCCGAGCGTCCGTCTCGTCTGCCGACAAGGTGTCGGCCTCTAGGTAGGCGACGGAGGGCTTGGTCGAGTCATCTGGCTTAGTGACGAGTGCGACCAGGATTGCATCCGGCTGCAGCGGGACTCCAATGTCGATCTCCCTTAGGGGAGAGACTGATGGCTTGGTGATCGTGTCGAGGAATTCGCTGGCGGGTGGTGCGAGTCGAGCCGACCAATGCGAGAGAGTGCATCGGCCTCCTCGTTCTTCCGCCTATCAATCCACTCGACGGAGTAGCCTGCGAAGTGTCCGCCCATCTTGTCGACTGCTTGGCGGTATGCCGCCATGGTGGGGGAGACGGTGTCACAGGTGCCAGCGACTTGTCCACCGACGAGGTCGGAGTCTCCGTAGCAGCGTAGGCGTTTGACGTTCATCTCCTTGGCTGCTCGCATGCCGTGGAGTAGTGCCTCGTACTCGGCCATGTTGTTGGTGCAGGGGGTGAAGTCGAGGCAAAGGACGTAGCGGAGCTTGTCTCCCTTTGGGGAAGTCAGCACGATCCCTGTTCCTGCGCCGTCCGCGTTCTTGGAGCCGTCGAAGTGCAGGCTCCAGTAATGGAGGTATGGCAGCTTTTCTGGCTGCTGGGCCTCTTCCCAGTCGGCGATGAAATCCGCTAGAGCCTACGACTTGATCGCTTCTCTCGGCTCGTACTTGATATTGAGGACACCTATTTCGACGGCCCACTTGGCGACTCGCCTAGTCGCCTCGCGGTTGCGGATGATGTCCTGCAACGGTGCTGAGGAGACGACCGTGATCGGGTGCTCCTGGAAGTAGTGCGGCAGGCGCCGCTGTGCTCTGAAGACCGCGTATACCAGTTTCTGGTACTGCGGGTATCGTTGGCGCGACTCGGTGAGGACCTTGCTGATGTAGTACACCGGTCGCTGTATTGGGCGCTCCTTTCCTTCCTCCGGCCGCTCGACGACCATGACGGCGCTGACGACGCGCTCGGAAGCCGCGACGTAGACCAGCATGGGTTCTTTGTCGGCGGGGGCGGCGAGTAGCGGTGCGGCGAGTAGCACCTTCTTGAGGTCGCGGAGTGCGTCGTCCGCCTCCTTGTCCCACTGGAAGGTGGGGTCCTTGCGCATCAGACGGTATAGGGGCATCGCCTTTTCGCCCAGGCGGGGGATGAAGCGACTGAGAGCCGCTACTCGCCCGGCCAGCTTCTGGACGTCGCGCAGGCACTCGGGTTTGCCGAGTCGGGCGATCGTGTCAATCTTGGTGGGGTTCGCCTCGATCCCTCGCTTGGAGACGACGTACCCCAGTAGTTGTCCTGCTGGTACACCGAAGGTGCATTTGCCTGGGTTAAGCTTTATCTTGTATTTTCGCAAGTTGGCGAATGTTTCCGCCAGGTCAGCGAGTAGATCACCCTGGCGAGCGGATTTGACGACCACGTCATCGATGTAGACGTGGATGTTGCGGCCAATTTGGCTCGCGAGGCACTCTTGCATGCACCGCTGGTAGGTCGTCCAGGCGTTCTTGAGGCCGAAGGTCATGGCGGTGTAGTAGAAGGCTTCGAAGGGCGTGATGAACGCCGTCTTCTCCTCGTCCTCGACAGCCATTTTGATTTTGTTGTATCCAGAGTAGGCGTCGAGGAAGCATAGCGACTCCGAGCCCGCGGTGGAGTCGATTATTTGGTCGATCCGCGGGAGGACGAACTGCTCCTTCGGGCAGGCGCTGTTCAAGTTTGTGTAGTCGATACACATCCTCCAGGTCCCGTTCTTCTTCTCGACCAGGAATGGGTTTGCCAGCCACTTGGAGTACTTGATTGGCCGGATGAAGCCTGCAGCGAGTAGACGCTGCACCTCCTCCGCGATGGCTCGGCGGCGCTCTTCATTGAAGGGCCGCAGCGACTGTTTGACGGGTCGCACTTTGGGGTCGGCGTTTAGTTTCTGCTCAGTGAGCTCCCTGGGGACACCAGGCATGTCAGAGGGCTTCCATGCGAAGATGTCCCTGTTCTCACGGAGGAACTCGATGAGCGCGCCTTCTTAGGCTGGGCTCATTCCTTTTCCGATCGTCACCATTTGGGTGGAGTCGCCTAGGACCAGCTCGACGGTGCGGGTGTGCGTCGTTGCCTCGAAGGCTGAGGTGTTCGCGCCCTCCGAATTGGGCTTCTTGAGTATGGTGGGGTCGTCATTGTTCACCCCACTCGCGTACTTGGCGAGCTCGTCAGCGTGGTTGGCTTCTGCCGCGATGACGGCATCGGCGAGTTCGGCTCCTTTGGCCTCGCACTCGGCGGCCATGTCGGGGTCGCCGTTGATGGTGATGACGCCGCACGGCCCGGGGAGCTTCATCGTGTTGTACGCGTAGTGTGGCGCTGCCATGAACTTGGCGAATGGCTGGCGCCCCAGGACGAAGTGGTAGGGGCTGTCGAAGGGCACCAGCTCGAAGACGATCCGCTCGGTGCGGAAGTTTGCTGGTGTGCCGAAGGTGACTGGCAGCGTGACCTTGCCGATCGGGTACGCCTTCCGACCGGGGACGATGCCGTGGAACATGGTGTGGGTTGTCTCAATCATCGACTGCGGGAGCCGCAGCCGCCTGAAGGTGTCCAGGTACAGGATGTTGATGGAGCTGCCGCCGTCCATCAATGTCTTGGGGAGCCAGTAGTCGCCCACCTTTGGCTTGACCACCTGGGCGACTCGCCCTGGGTACTCGATGCGCGGCGAGTGGTCCTGGCGGCTCCAGGTGATGGCCTGCTCCGACCAGTTGAGGAACTGGGGAACGTCCACCTGGGCCACCGCGTTGACGGCGACGGCGCGGGTGATGATCTTCTTCTCGCGCTTCGTGTTGAAGCCTGTGAAGGTATGGAGCGAGCCGGCCAGGTTGCCGAACTTTCCGCCATTTGGCGGGTTGTTGTCGGGGTCCTCCCTTGCTCGCCGTGCCTTCTCAATCTCCCTGTGGGTGTGGCAGTCGGCGGTCGTGTGCGTTGCGGGTTTGCCTTCCCTGCTATGAAACGCACAAGGTTGGTTAAGGAGGGTCGCGGGGTCGAACCTTGGCTTGGCCTTGTAGTTGCCGCCGTCGCGGCATTGTCCTCTGTCGCGGTGGAAGCTTTTGGGCTCACATTGTGCGTGCCCGGCGTTGGCGACGAAGTCGACTCGCCCATCACTGCGGCGCTTGCTAGTGAGGCGAGTGTTGTTGTAGCGTAGGTCGGACCGTCGTCCGCTGTCATTGCCGCTCATGCGGCGTTGGCCTCCCGACTCGTCGTCGGTTTCCTGGTTTGGGTCTTCCTCTGCGTACCGTTTGGCGATCTCGAGGAGGTCCGGTATGTTGTCGAGTGTGCAAGAATGTCGCTTGAGCTTGGCGACCAAAGGCTCGTAGCGGCACGAGGTTTTGAAGCACTGGATCGCGGTGTCCGGGTGGATGCCGAACGCGTTGTACCAGAGTTCTTGCCACCGCTGGACCCAGTTGAGGGTCGACTCGCGGGTCCCTGGACGCATCTCTCCAGGTCCTCGATGGTGGTGGCACGGGTGTAGGAGCACTCGAAGTGCCTGACGAAGGCGTCGCGCATCTCCTCCCAGGAGTCGATACTATCATGGGGGAGGGTGTTGATCCACTACCTGCACGTCCCCTCCATCATCAGGGGGAGGTAACGGGCAGCTAGCAGGTCGGTGTGGCCTGCAATCCCCATCGCCATGAGGTATGTATCGAGCCAGACGGTGGGGTCGTACGAAGGGTCGTACTTTTCTATCTCCTTCGGCGCCTTGAAGTTCGGCGGGTACTTCTCGCCTCGGATCATCGGTCCGAAGCACTTGGGGCCGAGTCGACTTGGCGACCCCATTGGCTCGCCATCGCGGCGATTGGTTAGGGTGTGTCGCAGGTCGTCGGGCTGGCGTGCGCGCCAGCTCTGGTTTTTGATGATGTGGGTGCGGGCGTCGATGGGTTGACCGTTGGCGGCGACGAAGTTGGTCGCTGGCCTGGGGTCGTTGGTGGAGAGTGCCGCGTTCGCGGGTCGGTGTTGGAGCTGCAGTGGCTCTGGTGGCGGGCAGTTGAGGGTGTTTGCCGCCATTGGGCGGCCACTTGAGGCCGCTCTGCTTCCCGAAGAACGCGAGTACACCCGACCTTGCGAGTCGGCGCCTGCGTTTTGCTGCTCAACGGCCTTTGCGAGCAGGGCCCTGACGTACTGGATCTGTAGGGTGCCGTCGCCGGTGGCCGTGATGTTGTCGGCTGCTGCTCGGCCCGCCACGAGGTTGTCCATCGGGGTGGAGAACAGTGGGAGGCCGTTCGCATCCCGCTCCCGTGAGGAGACTACTATCCGCGGCTGATCCCTGGGGGTGTGCGGTTGGGTGGAGGCGGGGCTCCCATCGCCGTCGACCCTGGCGGGGGCCGAGCGCTTCCTACTGGTGGCGCGTTCTCGCAGATCGCGCGCTCGGCCACGCGGGCCGGGTCATTTTCGTCGTCGAAGTTCAGGGCGCGCCCTGGACGATGGGGTTCAGGCGCGACCTGATTCGCTGCTGGTGGTAGCGCGATAGCTCCTGCGCCGTCACCTGCTCGAGGCGAAATTTTTCGCGCTCGGCTTGCTCCTTGCGCACTGCCTCCGCCAGCTTCAGGCGGAGTTCCTCGACCTCCGTTGCTGTGACGTTAGGAGGGATCGGGGTGGAGAAGGGATCCTCCGGCGGATCGGTGCCGGTCGCCATGTAGGTCGCGGCGTGGCGACCGGCCCCGTCGCGGAGGTCGGCGGAATTTTCCGACCCGGAGTCGAAGTCGAAGATCCCAAGGATGGAGGGATCCTCGAAGTCTCCCATGTTGGAGACCTAGGTGATGGAGCCCGCGGGTGAAGCCGCGGTGATGGATCCGGCGAATGACGCCGGGGTCGCCGAGTCGGCGTCGTCATTGAGGGTCGCATCTTCCGCGGCCGCTGAGTTTTCGGCCACGTTACTGTGGGCCGAGTTGTACTCGGAGGCGAGGCGATGGATCGTGCGGATCTGGCTCTCGGAGAGTCGATCGCGTGGCGGCGACTCGCGGATGCGAGCCGTGTCCTCCGAGACGATGACGTCGGTGAGGCCGACAAAGAGGCTGATCGTGCCGACCGGCAGGATCACGCTGTGTGTGACGGGTCGTGCCGCCGGGACGTAGCTGCTCGGCAAGATTTGGAGCATCTCGCCGATCGCTATCATGCGGTCGGTGGCGACCGTCTCGTTGATGGGCAGATTGGATCTCGCCGCAGAACACCGGCCAAACCGGCCAGGCCCCACGGTGGCCGCCACTGTCGTGAGAATGGTCACGACAGATGCTGCAATCGGCAGCGAATAGTAGAATGAGGGGCAAGGGCGGCCATCCTTCTGCGGTGCGAGATGAGGGCGGAGACACAGGGTTTTACCCAGGTTCGGCCCCCCCGGAGGGTAAAGACCTACTCTTGCTAGATTGTATTATGATGGAGGTACAATGGACGAGCTCAGCGGCTAGGCGGCGAGTCGCTTGGGTGTATGATGGAACGTATCCCTACACGCCCTATAGGGAGGTTTATATAGACTCACCTCCCCTAGGGTTTACATATCTCAACCGAATCAGTTAAGGCTTCGGTAATCGTTTAACCTAACTTGACTGGGCCTATCTACTCGCCTGGGCATTCAGCTTCCAGTCGCTTGGATCCGCACCGGGCCTTGATCCAGTCGCCGTCTTGCAGGCCCACTCGCCAGTTCCTGGGCCAGTCGGAACCGTCCCGCTGGGTATACCCCGGTTGACATATCCCCATCACCACCCATATGCTGCATATCCTCTACGAATTACCAATTAATTTGCACGCTACGAGGATAACAACCACGACCTGCACATCCGGCTTCATGCAAGAGGAAGAAGATACAGCTGACTTCTTTGTCCCATTCCAAATCTCATGGCTAACGCGTAATATACGGTGCTAGAATCAATGATGTCAGGGGTTATTAAGTCCCTACTTGATCATCATTGTTGCAATTAGAACTCTAAATTCTATTGCTCCATGATATCATCACTTAGGATGATATCTATGATTTCTTTATTTTTGAAAATAATATTTTCTTTCTTTTATAGCATATATGATAACACACGATTGGAAAATAATTTGATAAAGACTCTTCAAAGGACATGAGCAAGTGATGAACTTGCCTGGTGATGGCAAGGTAATGAAGTCTGATGCTTGCACTAGACCTTGAGCTTCTATGTCTGCAAAAAAATCATTATTGCCTGATAAGGACAATATTTAAAGAAGCAAAATGATTATGCAAGTAATGTAATGCATTATTTAACTTGATATGCATTCACCCCATTATTATAAAAAGTTCTTATTAATAATAAAATATTGAATTATTTTATTTTATTTCCTTTTTATTTGACTTTTATTGATTTAATAATTCTTTTAGGAATTATCAATTATACCTTAAAATTGTTATTAAATATTTATTTAGAATTTTTAAAAAATACTATAATATTAATATATCATGAAAGTGATTTTTATTTATTTTTATCATCTTTCAATAATTTTGTAAAATTCCATAAGGAATATAAAAATTACAAAATTCTTATAAAATGTTAAATATCTAAACCTTTATATTTCATTTTATTTGAATATTATGGATTATTGGAATCCAAAAGTATTTTATTTATAATTTTTGGAATTTTATTTTATTTTTAAAAATTTAATTAAGTCCAGGGGTATTTTGGTCTTTTCCTTTTTATTAAAACAGGCATGGAAATGTTTTTGGGCTGGTTATTCTTATTGGGCCCTAGTGACCCATTAGTACTAGACAAAAGAGCCACCCCGAAGGGTCTGGCCTAGCTCGGCCCACTCCTCACCATCTCTCTCTCTCTCTCGAGTTCATCTTCTCCTCCTCTGACCCCGACCCTTTGGACGGCGATGCCGCCACCGACGATTCCCGCCGTCGTCGGCCGTTCTGGTCGTCGTCGTGGTGTAACAGGGGGTTGTCGACGACGCTCGTTCGTTCTATCCAATTAGATTCGAGCCTAGGGCTCTCCTTCGATGGATCGATGTCGTCCCGAACCCTAAGGTTTGGGGGTTGGCATGGATTCAAGTGCTGCTGTGGTCGTCGTGCGTCGAGGTGATGCTCTGCACCTCCAGGCGTGATCAGGGTCATTGCCGTGGCGCCGTGCGGGTTGCAGCGCCCCTCTGGGGTGCTCCCCGTGCCGCCATGGTCGTCGGCCCCTCTGCTTCCTCTTCTATTCTTCAGCGAGGACCTACGATGAGTTTGATTCCCCTCCCCTGGTGCTCTCTATGCTTGTTGATTTGATGCTAGATGTTGGCAGTGTCCTTTCTGGCTACTGTCTGATTCGGATTAGGATGATTATCCATTTAGGGTTCCTGTGATGTGATTGATCATGTGCTGGATGAATTGAATCATGTTTGGATGGTTTGTACACATGCTAAATGATTATTGGCCTAAGGCTTGTTGCTTAAAATAATCTATGATGTTTCTGGTGGCTTACTAGATGATTTGATGCTTGGATTGCATCTGATTCAGATGATGTAGTTTTTTGGGAAACATGCTTGGTAAAGCCAATGACTTGATAGCTTTCCACTATTTATTTGATTCATGGTCATGATTATGATAGGATACAGCTACTGTCTTAGTGCTGTTAGCTTGGGAATTAACATGTGGTTTGAGATCATCATGATCTCAAACAGTGAAGTGTAACATAGAAATATCCTAGTTATGATTCCTGTGTTAACAGGAAAATGATTAGTTAGTTGATTGTCTGAATCTATGATAATTTACTGTCTTTCCTTATTCATATTGGATTGTTCTTGTGACACCATCATGGTATGGCACACAAGAATAACTCTAATCCATTGATTGGGTTGTTTGAGGCTTAAGACAAACTTGGCTTTATAAGATAAATAGAGATGCTCTTCTCTGAATTCCCTAAGACCAATGATGTTGGTCTGAGGCTTAGGGATTCAAATCTTATCTAATTGGTTCATCTAGATAGTCCTGGTAGTGGTACCAGCTATTCTTTATTGAATCAAAGCTTGGAAAAAATTATAGTGAGCTTGATCAATCTATGGATCCCAAAGATTTGTTTCTAAGGTGCTACCCTTCCTTTAGGGATGTGCCTAGAAATAGATCATAGGTATATGTATGATTGAATTGTAAAATATAGTTTGACAACCAGAGCAAGGATCTCTGGTTGGATCCTGGTACTTTGTTGTTTTCCTTTAGACTTTTAGAAATCCCTATGATGGATTCACCCCACTTGGGTTCTTTCTGAGGGTTTGTTTTATAAAACAACTGTAAGATCCCACCCTTATAAAGGTAAGGATCCCTGTGATTGCAATGCTAGTCCCTGGATAAATTGCTAGCATCCACAGTTTAAGATGAAGTACACAGAAACAAAGGTCATTATTACAACGTCATTCCAGAGATAACATAGTCTTTTACAACTCCATAGCCATAGGCTAGTACAAGAGTTTAAGTTAACAATATAAAATAGAAGTCTTCATCTTCATGTGCCACAGCCAAGCATGTTGAGTGTAGACTCATAACCCCTAATCATCATTAGAGTATCCTGCAACATCACAAGTTACAACCACAGTGGGTCAATACATTGGAATAGTATTGGCAAGTGATACCTTAGTAAAATATTAGCATCAAGTTACTACATGAATTTGGCTCAGTGTAGCTTAGGCTTGATTTGCTCAAAATAGGTTTTACCTATTAGATGAAAACACTAAGTTTTCCTTTGACAAAAACTTTCCCAAGGAACCACCAATAGAAATTGGTGAACCTTCACCCTTGTTCAACCACAATTTTTAACTTAGAAAATTGGGATGAGGAGATTCTTGATAACTTCCATGTCTTGATGCTCAAATTGTCCAATACCAGGGACATGGCTAAGTACTTAGATTCTTCCATCTGCAGAGGTTGTGCACTTTCCCCACAAGAGTTGATTTTCACCAAGACAGGACCTTTCAGAAGCCTTCCCTTAGACCAAATGGACGCGTTCCAACCTATCATCCCACTACCACCAACTTTCCAAATGGCTAAGTTATCGCAACCTATATGATCCAGGCAGAGCCCATAATGCCATGTGGCTGCACTAGAAGCTTCTTAACATTTGGCATCTCAAATCCCTTTGTTCCTGGGTGGCTTTCCACAAGTGAGATACACAAGGTAAACCATAGAAATGGGCCTTGTGTAACCACTCAACCAAAATCCACCAAGCAATTACCATTCCACCCAGGTGTTTCATTGTCTTAGTTGTTTTATTAACAAAAACCATAAGTCAAAGACTTAACAATATTTTCCATAGCATGATTATATTCCACCTTTGGTTGCTGTTAGCTAGGCTAAGCATGGCTATAATAAGTATCTTAACTTAAAGGAAATTCTAACATTACTACAACTACTAGGATTTCCCAAGCATAGCATATAGATACTTAGCAAAATAATCATGCAAGTCCTATACAAAATATTTCTAATGCATAGGTAAAAATATTGGGACAAAAATATATGAAGCACCACTTGCCTTGGTAGTTGGGGGAGTAGCAACAATCTTCACAACCACAATCACTATTAGCACCAAAATCTACACATAAAATGATAGCACCAAATTCACATATCAAAAATATACAAGCAAATATATATGCATGCATGCAAATGCCATGTGATGATTTTCCACACCAAACAAGACAAGTATACAGTACTGAATCATAAACAAGACCATGACACACTAAATAAGCTTTATTTAGTCTTTAAATCAATTTTCAAATAATTTCTATACTCAAAATAAGCCTATAAATGTCTCTGCAAAAATAACCAATTTTACAGAAGCAAAACATTAAACACATTGCATAAATGGATAGAATTCTTTCTTCTGATTCCAATGATATAAAATTTGCAAAATTTGAACGTGTGGATCAAAAGTTATGAATTTTTCAAGTTTGAATATCTAATAGATCTAAATCAGATTTTTAAAACAAATAACAGGCCACGCGGCAGCGTCTGATTGGACGATACCGCTTCGCACGGGATCACGCTTGTGCACCGTTGGATCTAACTAACTGCGCACAGACCAGATTAATTCATACCGCTTCGCTACAGATATAATCGTGGCCTTAGGATTTAGATCCAATGGATCAGACCCATCTGACCACGAACTGGCGGCGCAAATGGTCCGGCGAATACAGGAGGTTCTGGGGGTGTGGTGTGGCTTACCAGACTCGTAAGATCAAGAGGAAGCTTGAGATGGTACTGGCGTGGACAGGGGCGAGTTGATGTGGCTGTAAGAACTCGTCGGAGTTGAGCGCAACATAGGGTGCACGGTGACGAAGACGTTGGCGACGCTCTGGATCACCCTAGCATGAACCAGTTGTATTAGGGGGTGCGCAATTCCATGGCGAACACGATACCTTCGAAGGGAAGGCAAGTGGCGGTCGGGTTTTACCTGGATTGCATGTCGGAGTCGAGTGGTGGTTCTGTCGCTTGCGGACGCGAACGAGGACGGCGACCTGGGTCATGAGAAAGCGAACGAAAGGCATCAGGGGATGCGCAAGGACATGCTGGTCACGCTCGTTTGAAGAAGAGGCAAAGGGGCGGTCGAGGCTCACCGGAATCAGTCGCCGGAGGTCGTCGTTACAGCGGCGGTTTGAGCTTGATTGCGCATAGCCTGGTGGCAGAGTGAGCGAGGAAAGTGGGGGGAAATGACCGCGGTGGCGAGGTGATTAAGTAGCCAGGAGCGGGGCGAGAATTACGCACGCAATCAACGACAATCAATCGATTTTAAACGCGGAAGTGAAGGAGGAAACGGTCGGCGACGACGTGTTCATCGCGCGGTTCTGGGGAGGACGACGTCGACGTGGCGCTGGGGCCACTGGTCAGTCTCTAGTGGGCTGGTTTGACGCGGGTGAGAGAGAGGGGGGAGGGAATGGCCCGAGTGGGCTGTTTTGGCTACTGGGCCGAAATGGTGGCGCCGGCCCAATTCTAATTCTTTTATCCTTTTCTATTTTTGTTTGATTTTCCAGGAAACATTTTCAAATGAGTTTAAAATAAGTTTGAATTCAAACCACTTCTGGATTTTTGTAAAGTGAAATTTGTACACATTTGGTTGCAGAACAATGTTGTACACTTTAAAATAATTTGGCACTTTGGAATTTTAAAATAAACAATGTTTTTACCCATTGCTTAATAAAGACATAGAAATGGTTTAAATTTGTTTCTTTGTTTTGAAATCTTTGTCCAAGCTTTGGAAATTATCAAACAAACTTACGATCAAACATCTTTGGATTAAAACAAATAATCTCTTACTAGAGAGTATCATTGGATCAATGCCTTGCTTACATAAAATAATAGGCATTCAAATGCTCCTGATTTTGTAATGACCTTGCAAATGATCCTAAAATGATTATGAATGCATGAATGATATGCAAGCTTTGAAAACATGATTTTAGGGATGTTACAAATCTAACCCCCTTAAGGTGAATCTCGCCCTCGAGATTCAAAATGGCTAGAAAATAGGTGAGGATGGTCTTTCCGAAGGTCATGTTCTCTTTCCCATGTTGCTTCTTCTTCGGAATGATGGTTCCATTGAACTTTGTAGAATTTGATAGTCTTAGTCCGAGTAACTCTTTCTGCAGTCTCAAGAATCTTGATGGGTTTTTCCTCATCAGTAAGATCACTTTCCAATTGGACCTCCTCCAAAGGTATAGTATCCTTCAAAGAAGTATCTTCCATCTCTGGCTGGCATTTCTTTAGCTGACTCACATGAAACACATTGTGAACGATAGACAATTATTATGGCAATTCAATCTCAAAAGCTACTTCTCCCTTATGACTCAGAATCTTGAATGGTCCAACATATCTTGGGGACAATTTTCCTTTGACTCCAAATCTCTTCACTCCACGAAGTGGTAACACTCTAAGATAAGCTCTATGACCCACTTCATAGGTGACTTATCTATGCTTAGGATCTGCGTAGCTCTTCTGTCGGGACTGTGCTATGTTCAATTTGTCCTTTACTAGCTTGACTTTCTCTTCAGACTCTTTGATTAGTTCTGGTCCGAACAAATTTCTTTCTCCCGCACCATTCCATAGCAATGGGGTAGTACACTTTGTCCCATAGAGAAACTCAAATGGTGCCATCTCAATACTGGCTTGATAGCTATTTTTATAAGAGAATTCTACGTAAGGCAGACTTTCATCCCAACTAGCTCCATAATCTAGGGCACATGCCCTCAACATATCTTCTAGAATCTGGTTGGTCCTTTCTGTCTGTCCATCAGTCTGAGGATGAAAAGCAGTGCTGAATTCCAATCTCGTTCCCAATGACTCATGTAGTTGCCTCCAAAAATGATAAGTGAACTGAGTTCCCCTATCAGAGACAATACTCTTGGGTACTCCATGTAGACATAAAATCCTATTCATATAGATCTTGGCCAACTTAGCACTTGTGTAGGTTGTCTTCACGGGTATGAAATGAGCCACTTTAGTTAGACGATCCACTTCTTCCCAAATAGAATCATATCCTGACCTGGTCCTTGGCAATCCGATGATGAAGTCCATGCCAATCTTGTACCACTTCCAATCAGGAATAGATAGTGGTTGTAGCAATCCTGCCGGTTTCTGATGTTCCGCTTTCACTCTACTACATACGTCACACAAAGCAATATGTTCGGCGATGTCTTTCTTGATATTATTCCACCAATATCTTTCCTTCATATCCATGTACATTTTGGTGTTACCCGGATGAATGGAATATGGTGAGTTGTGTGCTTCTTCTAAAATCAGTTTCCGAAGCTCCGGATCTTGCGGAACGCAGATACGTTTTCCATACCATAAAGTACCATGTTCGTCTTCATGGAATCCTTTGGCTTTTCCCTTGCCAATCTTTTCCTTAATCTCTTCGATTTCCTTGTCTGTATTTTGGGCTTCCATGATCTTGTCCAACAAGATGGGTTGAACATCCAATGACATGAGATCAATTTAGTCTTTAAATCAATTTTATTTAGTCTTTAAATCAAATTTCAAATAATTTCTATACTCAAAATAAGCCTATAAATGTCTCTGCAAAAATAACCAATTTTACAGAAGCAAAACATTAAACACATTGCATAAATGGATAGAATTCTTACTTCTGATTCCAATGATATAAAATTTGCAAAATTTGAACGTGTGGATCAAAAGTTATGAATTTTTCAAGTTTGAATATCTAATAGATCTAAATCAGATTTTTAAAACAAATAACAGGCCACGCGGCAGCGTCTGATTGGACGATACCGCTTCGCACGGGATCACGCTTGTGCACCGTTGGATCTAACTAACTGCGCACAGACCAGATTAATTCATATCGCTTCGCTACAGATATAATCGTGGCCTTAGGATTTAGATCCAATGGATCAGACCCATCTGACCACGAACTGGCGGCGCAAATGGTCGCTGGCGGCGATGGTCCGGCGAATACAGGAGGGGCTGGGGGTGTGGTGTGGCTTACCAGACTCGTAAGATCAAGAGGAAGCTTGAGATGGTACTGGCGTGGACAGGGGCGAGTTGATGTGGCTGTAAGAACTCGTCGGAGTTGAGCGCAACATCGGGTGCACGGTGACGAAGACGTTGGCGACGCTCTGTATCACCCTAGCATGAAGCAGTTGTATTAGGGGGTGCGCAATTCCATGGCGAACACAATACCTTCAAAGGGAAGGCAAGGGGCGGTCGGGTTTTACCTGGATTGCATGTCGGAGTCGAGCGGTGGTTCTGTCGCTTGCGGACGCGAACGAGGACGGCGACCTGGGTCACGAGAAAGCAAACGAAAGGCATCAGGGGATGCGCAAGGACATGCTGGTCACGCTCGTTTGAAGAAGAGGCAAAGGGGCGGTCGAGGCTCACCGGAATCAGTCGCCGGAGGTCGTCGTTACAGCGGCGGTTTGAGCTCGATTGCGCGCAGCCTGGTGGCGGAGTGAGCGAGGAAAGTGGGGGGAAATGACCGCGGTGACGAGGTGATTAAGTAGCCAGGAGCGGGGCGAGAATTACGCACGCAATCAACGGCGATTTTCCAGGAAACATTTTCAAATGAGTTTAAAATAAGTTTGAATTCAAACCACTTCTGGATTTTTGTAAAGTGAAATTTGTACACATTTGGTTGCAGAACAATGTTGTACACTTTAAAATAATTTGGCACTTTGGAATTTTAAAATAAACAATGTTTTTACCCATTGCTTAATAAAGACATAGAAATGGTTTAAATTTGTTTCTTTGTTTTGAAATCTTTGTCCAAGCTTTGGAAATTATCAAACAAACTTACGATCAAACATCTTTGGATTAAAACAAATAATCTCTTACTAGAGAGTATCATTGGATCAATGCCTTGCTTACATAAAATAATAGGCATTCAAATGCTCCTGATTTTGTAATGACCTTGCAAATGATCCTAAAATGATTATGAATGCATGAATGATATGCAAGCTTTGAAAACATGATTTTAGGGATGTTACAAATCTAACCCCCTTAAGGTGAATCTCGCCCTCGAGATTCAGAATGGCTAGAAAATAGGTGAGTGTGGTCTTTCCGAAGGTCATGTTCTCTTTCCCATGTTGCTTCTTCTTCGGAATGATGGTTCCATTGAACTTTGTAGAATTTGATAGTCTTAGTCCGAGTAACTCTTTCTGCAGTCTCAAGAATCTTGATGGGTTTTTCCTCATCAGTGAGATCACTTTCCAATTGGACCTCCTCCAAAGGTATAGTATCCTTCAAAGAAGTATCTTCCATCTCTGGATGGCATTTCTTTAGCTGACTCACATGAAACACATTGTGAACGACAGACAATTATTATGGAAATTCAATCTCAAAAGCTACTTCTCCCTTACGACTCAAAATCTTGAATGGTCCAACATATCTTGGGGACAATTTCCTTTGACTCCAAATCTCTTCACTCCACGAAGTGGTAACACTCTAAGATAAGCTCTATGACCCACTTCATAGGTGACTTATCTACGCTTAGGATCTGCGTAGCTCTTCTGTCGGGACTGTGCTATGTTCAATTTGTCCTTTACTAGCTTGACTTTCTCTTCAGACTCTTTGATTAGTTCTGGTCCGAACAAATTTCTTTCTCCCGCACCATTCCATAGCAATGGGGTAGTACACTTTGTCCCATAGAGAAACTCAAATGGTGCCATCTCAATACTGGCTTGATAGCTATTTTTATAAGAGAATTCTGCGTAAGGCAGACTTTCATCCCAACTAGCTCCATAATCTAGGGCACATGCCCTCAACATATCTTCTAGAATCTGGTTGGTCCTTTCTGTCTGTCCATCAGTCTGAGGATGAAAAGCAGTGCTGAATTCCAATCTCGTTCCCAATGACTCATGTAGTTGCCTCCAAAAATGATAAGTGAACTGAGTTCCCCTATCAGAGACAATACTCTTGGGTACTCCATGTAGACATAAAATCCTATTCATATAGATCTTGGCCAACTTAGCACTTGTGTAGGTTGTCTTCACGGGTATGAAATGAGCCACTTTAGTTAGAAGATCCACTACTACCCAAATAGAATCATATCCTGACCTGGTCCTTGGCAATCCGGTGATGAAGTCCATGCCAATCTTGTACCACTTCCAATCAGGAATAGGTAGTGGTTGTAGCAATCCTGCCGGTTTCTGATGTTCCGCTTTCACTCTACTACATACGTCACACAAAGCAATATGTTCGGCGATGTCTTTCTTGATATTATTCCACCAATATCTTTCCTTCATATCCATGTACATTTTGGTGTTACCCGGATGAATGGAATATGGTGTGTTGTGTGCTTCTTCTAAAATCAGTTTCCGAAGCTCCGGATATTGCGGAACGCAGATACGTTTTCCATACCATAAAGTACCATGTTCGTCTTCATGGAATCCTTTGGATTTTCCCTTGCCAATCTTTTCCTTAATCTCTTCGATTTCCTTGTCTGTCTTTTGGGCTTCCTTGATCTTGTCCAACAAGATGGGTTGAACATCCAATGACATGAGATGTCCTTCATGCACAATCTCCAATCTGAGGTCTCCAAATTGGGCACACAGATCATCTGGAAACTCTCCCTTAGTAAGGCCATTCACAAACACTTTACGTCTTAGTGCATCCGCTACAACATTTGCTTTACCAGGGTGGTATTGCAAAGTCAAGTCATAGTCCTTGATGAGTTCTAGCCATCTTCTTTGTCTCATGTTGATTTCTTTGAGTGAAGATATACTTCAAACTTTTGTGATCTGTGAACACTTCACATCGCTTTCCCAAAAGATAATGTCTCCATGTTTTGAGTGCATGGACAATAGAGGCCAACTCTAAATCATGAGTACGGTAATTTACCTCATGAGTTTTGAGTTGTCTCGAGGCATAAGCCACAACTTTCCCTTCTTGCATTAGAACTGCACCTAATCCATGATGAGATGCATTACAATACACTTGGAAATCTTTCTCCAAATCTGGCAGACATAGGACTGGTGCTGTCACTAGTCTCTTCTTCAATTCTTGGAAACTGAGTTCACATCCTTCAGACCAAGCAAATTTCTTGTCTTTCTTTAGTAACTCCGTCATTGGGTTTGCTACCTTGGAGAAATTCTCAATGAATCTTCTGTAGTATCCTGCCAAGCCAAGGAAACTATGAACTTCCTTCACTGACTTAGGAGATTCCCATTCAGTTACAGCTGACACTTTTGCAGGATCAACTGCTACACCATCTCCTAAGACAACGTGTCCAAGAAATCCAACTTTATTCAACCAGAATTCACACTTGCTGAATTTGGCATACAGCTTATGTTCTCTAAGCTTCTCAAGTATCAAACGCAAATTTCCTTCATGCTCTTCTTTGCTCTTGGAGTAGATCAAAATGTCATTGATGAAAACGACAACAAACTTGTCAAGGAACTCCATGAACACCTTGTTCATCATATTCATGAAGTAAGCTGGTGCATTGGTCAAACCAAATGGCATCACGGTGTACTCATACAATCCATACCTAGTGGTGAAAGTTGTCTTAGGTATGTCTTGTTCTCTTATCTTAAGCTGAAAATAACCTGACCGGACATCAATCTTTGAGAACACACAATCTCCTTCTAGCTGATCAAACAAGTCATTAATTCTGGCAAAGGATATTTGTTCTTGATAGTCACCTCATTGAGTGAACGATAATCTATGCATAACCTTTGACTTCTATCTTTCTTTTCCACAAAAAAGACTGGTGCTCCCCAAGATGAAGAACTTGGTTGAATAAATCCTTTCTGCAACTGTTCTCCAAGTTGTTTCTTGAGTTCTTTCAATTCATCAAATGACATCTTGTAAGGTCTCTTTGCTATTGGTCCTGATCCTGGTAGCAAGTCAATCAGAAATTCCACATCTCTATCTGGTGGCATTCCCGGCAATTCTTCCGGAAACACATCCGGATATTCTCTCACAATTGGCACACTGTCTATGCTAACCCCCTTAAGAGAATTTAACTTACTCCCTTTTGATTCAAAGTTAGTCTTGAATCTAATCCTTTTATTATCCGGGGTTGTGAGTGTGACAGTATGATTGGCACAATCTAGCACTCCCTTGTACTTAGTCATCCAGTCCATTCCCAAAATGACATCCAATCCTTGGGAATTTAGGATTATCAGATTAACGGGAAACTTATACTTCCCAAACTCTATGACTAGGTCATGACATCCTGGGTTCACTACCATTTCTCCACCAGGAGTACTTACTTTTATAGGACACCCAATAGTTTCAACTGGAAGTTCATTTCTTTTGACAAATGCTCTTGATATGAATGAATGCGATGCACCAGTATAAAAAAGAACAAGTACTGGAACAGAATTGAGTTTGAACTTACCAGCCACAGCATCAGGTTCCTCATAGATCTCTTCCACATTGATGTGGTTCACCTGTCCCTTCTGGAAAGGATTGGGCTTGTTGGCACCTTCAACCTTCTTTTCTGGGCACTCATTTGCATATGCCCCATCTTCTTACACTTGAAGCATTCAACCTGACTAAGATCCTTCTTGACAGGCTGGCTTCCACTACCACTTCCACTTCCATTGTGGTGGCTCTTGTATCCACCCTTATGGTTCTTGTACTTGTCATTATCATGACTACGGTGATGCTTATTGTCATGATGGCGGTTGTGGTTGTGGTGGCTGTTGCACTTTCCATGCTTGTGGGATCCAGAACTCCCACTATCATCATAATGGGAACGCTTGTCAGACGATCCCGAGCTGTGCTTGTCGGAGCTGTGCTTCCTCTTTCTGCTTTCAACTTGTTTCATCTTGTTCTCCAAGATGGTAGCCTTTTCACAAAGGGACTGGTAGGTGGGGACATAGGAAACATATAGCTGCAAATTTAGTTCATCGTTCAGTCCCTCGAGGAACTTCTCTTTCCTCTTGGCATCGGTATCCACTTCATCCGGTGCATAACCGCCAGATTGTTGACCTCCTCAATATATTCAGCCACGCTGCGGTGGCGCTGCTTCAGGTTATGGAACTCCTTCTTCTTCAAACTCATCACTCCAGATGAGATGTGAGCTGTACGGAAACCATCTTCAAAGATATCCCATGTCACATCCTCAATGGGAGTGGTGATATGGAAGTTATACCACCAAGTAGCTGCTGGTCCTTCCAACAGGTGTGCTGCAAGCCTGACTTTATCTTCGTCGGTGCAGCCGACAGTTACCAAATCCTTGTTCACCGAACACAGCCAATCATTGGCCACCATGGGATCAGTAGTTCCTGAGAACTTTGCAGGCCTCAGTCTTAGGAATCTGGTGGGCATGTCAAATCCTGGTGGATTGTTCTGATTGTCGTCGTCGTCGTCGTCGTTGTTGTTGTTGTTGTTGTTGTTGTTGTTGTTGTTCTGATTCTGCATGAAAGTGGTCATCATCTGCTTCAGCTGTGACTGTGCTGTCATTAGCTGCTGCATCTCGGGGGTGACATTGTTGTTGTTCGGGTTGGGGTTGGCACTTCGAGGAGGCATCTGTGGTTTTCATAAGGATAAGAATAAGATACCCATAGATGCTTAACATGCACAATACACCACATAGAAAATCACCAAAACAAGCATCAAAATAACATAAGTTCAACGACATAAACAACAAGTTTGAAAAGATAACACATCATAGCAAGCCTTCAACATGTTGGATGGTAATTGCGACTCAATAATCATAAGCATGGTAAATGAAAGATAAATGAGTAGTCATCACTACTCCTCTGCATCAACCTCCTCATCAACAAGTGTAAGACCTGCATTCTCCATAGCGGTCTTGTATTCCTCGACATTGGTAGTCAAGGCCTCTATCTTGGCTTTGAGAGCCCTCTTCTGTGAATGAAGTCTCTCAATCACACCCTGCTGATGCTCGAGCTCGAAGTCCTTGGCCTCTAGTTCTGCATTCATCTCTCGAATCCTCTTGTTCCTATCCTGGACTCTTTTCTCTTGGCTCTTGAACTTCCTGTCCTAGCTCTCAAAATTGGCCTCCATTTCCTTGACTATATCGTCTTGCTCCGCGAAGAGCTTTTCCTTCTCACGAAGCTGCACCTGGAGCTCGTCATTGCTAAGCATGACATTGGTCCTATCAGTATCTAGGTGCCTAAGAAGAACCTCTAGGTCCTGAAGGTACAGACGAATCGGCTCTGCCGTCTCTCTAGCAGCATCCTCGAACTCAATAGCCTCACCCTCCTCGTCGCGTCTTCCGAAGGCGTGAAAGTGAGTACCTCTAAGCTCCCTGGAGTGCCTCCCTAATAGACGCCCAAGTAAATCCTGCATGACTACCTCTAAGCCTCTCTCCTTGTCGTCATGCATCAGCTTGAAGGTGATAGCCTCCATGGCTGGCTCAGTCTGGCGTGATGGATGGGTAACTTTGAAGCCCCAAAGGTCCTTCCTCTCAAACTTGGTGACGGGAAGCATCATGATGCTAGGGAGCGGAAGATTGAGCACACTAGTGAGCTCAATAAGACGAGTGCCAAAACGAGTTCCCTTGAACTCTTCAGCCGTGCGGATAGTAACATTAGGCATCTATTTTATAAGATAGAGACAAGTTAGAATCAACATCAATAGAGATAAATAACAAGACAAAGCATCACATGCATATCTTTGGCAATCAGACACACAATTCATGGCATACATAAATCCATTACAAGCATCCAAGGTTCAACATAACTTAGACAATTTTTTTTGGAAATAAAAACGATAAGTGTGGTGGTCCAACTAGCGAAGTACATTACAATCCCATCTCACTTGCCAAGTTGGCTAACAGGGCATCCCTAGAGGCAATCTGTCGATCCTGATCACATGACTCCATTGCTAAGTCTATGATGTCCTTTCTTAAACGTTGGTTGGTAGCCTCTAACTCTTGGGTATGCTTCTTTTCTTCCCTAAGGTCATTTTGGGTGTTAAGCATTCTGTAATTGAGTCTATCACCAAGCTCTTTGATGGCCTTCCAAGCTGCATCCCTTGCAGAGTCAAAGAATGTGGTGTGCATCACTGAGTTGGTGACCATGCAGAATCCTAATTCCTTGTGGTTGTCTTCCTTGTTTTTATACAAGTGAAGTTGCACCCACCAGTACTCCACTCCCTCATCCATCACGGGGAAACCTGTGTACAAAGCTGCACCATGTATTCCCATGGCAACCATGAGGTCCTTGAGAGCCTTGGGGAATTCTGTATCACACTCCAAGGTCATAGTCATAAGTGGTCCCTTCCTCACGGCTTCATTGATGGAGTTCATCCACAAATAGAGATGAGAAAGAAGATTAGAAAAGTTTACGAGAAGAAAAAGACAAGTGTGGAAATTGTTGAAAACTTTTCCTTAGGGGTTTCTAATCCAATCCTAGGGTCATAATCCTACAGGCAACACAGTGCTCTGATACCATCTGTAAGATACCTGTGATTGCAATGCTAGTCCCTAGATCAATTGCTAGCATCCACAGTTTAAGATGAAGTACACAGAAACAAAGTTCATCATTAGAACGTCATTCCAGAGATAACATAGTCTTTTACAACTCCATAGCCATAGGCTAGTACAAGAGTTTAACTTAAAAATATAAAATAGAATTCTTCATCTTCATGTGCCACAGGCAAGCATGTTGAATGTAGACTCATAACCCCTAATCATCATTAGAGTATCCTGCAACATCACAAGTTACAGCCACAGTGGGTCAATACATTGGAATAGTATTGGCAAGTGATACCTTAGTAAAATATTAGCATCTAGTTACTACATGAATTTGGCTAAGTGTAGCTTAGGCTTGCTTTGCTCAAATTAGGTTTTACCTATTAGTTGAAAACACTAAGTTTTACTTTGACAAAAACTTTCCCAAGGAACCACCAATAGAAATTGGTGAACCTTCACCCTTGTTCAACCACAAGTTTTAACTTAGAAAATTGGGATGAGGAGATTCTTGATAACTTCCATGTCTTGATGCTCAAATTGTCCAATAACAGGGACATGGCTAAGTACTTAGATTCTTCCATCTGCAGAGGTTGTGCACTTTCCCCACAAGACTTGATTTTCACCAAGACAGGACCTTTCAGAAGCCTTCCCTTAGACCAAATGGACGTGTTCCAACCTATCATCCCACTACCACCAACTGTCCAAATGGCTAAGTTATCGCAACCTATATGATCCAGGCAGAGCCCATAATGCCATGTGGCTGTAATAGAAGCTTCTTAACATTTGGCATCTCAAATCCCTTTGTTCCTGGGTGGCTTTCCACAAGTGATATACACAAGGTAAACCATAGAAATGGGCCTTGTGTAACAACTCAACCAAAATCCACCAAGCAATTACCATTCCACCCAGGTGTTTCATTCTCTTAGTTGTTTTATTAATAAAAACCATAAGTCAAATACTTAACAATATTTTCCATAGCATGATTATATTCCACCCTTGGTTGCTATTAGCTAGGCTAAGCATGGCTATAACAAGTATCTTAACTTAAAGGAAATTCTAACATTACTACAACTACTAGGATTTCCCAAGCATAGCATATAGGTACTTAGAAAAATAATCATGCAAGTCTTGTACTGAATCATAAAAAAGACCATGACCCACTAAATAAACTTTATTTAGACTTTAAATCATGTTTCATATAATTTCTATACTCAAAATAAGTCTATAAATGTCTCTGCAAAAATAACCAATTTTACAGAAGCAAAACATTAAACACATTGCATAAATGGATAGAGTTCTTTCTCCTGATTCCAATGATATAAAATTTGCAAAATTTGAACGTGTGGATCAAAAGTTATGAATTTTTCAAGTTTGAATATCTAATAGATCTAAATAAGATTTTTAATACAAATAACAGGCCACGCGGCAGCGTCTGATTGGACGATACCGCTTCGCACGGGATCACGCTCGCGCACCGTTGGATCTAACTAACTGCGCACGGCCCATATTAATTCATACAGCTTCGCTACAGATCTAATCGCGGCCTTAGGATTTAGATCCAATGGATCAGATCCATCTGACCACGAACTGGCGGCGCAAATGGTCACTGGCGGCGGCGGCGCTACTGGAGGCGATGGTCCGACGAATACAGGAGGGGCTGGGGGTGTGGTGTGGCTTACCAGACTCGCAAGATCACGAGGAAGCTTGAGATGGTACTAGCGTGGACAGGGGCGAGTTGATGTGGCTGTAGGACTCGTCGGAGTTGAGCGCAGCATCAGGTGCACGGTGACGAAGACGTTGGCGACGCTCTGGATCACCCTAGCATGAACCAGTTGTATCAGGGGGTGTTCAAGGCCATGGCAAATATGATAGCATCGAAGGGAAGGCAAGGGGCGGTCGGGTTTTACCTGGATTGCACGTCGGAGTCGAGCGGTGGTTCTGTCGCTTGCGGATGCGAACGGGGATTGCGACCTGGGTCACTAGAAAGCAAACGGAAGGCATCAGGGGATGCGCAAGGACATTCTGGTGACGCTCGTTTGAAGCAGAGGCAAAGGGGCGGTCGAGGCTCACCGGAATCAGTCGCCAGAGGTCGTCGGTACAGCGGCGGTTTGAGCTCGATTGCGCGCAGCCTGGTGGCGGAGTGAGCGAGGAAAGTGGGGGGAAATGACTGTGGTGGCAAGGTGATTAAGTATCCAGGAGCGGGGCGAGAATTACGCACGCAATCAATGGCAATCAATCGATTTTAAACGCGGGAGTGAAGTAGCAAACGGTCGGCGACGACGTGTTCATCGCGCGGTTCTGGGGAGGACGATGACGACATGGCGTTGGGGCCACTGGTTAGTCTCTGGTGGGGGTTCGACGCGGGTGAGAGAAAGAGGGGGAGGTAATGGCCCGGGTGGGCTGTTTTGGCTACTGGGCCGAAATGGTGGCGCCGGCCCAATTCTAATTCTTTTATCCTTTTCTATTTATGTTTGATTTTCCAGGAAACATTTTCAAATGAGTTTCAAATAAGTTTGAATTCAAACCACTTCTGGATTTTTGTAAAGTGAAATTTGTACACATTTGGTTGCAGAACAATGTTGTACACTTTAAAATAATTTGGCACTTTGGAATTTTAAAATAAACAATGTTTTTACCCATTGCTTAATAAAGACATAGAAATGGTTTAAATTTGTTTCTTTGTTTTCAAATATTTGTCCAAGCTTTGGAAATTATCAAACAAACTTAGGATCAAACATCTTTGGATTAAAACAAATAATCTCTTACTAGAGAGTATCATTGGATCAATGCCTTGCTTACATAAAATAATAGGCATTCAAATGCTCCTGATTTTGTAATAACCTTGCAAATGATCCTAAAATGATTATGAATGCATGAATGATATGAAATCTTTGAAAATATGATTTTAGGGATGTTACAACAACACATGTTTCTCTCTGAATAAGATGATTAGATTATGTGAAGGTTTTATGAAACTCACCACAGAATCTGATGATGGTGTAGTAAGTTGGTGATGATGATCTTGATCTGGTTTTTGCTGGACTCCTGTGCTTGATCTTGAGCTAACCTTCTCCTCCTAGCAACTGGGCTTGATCTTGATGTCCACCTGATCCATCCCCCTCCTTATGTCACCATCCTCGTGATGTTTGGTTGATCCTTAGTTGGTGTGGTTGCTGGCTGTGGTGCTTGGTTTAGCTGTTGTCTACATTGGCTGTTCTTGTGTGCTGTGCAGTGGGGTGATGCACTAGTGCCTCCCACGGCTGTGCTTGTGGTTTTGTGATATTGGGCTGTTCTGTGAGGTTGAAAACACACCACATGCATGCTGGTGTGTGTCCTACCTGTGTGCTTGCTATGCACTTGTGGATATGTTCAGAATTTTGAACTTACTCTTACCAGGTTACTTTCACCTGGCTGGTGAATTTGTCCCTCTTGGCTGTCATTTGACTTCTGGCTTTGAATTTCCGAAAGATGGATTCTTTCATATTGGTGAAACTTGCCCCTTTTATAAATTTATCAATGATGAATTTGTCAAGTGCATTTCACTGACATATCAGAGAGAAATAATACTAACACTAACCCTCTTTTGTTTTTATTTAGTCTTTGTTTTGCAGGTACAAATATATGGATGAAGATTTAGTTTAGGTTTAGTTATAGAATGTTCCAATGTAATTTTCTTATTCTTTTGTAATTTTTCATTTTCTTCAATTGTAATAAAGATTATATTATTATTAATAAAGAATATTCTTATTCTTTATTCTTTTGTAAATTGTGAAGTTTGAAAATAGTTTCAGTAAGTTACATTCTTTGTAACTTGTTTATATATTGATAATATGAAATAAGTTTCATATTCATTATTGTTTTTCTTTGGATAGAATTTAAGTGGTAATATTTATCTCTTAATTAAATTAAGATTCAAACTTATATCTAATTCATTTGAATTATAATTCAAACACTCAAGTTTTAAATTCAAACTCATTTCAAAACACATAACTCCTTAAAAATCATCTCAAAGTTTATAACAATCATTCTTTAAGACTAAACCTAATCTCAAAGTATGAAAAAAAACATTGATCAGTTAAGATTTTTATTTGGCGAAAATTTTACCCACATTTTCACAAATGAATGCATGCAACATTCCATATTCCTAAATCTACCCTTCGTTAGTTCCTAAATGCTGGGATGTTACAGTTCTTTTGCAACCTAGAAGCATCAACATGGATTCAATGAGGCTTATCCGACTTTATGCTTGGGGGATAGAGGATATGATAATAAAATAAATGCAAATAAGCATCAGAAACTTGCAATGTGTTCCAAGCGCAACTTCTCAAATCGGAGTTTAGTGTTGTGAAACACTTTCTCGGCAAAGGAGAGGGAGGGAACATCCATCAATGGGAGTTCACCAGACTCTATCTTAGCGTCCTGGAAAAAAATTTGGTCCAGGAGGCTAACCAGCTTGACGTCCTCCTTGTAAGATCCCTCCCTTTATAAAGGTAAGGATCCCTGTGATTGCAATGCTAGTCCCTGGATCAATAGCTAGCATCCACAGTTAAGATGTAATATCAAGAAACAAAGGTCATAATACAACTTAATAACCAGGAATAAAATAATTTATTACATCTTACATAGCTCATTTGGCTATCTCATTACAATGCAGCAGAATATAACTATAGCATGGGGTCCTTCTTCTTGAAAGTGCCACAGGCAGGCATATTGGTTGTAGACTTGTAATGCTAATCAATAAACTTCACTAACATCAAATAAACCTGCAACATAACAAGTTACAGCCACAAGGGTCAATACATTTGAATTGTATTGGCAAGTGATACTATGGTAGTATAGTGGTATCTATCATCTATATGCATTTGGCTAAGTGGAGCTTAGGCTTACTTTGCTCAAAATAGATTTTCCTTATCATTTGAAAAATACTAGTTTTTTTGCTTGACAAAATCACCCAAGGCATCTCCGAATAGAAATTGGTGATCCTTCCACCCTTGTTCAACCACAAGTTTTTAACTTAGAAATTTGGATGAGGAGATTCTTGATAGCTTCCATGTCTTGATGCTCAAATTGTCCTTTGCCAGGTACATGGCTAAGTACTTAGATTTTACACTCTGCAGAGGTGGTGCACTTTCCCCACAAGACTTGGTTTCACCAAGACAAGATCTTTCAGAAGCCTTCCCTTAGACCAGAATGGACGCGCTCCAACCTATCAATCCCCTACCACCAACTGTCCATTTGGCTAAGTTATTGCAACCTATATGATCCAGGTAGAGCCCATAATGCCAAGTGGCTGCACTTGAAGCTTCTCAACATTTAACATCTCAAATCTCTTTGTTCCTGGGTGGCATTCCACAAGTGAGATACACAAGGTAAACCATAGAAATGGTCCTTGTGTGACCACTCAACACAAACCATTCCTTCCATTCCACCCAGGTGATTCATTCACTTAGTTTTTTTATTAAACAAAACACAAGTCTTTGACTTAGAAATATTCCATAGCATGAATATAATCCACCCTTGTTTTCTACTAGCTAAGCTAAGCATGATAGTAGTAGGAATCTTAACTTAGGAAATTTCTACTAAGGTTTCATCTACTAGGATTTCCCATGCATTCTTATCATTTGGTAGATCCAAGTCCATGGCCTATTTCGGGTTCACTCGGAGCTTTGGCAACCACCGTAGGAGGTGTGATGTACATGCACTCATTTCAAGGGGGTGCAACACTTCTCAGTTTGGGCCTAATATTTCTCCTTTATACCATGTTCGTAGTTTATACTTAGCAAAAATTCCCTGCAAGTCCTACTTAGAAATATCACTAATTCATAGTGAAAATAATGGGAAAAAAGTATGAAGCATCACTTGCCTTTTTGGTAGAGAATATAAGTTCACTCCTTGACCTTAAAATATTCACACTCTTCACATCACTACAATTCAATCAAGCAAGGCACAATTTCAATCTACCATTCAAGCAAACATCACATAAAATAATAGAACAAAGAAATGCATGCAAGCATGCAAAGGATTGTTTATTTGGAAAAATGGTTTCTAATAGGTTATAAACATTCTAAAACACCTATTGTTCATTTTATATAAGTGGTAAAATCATTTGCAAAAGATCTTACTTATAAACCATTTTTAAACCGAATCAATATTTTATGTGGTTGAAAATGCTTTTAGCAAAGCAATAATATTTATAGGGTTCACCAAATAAATTTTTAATTCCAAAAACTTGGTGTTTGGGGTCAGAGAGTTTAAATCAAAACATTTCCCAAAGGTTTTCCTCCAAAATCATTTTTAAATCATAATCAACATTTTTATTTGGCTAGAAATGCTTTTATTCAAAGATTTATTCCTTAGCATCTCAAAATAAGTTTTTAAAACCAAAAGTTGGTTTCTATGGTCAGTAGTTTCAATACAATACATTTGCTAAAAGTTTTATCACAAAAATAATTTTAGAATGAATTTTATATTCAAAACATGCCTACACAAGTTTCTGCAAAAACCACCATTTTTCCATAATCAATTAATTAAACAAAGTGCATGGTTGGGTAGGGTTTGTCTTGCTGATTCCATCGATATAAAATTTGCAAAATTTGGACGTGTGGATCAAAAGTTATGTAATTTTCAAAATCATGCATCTAATAGTTTCATTCCTGTTTTTAAAACAGAAGCTAGACCACGTGGCGTGATTCTATTGGGCAAAAACGGTTCGCGTGGATCGATAGATACAGGCCGTTGGATTTGAGTGAGATCGCACGGCCCAGAATCGAACTTACCCCTTTGAGTTATGATCAATCACATCACTCGGATCTAGATCGTACGGCTCCTATTGCTTTGCCAAGAATTGGTGGCGCTGGCGGCGGCGACTGGCGGCTAAGCGGCCTGGCGATTGTGTTCTGGCTATTCCAGGAAGGAAGAGGGAGGGTGGATGTGCTCACCGTGTTCGCCGTGAAGCGCTGGTTCTCGTCGTTGCTTTGGTTGTCCAAGGGGAGCACGGAGACGTTGACGATTGCTCGCCGGAGTCTGCACAGCGTCGGGCACACTCTGGTCGTCGTAGTTGGCGAGGCTGGGGCACTCGCCGGAGACCGTGGCGACGCTCAGTCGAGGTGGTTGCCAACGCTCTGGGTCAAGCGCGGGCAATCCGAGGGTGCAGAGAGAAGCGCCAGGGAATGGGGAGCATGCTCGTGTGGTCGAGGAGGCGAGGGCCGACGGGGTTTGGCCGGAATCGTCGCCGGAAGGTCGTCGGGGCCGCGGCAGTGCAAAGTCGATTCGAGGCAGCCTGGTGGCTCCGGAGGCATGGGGTCTGAGGGGAATTGGAGAGGAGGGAGTGGCGGTTAAGAAGGCATGGTCGCGGGGCTGGGTTACTGCGCCATCAACGCAAAGTTAACGAATTAAAACGCGGCCAGAAACTGCAGTGAGGAGAGAGGGCAGGGTCAGTGCGAGGTTGAAGGTGATGATGGGGCAGTGGGTCCTGGTGTCAGCGAGAGAGGGAGAGGGGAGATGGGCCAGCGGTCAGCGACTGAGGGGGGAAGTCTCTGAGTGGAAAATATTTCGGGGGAGGGAAAGAAATGGGCTGCGCTGCTGGGCTGGGTTGGGCCTGCTGGGCTAGTTGTCTTTGTTTCATTTTTTTTGCACTGATTGTGTTGTCCCTTTTCTTTTTCTATTTATCTGTTTTGGTTTTGTTTAAACTTTTCAAACAACAATTTGATTTCAAACTTCAACCAAACTTTGTGTGTATTCAAATAATGTTTGTTAACATATTCTGAAGTCAATTTAGAATAATAATTTTTTTAGGGTATAATAATTATTTAAAATAGGTCCTTGTGTTAAATCAAATAAGATATATTTTCAAACCTTATTTAAAATCCAATCTTTTTACAAAACCTTTTCAGTAGGTTTTATTTATTTAATGGAATGCTAAATAATTCTCTTTGAATTATTTATAGTATTTTAATGTGATTATCAATCATTTTAATTTGGGCAATTGTTTTTATTCCAAAGAGATTCAAATATGGTTTTAATTCCATATAACTTTATTTAAATGGTTCTTTTATTTCATTTAAGTCAATTAAATAACTTTTATTCCACTTGGTAAATTCAAATTATTTTCCCATGATTTATTTAACCATTCTTATTAGGGATTGTTTTTATTCATATAGAAATATAATTTGGTTAATGCCATTTTATTTTATTTGGAAAATTATTTATCCATTATTTTATTTGGATTTGGATTGTATTTATTCCATTTGCTTATGGATTAGGTCAAGATTTAATTTGGCCTTTAAATATTCCTCATTTAATATTTCTTTCTTTATCTTATAAAATCCATATCTTTTTATTTATAGATCCAAACTTGGTGATTCCAATTGGTATAATCTTATTTAATATTTTTTTATCCTTTTAAATCTCTTTAGGATTATTTTCTCACCATTTGGTATGGAGTTTTAGATAGGTTCTTTATTAGCTTTGGAAATTCAATTTCTTTATCTTACTAAGTTCATAAGATTTTATCTTTGGTTCCAAATTGATTGAAATCAATTTCTATGGTTTTATAATATTTCTATTTGTCATTCTTGATCATTTATAAATGTTTGTTGACAAATTTTTATTTGGATCAAATCCATGGTCTTAGAGATATCTTTTGAAATGATTTTCTTCCATTACGGTTTTAGGGTTTTGGTTTATTTTCCAAGTGTTTAAATTTCCAGATGCATTTATGAAGTATGCATTTCACTTGATTTGAATTTAGTTGGATTCAAACTTTATTCAAAGTTTGTTCAAGATGGGATTTTAAGTTTCCATTTAAAATCAAAAAGTTTCTTTTCACCCTAAATTTCAACAATTATTTATTTTGTTTATTTATTTTTCACATTACAAAATTTGGAAAATTTTGGGATGTGACAGGCTACCACCCTTAAAATAAATCTTGTCCCGAGATTTGGGAAAGATAGGGGTTACAAGTTGGCTCAAAACAACTAGGGTACTACCACCCTTGAAATTTTTCCAACTAGATTACTTCTTGCCTTGCTTGGGATCTTGATGAAATCTCTCTGGGCATACATCTGCATCGTGTCCTTTGTTTCCACACTTGAAACATGTGACAAGGCTGAGATCCTTCATAGGCTTGTTTACATTGTGCTTCATATTTTCTGGACAGTTGCTTGCATAATGTCCTTGATCACCACAATTGTAACATGTGACAAGATTGAGTTCTTCACGTATCTACTGTGGACAAGTTGACACATAATGGCCTAGTTCTTTGCAGTTGTTGCACCACACTTGGTTAATCTCCTTATATTTTTGTTTCTTCTCAGGACATTCATTGGCATAGTGTCCCATCTCTTTGCAATGGCAACATTGCACTTGGATTTTGTCCTTCTTCTTCTTGGGTTTTTCCAAACCTAGGAGTGCTTCTAGTTCATGCTCTTCATATCTTATCTCAAAGGTGGGAAAGTTTCCTGGTCTCCTTAATCTTTTCCTTGGGTAATACATATGTCTCCTCTTTGGTCCATCAAATTGAGTCATATTGCATGGATGTGCAAGCTGAGATTTTCCTTTGTCTTCATGGGGGTTTACAATATGTTGATGCACTCCACCTTGTTTCCTTTGTTGAACTATGGAATAGATGGGGCATTGGATAGGGACATGATTATTTCCTTCACATAGGAAACAAGTAGCTTGAGATGTGAGACATTGATTAGTTGGATGTTTCTCTTCACAATTAGGGCACTGATCTTCATGCTCTTTGGAAGTGTGATCCTTGTCTCCACAAATATTGCAAGCTTGAGTTCCTTCTAGAATATCATCCTTGACATCCTTGTTGTCACAAATTCTTTGGGAAGGGTTGTCTCCCATGTTGATCATTTGACTTGTCATCCTATGCAACAATTGGGTTTGGGTTTCCAAAAACTTTTGCATGGTTGGGTCTAAATCATTGTTGTTGGCCCAAAATTGAGTTGTCACTTGGTTCAACTGGGTTTGGGTTACTATGAGTTCTCTCATGTTGACCTCTTGGTTGTTGTTGTTGCCATCCTTGATGTTGGAGTTTCTTGGGGTAGTCATCTGTTTGGGTTGGATTGGGGTTAGAAAAGGCAAAATATCTCTAAGGAAATAGTTCTAATCTCACACAACACAATTCACACAAGCAATGTGCAAACAATCACAAACAAACATTCCACTCAAACAACAAGTTTTAAGCACATTTTTAGGCAATAAAATATTTTTGCTACACCACATAAGTTGGTGGGTTTAATTTAAACTAAATATGGTGGTCCAACTATATGGTTCACTTGAGAGAATTTCATCCTTCTTAGTTGGTTCTTCTTGATCAATATCTTTGTATCCTTGGAGAATTTCTTGCATCTTGGTCACAAAACATCAAAGGTGATAATGGTTCATTCTAAGTTGTGTTTCCTTAGTCTTCAATTCTTGAGTAACATTTCTTGTCTCACTTGTACTCCTTAGTGATATCCAAGTTGAAGTCCTTGTTGAGAATAAGGTTGAAATCACTTGAGTTGGTGAAGTCCTTTGCTCATGTTGAAGTCTTTATCCATTAAGTTGAAATAGAAGAGGTGTAGAGTTAAAACCAAAGGTTGGGTAAAGAGTTTATAAGATTGTTTGTAAATAAGTTTTGGAACAAATACAACTCCTACTTTTCTAAGGGGTTTTGTCCAATCCTAGGGTTACAAATCCTACAGGCAACACAGTGCTCTGATACCATCTGTAAGATCCCTCCCTTTATAAAGGTAAGGATCCCTGTGATTGCAATGCTAGTCCCTGGATCAATAGCTAGCATCCATAGTTAATATGTAATATCAAGAAACAAAGTTCATAATACAACTTTATAACCAGGAATAAAATAAATTATTACATCTTACATAGCTCATTTGGCTATATGATTATGATGCAGCAGAATATAACTATAGCATGGGGTCCTTCTTCTTCAAAGTGCCACAGGCAGTCATGTTAGTTGTAGATTTGTAATCCTAATCAATAAACTTCACTAACATCAAATAAACCTACAACATAACAAGTTACAGCCACAAGGGTCAATACATTTGAATTGTATTGGCAAGTGATACTATGGTAGTATAGTGGTATCTATCATCTATAAGCATTTGGCTAAGTGGATCATAGGCTTGCTTTGCTCAAAATAGATTTTCCTTCTCATTTGAAAAACACTAGGTTTTTTTGCTTGACAAAATCACCCAAGGAATATCCCAATAGAAATTGGTGATCCTGCCACCCTTGTTCAACCACAAGTTTTTAACTTAGAAATTTGGATGAGGAGATTCTTGATAGCTTCCATGTCTTGATGCTCAAATTGTCCTTTGCCAGGGACATGGCTAAGTACTTAGATTTTACACTCTGTAGAGGTGGTGCACTTTCCCCACAAGACTTGGTTTCACCAAGACAAGATCTTTCAGAAGCCTTCCCTTAGACCATAATGGACGCGCTCCAACCTATCAATCCCCTACCACCAACTGTCCATTTGGCTAAGTTATTGCAACCTATATGATACAGGCAGAGCCCATAATGCCAAGTGGCTGCACTTGAAGCTTCTCAACATTTGACATCTCAAATCTCTTTGTTCCTGGGTGGCATTCCACAAGTGAGATACACAAAGTAAACCATAGAAATGGGCCTTGTGTAACCACTCGACACAAACCATTCCTTCCATTCCACCCAGGTGATTCATTCACTTAGTTGTTTTATTTAACAAAACACAAGTCTTTGACTTAGAAATATTCCATAGCATGAATATAATCCACCCTTGTTTTCTACTAGCTAAGCTAAGCATGATAGTAGTAGGAATCTTAACTTAGGAAATTTCTACTAAGGTTTCATCTACTAGGATTTCCCATGGCATAGTTTATACTTAGCAAAAATTCCCTGCAAGTCCTACTTAGAAATATCACTAATGCATAGTGAAAATAATGGGACAAAAGTATGAAGCATCACTTGCCTTTTTGGTAGAGAATATAAGTTCACTCCTTGACCTTGCAATATTCACACTCTTGAAATCACTACAATTCAATCAAGCAAGGCACAATTTCAATCTACCATTCAAGCAAACATCACATAAAATAATAGAACAAAGCAATGCATGCGAGCACGCAAAGGATTGTTTATTTGGAAAAATGGTTTCTAATAGGTTATAAACATTCTAAAATACCTATTGTTCATTTTATATAAGTGGTAAAATCATTTGCAAAAGATCTTACTTATAAACCATTTTTAAACCGAATCAATATTTTATGTGGTTGAAAATGCTTCTAGCAAAGCAATAATATTTATAGGGTTCACAAAATACATTTTTAATTCCAAAAACTTGGTGTTTGGGGTTAGAGAGTTTAAATCAAAACATTTCCCAAAGTTTTTCCTCCAAAATCATTTTTAAACCATAATCAACATTTTTATTTGGCTAGAAATGCTTTTATTCAAAGATTTATTCCTTAGCATCTCAAAATAAGTTTTTGAAACCAAAAGTTGGTTTCTATGGTCAGTAGGTTCAATACAATCCATTTGCCAAAAGTTTTATCACAAAAATAATTTTAGAATGAATTTTATATTAAAAACATGCCTACACAAGTTTCTGCAAAAACCAGCATTTTTCCAGAATCAATTCATTAAACAAAGTGCATGGTTGGGTAGGGTTTGTCTTGCTGATTCCATTGATATAAAATTTGAAAAATTTGGACGTGTGGATCAAAAGTTATGTAATTTTCAAAATCATGCATCTAATAGTTTCATTCCTATTTTTAAAACAGAAGATGGGCCACGTGGCGTGATTCTATTGGGCAAAAATGGTTCGCGTGGATCGGCAGATACATGACGGTGGATTTAAGTGAGATCTCACGGCACAGAATCGAACTTACCCCTTCGAGTTATGATCAATCGCATCACTCGGATCTAGATCGGACAGCTCCTATTGCTTTGCCAAGAATTGGTGGCGCTGGCGGCGGCGACTGGCGGCGAAGCGGCCTGGCGATTGCGTTCTGGCTATTCCAGGAAGGAATAGGGAGGGTGGATGTGCTCACCGTGTTCTCCGTGAATTGCTGGTTCTCGTCGTTGCTTTGGTTGGCCAAGGGGAGCACAGAGACGTTGACGATTGCTCGCCGGAGTCTACACAGCGTCGGGCACGCTCTGGTCGTAGTAGTTGGCGAGGCTGGGGCACTCGCCGGAGACCGTGGCGGCGCTCAGTCGAGGTGGTTGCCAACGCTCTGGGTCAAGCGCGGGCAAGCCGAGGGTGCAGAGAGAAGCGCCAGGGAATGGGGAGAATGCTCGTGTGGTCGAGGAGGCGAGGGGCGACGGGGTTTGGCCGGAATCGTCGCCGGAAGGTCGTCGAGGCCGCGGCAGTGCAAATTCGATTTGAGGCAGCCTGGTGGCTCTGGAGGCATCGGGTCTCAGGGGAATTGGAGAGGAGGGAGTGGCGGTTAAGAAGGCATGGTCGCGGGCCTGGGTTACTGCGCCATCAACACAAATTTAACAAATTAAAACGCGGCCAGAAATTGTAGCGAGGAGAGAGGGCGGGGTCAGCGCGAGGTTGAAGGTGATGACGGGGCAGTGGGTCCTGGTGTCAGCGAGAGAGGGAGAGGGGAGATGGGGCCAGCGGTCAGCGACTGAGGGGGGAAGTCTCTGAGTGGAAAACGTTTCGGGGGAGGGAAAGAAATGGGCTGCGCTGTTGGGCTGGGTTGGGCCTGCTGGGCTAATTGGCTTTGTTTCATTTTTTGCACTGATTGTTTTGTCCCTTTTATTTTTCTATTTATCTGTTTTGGTTTTGTTTAAACTTTTCAAACAACAATTTGATTTCAAACTTCAACCAAACTTTGCGTGTATTCAAATAATGTTTATTAACATATTCTAAAGTCAATTTAGAATAATAATTTTTTAGGGTATAATAATTATTTAAAATAGGTCCTTGTGTTAAATAAAATAAGATATATTTTCAAACCTTATTTAAAATCCAATCTTTTTACAAAACCTTTTCAGTAGGTTTTATTTATTTAATGGAATGCTAAATAATTCTCTTTGAATTATTTATAGTATTTTAATGTGATTATCAATCATTTTAATTTGGGCAATTGTTTTTATTCCAAAGAGATTCAGATATGGTTTTAATTCCATATAACTTTATTTATATTGATCTTTTATTTCATTTAAGTCAATTAAATAACTTTTATTCCACTTGGTAAATTCAAATTATTTTCCCATGATTTATTTAACCATTCTTATTAGGGATTGGTTTTATTCATATAGAAATAGAATTTGGTTAAAGCCATTTTATTTTATTTGGAAAATTCTTTATCCATTATTTTATTTGGATTTGGATTGTATTTATTCCATTTCCTTATGGATTAGGTCAATATTTAATTTGGCCTTTAAATATTCCTCATTTAATATTTCTTTCTTTATCTTATAAAATCCATATCTTTTTATTTATAGATCCAAACTTGGTGATTCCAATTGGTAAAATCTTATTTAATATTTGTTTATCCTTTTAAATCTCTTTAGGATTATTTTCTCACCATTTGGTATGAATTTTTAGATAGGTGCTTTATTAGCTTTGGAAATTCAATTTCTTTATCTTACTAAGTTCATAAGATTTTATCTTTGGTTCCAAATTGATTGAAATCAATTTCTATGGTTTTATAATATTTCTATTTGTCATTCTTGATCATTTATAAATGTTTGTTGACAAATTTTTATTTGGATCAAATCCATGGTCTTAGAGATATCTTTTGAAATGATTTTCTTCCATTAGGGTTTTAGGGTTTTGGTTTATTTTCCAAGTGTTTAAATTTCCAGATGCATTTATGAAGTATGTATTTCACTTTATTTGAATTTAGTTGGATTCAAAGTTTGTTCAAGATGGGATTTTAAGTTTCCATTTAAAATCAAAAAGTTTCCTTTCACCCTAAATTTCATCAATTATTTATTTTTCACATTACAAAATTTGGAAAATTTTGGGATGTGACACTCCTGCTCTTGGCTTGCTGCCTCTGTGGTAAGGGTTTGCTTCTCAAGGCTAGACTGAGCCATCCTGAGGATTTCTTCCTTCTTCTTCCTCTTTAGGCTAGAGAGAGCAGAGCCGGCCACTATATCCAATGCTCCTGTAGACATTACAATGGGATCATTACCCTTAACGGGTTCACCCTTGTTAGTTTCTTGGCCACCAAAGGTGACCAGGGCTTTCGAGATGTTACCAGCACCATGAGAGGCAGAAGCCTCTAGTGCAGATGGAGTACTGGAGGGAGTTGGTGGCGGGCATAGCAGGGGAGATAACAAGCTTGCCTGGTTTGCTGTCTGGCTTTGTCTTACTATTCAAAACAACTTTAGGTCTGAATCATGAAAATCCAAATGTTAGGTATGCTTTGGAAAGAAAGAAAGGTACAAGGTACTGAAAACAAAAAGACAGGTGCTTACTTTTTAACTACTAGCAGCACTTGGCTACCAATAGTGATAATAACTTCTTTCGCATTGCGCTTCTTCGAGGCGGAGGCGGAAACTTCTTGCACCTCATCATCCTCTGTCGCCTCTAGATAGTATGAGAGATAGCCCTCTAGTGGAGCTATCTCAGACTCGGGGAGTTTCTCGAGCTGACAAAGACAAAAAAACATCGATAAAAATAGAGTCAAATAAATAACAGAAAAGACCGACAAAACGCGAAAGTAGAGTCGAAATATTTACCGGAGTCAGAGGACGGTTGGCCGTGAACATCTTCATGGAAACATCCGGAACATTTTGTTACACTCTTTCCTTGATCAAATACTGCATAAGGGTCTTGTAATCCTTCGCTGGAATCCGGTTCGGGCTAACCCGCATCTTGTCCTTATTGTCGCCAGTGATCTGGTACATGAGGCGATCTCCATGGTGTTGTAGAAGCTGAATCCGGCGCTCCATCCAGCAGTGGATCAACTCGGATCCACGGAGCCCCATATGCTTCATCAGAAACTCAATCTGCCTTTTGGCGAGGATCAACATATCCGACAGCTCCGGCACTTCTGCGTCTCATGACTTTTAAGCGGCACCGTCGGCGAATGCCGGAAGACCTTCCGCCTTTCCAGGAGCCGGAATATCCTTATGATAAAAGAATGTTCTGACCCAGCGTTTGATGGATTCTCTAGCGTTAATCCTAGGATAAACACGGTTTCTCCTAAAGACTAAGCTAAGAGTGCCAGTGGTATAAGGTACACCGACACTAATGGAGTTCTTACGGGTACCATAGTAGTAACGAAAAAGGGTGAGACTTGGCCTAATGCCAAGAAACCCCTCGCACAGAGCTGCGTGAGTGCTAAGATCAAGCAGAGAGTTGGGAGGTAGGTTATGGTGCTGCACACCATAATATTTGAGGACCTCGAGGAAGAAGTCCGACGGTGGCAGGCTGAGGCCACGGTCGATGTGCGTGCCGAACAGCACCTGCTCTGCCGCCGACGTACCCGCCGCCGCTCCTGTGCCAGATGCAGACGCCATCGCTCTTGGAGATGAAGGATTGGTGGGGGAGAGAGATTTTTCCTCGTGGTGTGTAGATGGGAATGGCTGCGGAGTGCTCGAGGAGTACGAGGAGACAATGAATGAAGCGGTGGAGAGATAAATCTAAAAGAAGGGTTTTCTCCCCTCTTTTATTTGCCTCTATACCAAGATTCGTGCGTTGGTCGTGCGATTTACGCCACACATATAGGAGAGAGGTGTGTAACTTCCTCGCGACTCCTCCGCCCCCTCGATTCTCGCGTGAGCACTAAAACGCTGCTCTGTTCTGTAGGGAGCAGACCCACCAACGGTCGTGTCGATGGGAGTCTTGTAAGTGACAAGACCTGGTCTGAAAAGTTGTCAGAACGCACACGGCTATAAAATCTGGCTCATGTTTCAAACTGAGCAAGGAAAAGAGTAAAGTCAGAACAAAACATATCGGACTCAACTGACTCGGAATCCTACGCTACTAAATGAAGATTTCGGGAACTCTTTAAGATTCTCAAGACGAAGAAACCATCAAGCTAGACGATTTATCCGACTTTGGATCTTAGAGACTTCCGGGGGCTACTGTTGGAGATATACTTTCCGGGTATACCCACATGACTCACTAACCAGGGTGGCTACCAACGGGTTAGAGCTTTGCTTCATGGGCGTCCTAGTCAGAGAAAGTGGATGAACCAGTTCCGCATACGACAAGGCCTAGAAGAGTTACCGACATAGGCCTGTAGTATTACTTGAAGTCCAAGCTGTATCTAGTTACCGAATCTGTAACATAGCCGAATAGGTCTCTCTTGTAACCCTAGGCCCTGGTATCTATATAAACCAGCCCTATGTGAGCCTTTAGGGCACAACCAATCTTACTACCACAATCACAACTGGAACATGCGAACCACTCTTGTAATCTGCTATAACATCCGGCTTACACAGATATATTACTGGGTCGCTAGCAGGGGTAGGATCCGATCACCGTAGTCGGATCTGAACCTGCGTAATTTGTGCTCACTGCTCCTGGAACATCTGACGTCTCACACCCCATCTTTCCAACACCACTAGGAACCCCTATGGCGTATTTGTCGACAGTCCGACGACAACTACACCTGATCATCATGATCCCACCCACTTGATATATCAAAGTATAAGAGTGTTATGCCAAGCCATGACATATACTTGTGGCAGATGTGGGTCCATGCCAACATTGCATGGGATGTAGACCTCTCTAGGCCAGATAGAAACACCTTCACAAACTTGTTGTTGTATGAGTCATTACTTGTCCAACATGATCCTATTTACTTGATAGATCTAAGTATTATTTTGCTATGCCAAGACATGATCAGACACTTTGTAGAAGATGTGGGGCCATGCCAACATTGCATGGTCTATAGACCTCTCTGGGTTGTCTAGAAACACCATCATCAAATTATTGGTTGTGTGAGTCACTACACCTAACCATCATGATCCCACCTAGTTGATAAATCTAAGTATAAGAGTGCTATGCCAAGCCATGACATACATGTGTGGCAGATGTGGGGCCATGCCAACATTGCATGGGATCTAGACCTCTCTGGGCTGGATAGAAACACCTTCACCAACTTGTTGTTTTATGAGTCATCACTTAGCCAACATGATCCTACCTACTTGATAGATCTAAGTATGATTTTTCTATGCCAATCCATGATGAGACACTTTGTGGAAGATGTGGGCCCATTCCAACATTGCATGGGATATAGACCTCTCTGAGTTGGATAGAAACACCATCATCAACCTAATGGCTGTGTGCATCAGCACTTGGCCAACATGATGTCAGCCTATTGATAGATCTTAGTACAACACTAATATGCCAAGACATGATGAGTCATTACTGTGGCAAATGTGGGGCCATGCCAACATTGCATGGGCTATAGACCTCTCCGCGTTGGCTAGAAACACCATCATCAACTTAGTGGTTGTGTGAGTCACTATACCTGACCAACATGATCCCACCCACTTCATACATCTAAGTATAAGAGTGCTATGCCACGCCATGACATTCACTGGTGGCAGATGTGGGACGATGTCAACATTGCATGGGATCTAGACCTCTCTGGGCTAGATAGAAACACCTTCATCGACTAGTTGTTGTATGAGTCATCATTTGCCAACATGATACTATCTACTTGATAGATCTAACTATAATTTTGCTATGCCAAGACATGATGAGACTTTGTGGCAGATGTAGGCCCATGCCAACATTGTATGGGCTATAAACCTCTCTAGGTTGCCTAGAAACACCATCATAAACCCAGTGGTTGTGTGTGGCACTACACCTGACCAACATTATCCCACCCACACTTGATAGATATAGCTATAAGAGTGTTATTCCAAGCCATGACACACAGTTATGGCAAAAGTGGGGCCATGCCAACAATGCATGGCATCTAGACCTCTCTGGGCTAGATAGAAACACCTTCACCAAATTTTTGTTGTATGTATCATGACTTGGCCAACATGATCCTACCTACTTGATTGATCTAACTATAATTTTGCTATGCCAATCCATGACATAGATGATTGTGGTATATGTGGGCCCATGCCAACATTGCATGGGCTATAAACCACTTTGGTTGGCTAGAAACACCATCATCAAATTAGTGGTTGTGTGAGTCACTATAGCTGACCAACATGATCCCACCCACACTTGATAGATCTAGCTATAAGAGTGCTATGCCAAGCCATGACACACAATTGTGGCAAATGTGGGTCCATGCCAACATGGTATGGTATCTAGACCTCTCTGGGATGGATAGAAACACCTTCACCAACTTGTTGTCATATGAGTCATCAATTGTCCAACATGATCCCACCTACTTGATAGATATAAGTATGATTTTTCTATACCAAGACATGATGAAACACTTTGTGGAAGATGTGGGCCCATGCCAACATTGCATGGTCTATACACCTCTCTTGGTTGTCTAGAAACATCATCATAAACCTAGTGGTTGTGTGCCTCGGCACTTGGCCAACATGATGCCACCCTATTGATAGATCTTAGTATAAAACTACTATGCCAAGACATGATGAGACACAACTATGGGAAATGTATGGCCATGCCAACATTGCATGGGCTATACAACTCTCTAGGGTGGCTAGAAACACCATCATCAACTTAGTGGTTTTGTGAGTCACTACACCTGATCATCATGATCCCACCCACTTTATATGTCTAAGTATAATAGTGCTATGCCACGCCATGAGATATATTTGTGGCAGCTGTGGTCCATGCCAACATTGCATTAGATCTAGACCTCTCTCAGCTGGATAGAAACACCTTCACCAACTTGTTGTATGAGTCATCGCTTGGCCAACATGATCCTACCTACTTGATAGATCTAAGTATGCCAAGATATGATGAGACACTTTGTGGTAGATGTGCGCTAATGCTAACATTGCATGGCCTATAGACATCTCTGGTTTGGCTAGAAACACCATCATAAAATTATTGGTTGTGTGAGTCACTACACCTGACCAACATGATCCCACCCACACTTGATAGATCTAGCTATAAGAGTGCTATGACAAGCCATACCACAAACTTGTGGCAAATGTGGGGCCATGCCAACATTGCATGGGATCTCGACCTCTCTGGGATGGATAGAAACACCTTCACCAATTTGTTGTTGAATGATTCATTAATTGGCCAACATGATCCTAACTACTTGATAGATCTAAGTATGATTTTGCTATGCCAAGACATGATGAGACACTTTGTGGCAGTTGTGGGCCCATGCCATCATTGCATGGTGTATAGACCTCTCTTGGTTGGCTAGAAACACCATCATAAACCTAGTGGTTGTGTGACTTAGCACTTGGCCAACATGATGCCACCCTATTAATAGAACTTAGTATAACACTACTATGCCAAGACATGATGAGACACAATTGTGGCAAATGTGGGTCCATGCCAACATGGTATGGTATCTAGACCTCTCTGGGATGGATAGAAACACCTTCACCAACTTGTTGTCATATGAGTCATCAATTGTCCAACATGATCCCACCTACTTGATAGATATAAGTATGATTTTTCTATACCAAGACATGATGAAACACTTTGTGGAAGATGTGGGCCCATGCCAACATTGCATGGTCTATACACCTCTCTTGGTTGTCTAGAAACATCATCATAAACCTAGTGGTTGTGTGCCTCGGCACTTGGCCAACATGATGCCACCCTATTGATAGATCTTAGTATAAAACTACTATGCCAAGACATGATGAGACACAACTATGGGAAATGTATGGCCATGCCAACATTGCATGGGCTATACAACTCTCTAGGGTGGCTAGAAACACCATCATCAACTTAGTGGTTTTGTGAGTCACTACACCTGATCATCATGATCCCACCCACTTTATATGTCTAAGTATAATAGTGCTATGCCACGCCATGAGATATATTTGTGGCAGCTGTGGTCCATGCCAACATTGCATTGGATCTAGACCTCTCTCAGCTGTATAGAAACACCTTCACCAACTTGTTGTATGAGTCATCGCTTGGCCAACATGATCCTACCTACTTGATAGATCTAAGTATGCCAAGATATGATGAGACACTTTGTGGTAGATGTGCGCTAATGCTAACATTGCATGGCCTATAGACCTCTCTGGTTTGGCTAGAAACACCATCATAAAATTATTGGTTGTGTGAGTCACTACACCTGACCAACATGATCCCACCCACACTTGATAGATCTAGCTATAAGAGTGCTATGACAAGCCATACCACAAACTTGTGGCAAATGTGGGGCTGTGCCAACATTGCATGGGATCTCGACCTCTCTGGGATGGATAGAAACACATTCACCAATTTGTTGTTGAATGATTCATTAATTGGCCAACATGATCCTAACTACTTGATAGATCTAAGTATGATTTTGCTATGCCAAGACATGATGAGACACTTTGTGGCAGTTGTGGGCCCATGCCATCATTGCATGGTGTATAGACCTCTCTTGGTTGGCTAGAAACACCATCATAAACCTAGTGGTTGTGTGACTTAGCACTTGGCCAACATGATGCCACCCTATTAGTAGAACTTAGTATAACACTACTATGCCAAGACATGATGAGACACAATTGTGGCAAATGTGGGGCTGCCAACATTTCATGGGCTATAGAACTCTCTAGGTTGGCTAGAAACACCATCATCAACTTAATGGTTGTGTGAGTCACTACACATGATCATCATGATCCCACCCACTTGATATATCTAAGTATAATAGTGCTATGCCAAGCCATGACATATACTTGTAGCAGATGTGGGGCCATGCCAACATTGCATGGGATCTAGACCTCCCTGAGCTGGATAGAAAGACCTTCACCAACTTGTTGTAGGAGTCATCATTTGGCCAACATGATCCTACCTAATTGATAGATCTAAGTATGATTTTGCTATGCCAATCCATGATGAGACACTTTGTGGTAGATGTGGGCCCATGCCAACATTGCATGTGTTATAGACCTCTCTGGGTTGGCTAGAAACACCATCATCAACCTAGTGGTTGTGTGCCTCAGCACTTGGCTAACATGATGCCACCCTGTTGATAGATCTTAGTATAACACTACTATGCCAAGACATGATGAGTCACTACTGTGGCAAATGTGGGGGCATGTCAACATTGCAAGGGCTATAGACCTCTCTGCGTTGGCTAGAAACACCATTATCAACTTAATGCTTGTGTGAGTCACTACACCTAACCATCATGATCCCACCCAGTTGATAAATCGAAGTATAAGAGTGCTATGCAAAGCCATGACATACACTTGTGGCAGATGTGGGGCCATGCCAACATTGCATGGGATCTAGACCTCTCTGGGGCTGGATAGGAACACCTTCACCAAATTGTTGTTGTATGAGTCATCACTTGGCCAACATGATCCTACCTACTTGATAGATCTAAGTATGATTTTGCTATGCCAATCCATGATGAGACACTTTGTGGTAGATGTGGGCCCATGCCAACATTTCATGGGATATAGACCTCTCTGGGTTGGCTAGAAACACCATCATAAACCTAGTGGTTATGTGAGGCACTACACCTGACCAACATGATCCCACCCATAATTTATAGATCTAGCTATAAAAGTCCTATTCCAAGCCATGACACACACTTGTGGCAAATGTGGGGCCATGCCAACATTGCATGGCATCTAGACCTCTCTGGGCTGGATAGAAACACCTTCACCAACTTGTTGTTATATGAGTCATGACTTGGCCAACATGATCCTACCTATTGGATAGATCTAACTATAATTTTGCAATGCCAAGCCATGACATAGACGACTGTGGTTAATGTGGGCCCATGCCAACATTGCATGGGCTATAAACATCTTTGGTTTGGCTAGAAACACCATCATCAAATTAGTGGTTGTGTGAGTCACTACACTTGAAAAACATGATCCCACCCACACTTGATAGATATAGCTATAAGAGTGCTATGCCAAGCCATGACACACACTTGTGGCAAATGTGGGGCCATGCCAACATTGCATGGGATCTAGACCTCTCTAGGCTGGATAGAAACACCTTCACCAACTTGTTGTCGTATGAGTCATCAATTGTCCAACATGATCCTACCTACTTGATAGATATAACTATGATTTTTCTATGCCAAGACATGATGAGAAACTTTGTGGCAGATGTGGGCCCATGCCAACATTGCATGTTCTTTAGACCTCTCTTGGTTGTCTAGAAACACCATCATCAACCTAGTGTTTGTGTGCCTCGGCACTTGGCCAACATAATTCCACCCTATTGATAGATCTAAGTATAACACTACTATGCCAAGACATGATGAGAGAAAACTGTGGGAAATGTATGACCATACCAACATTGCATGGGCTATATAACTCTCTGGGTTTGCTAGAAACACCATCATCAACTTAGTGGTTGTGTGAGTCAATACACCTGATCATCATGATCCCACCCACTTTATATATCCATGTATAATAGTGCTATGTCAAGCCATGACATATACTTGTGGCAGATGTGGGCCATGCCAACATTGCATTGGATCTAGACCTCTCTGGGCTGGCTAGAAACACCTTCACCAACTTGTTGTTGTATGAGTCATCACTTGACCAACATGATCCTACCTAATTGATAGATCTAAGTATGAATTTTCTATGCCAAGATATGATGAGACACTTTGTGGTACATGTGGGACAATTCCAACATTGCATGGTCTATAGACTTCTATGGGTTGGCTAGAAACACCATACTAAAATTATTGGTTGGGTGAGTCACTACACCTGACCAACATGATCCCACCCACACTTGATAGATCTAGCTATAAGAGTGCTATGCCAAGCCATGACACAAACTTGTGGAAAATGTGGGGCCATGCCAACATTGCATTGGATCTCGACCTCTCTGGGCTGGATAGAAACACCTTCACCAACTTGTTGTTGAATGAGTCATTAATTAGCCAACATGATCCTACCTACTTGATAGATCTAAGTATGCTTTTGCAATGCCAAGACATTATGAGACACTTTGTGGCAGATGCGGGCCCATGCCAACATTGCATGGTCTATATACCTCTCTTGGTTGGCTAGAAACACCATCATCAACCTAGTGGTTGTATGCCTTAGCACTTGGCCAACATGATGCCATCCTATTCATAGATCTTAGTATAACACTACTATGCCAAGACATGATGAGACACAATTGTGGGAAATGTGGGGCCATGCCAACATTGCATGGGCTATAGAACTCTCTGGGTTGGCTAGAAACACCATCATCAACTTAGTGGTTGTGTGAGTCACTACACATGATCATCATGATCCTACCCACTTGATATCTCTAAGTATAATAGTGCTATGCAAGTCATGACATATACTTGTGGCAGATGTGGAGCCATGTCAACATTGTATGGGCTATATACCTCTCTGGGTTGGCTAGAAACATCATCATCAACCTAGTGGTTGTGTGAGTCAGTACACCTGACCAACATTATCCCACCCACACTTGATAGATATAGTTATAAGAGTGTTATGCCAAGCCATGACACACACTTGTGGCAAATGTGGGGCCAAGCCAACATTGCATGGGATCTAGAACTCTCTGGGCTGGATAGAAACAACTTCACCAACTTGATGTTGTATGAGTCATCACATGGACAACATGATCCTACCGACTTGATAGATCTAACTATAATTTTGCTATGCCAAGCCATGACACAGACGACTGTGGTATATGTGGGCCCATGCCAACATTGCATGGGCTATAGACCTCTCTGGGTTATCTAGTAACACCATCATCAACTTAGTGGTTATGTGAGTCACTAGACCTGACCAACATGATCCCACCCACACTTGATAGATCTAGCTATAAGAGTACTATGCCAAGCCATGATACACGCTTGTGGAAAATGTGGGGCCAAGCCAACATTGCATGGGATCTAAACCTCTCTAGTTGTATGACTCATCACTTTGTCAACATGATACTACCTACTTGATAGATCTAACTATAATTTTGCTATGCCAAGCCATGACACACACAACTGTAGCAAAAGTGGGGCCGTGCCAACATTGCCTGGGCTATAGACCTCTCTGGGTTTGCTAGAAACACCATCATCAACTTATTGGTTGGGTGAGTCACTACACCTGACCAACATGATCTCAGGAACTTGATAGATCTAGATATAAGAGTGCTATGCCAAGCCATGACACACACTTGTGGCAAATATGGGGCCATGCCAACATTGCATGGGATCTAGACCTCTCTGGTGGTGATAGAAACACCTTCACCAACTTGTGGTTATATGAGTCATCACTTGGTCAACATGATACTACCTACTTGATAGATCTAACTATAATTTTGCTATGCCAAGCCATGACACACACAACTGTGGCAAAAGTGGGGCCATGCCAACATTGCATGGGCTATAGACCTCTCTGGATTTGCTAGAAACACCATCATCAACTTATTGGTTGGATGAGTCACTACACCTGACCAACATGATCCCACCCACTTTATAGATCTAGATATAAGAGTGCTATGCCAACCCATGACACACACTTGTGGCAAATGTGGGGCCATGCCAACATTGCGTGGGATCTACACCTCTCTGGTCTGGATAGAAACACCTTCACCAACTTGTGTTTGTGTGAGTCATGAATTGGCCAACATGACCCTACCTACTTGATAGATCTAACTATAATTTTGCTATGCCACGCCATGACACACACAACCGTGGCAAATGTGGGGCCATGCCAACATTTCATGCGCTATAGACCTCTATGGGTTGGCTATAAACACCATAATAAAATTATTGGTTGGGTGAGTCACTACACCTGACCAACATGATCCCACCCACACTTGATATATATAGCTATAAGAGTGCTATGCCAAGCCATGACACAAACTTGTGGAAAATGTGGGGCCATGCCAACAGTGCATGGGATCTCGATCTCTCTGGGATGGATAGAAACACCTTCAGCAATATGTTCGGCGATGTCCTTCTTGCGATTATTCCACCAAAATCTTTCCTTCATATCCATGTACATTTTGGTGTTACCCGGATAATAGAATATGGTGAGTTGTGTGCTTCTTGTAAAATCAGTTTCTGAAGCTCCGGATCTTGCGGAATACAGATATGTTTTCCATGCCATAAAGTACCCTGTTCGTCTTCATGGAATCCTTTGGCTTTTCCCTTGCCAATCTTTTCCTTAATCTCTTCAATTTCCTTATCTGCCTTTTGGGCTTCCTTGATCTTGTCCAACAAAGTGGGTTGAACATCCAAAGACATGAGATGTCCCTCAGGCACAATCTCTAATCTGAGATCTCTAAATTGGGCACATAGATCATCTGGCAATTCTCCCTTAGTAAGGCCATTCACAAAAACCTTACGGCTTAGAGAATCCGCTACAACATTTGCTTTACCGGGGTGGTATTGCAAACTCAAGTCATAGTCCTTGATGAGTTCTAGCCATCTTCTTTGTCTCATGTTAATTTCCTTCTGGGTGAAGATATACTTCAAACTCTTGTGATCTGTGAACACTTCACAACGCTTTCCCAAAAGATAATGTCTCCATGTTTTGAGTGCATGGACAACAGAGGCTAACTCTAAATCATGAGTAGGGTAGTTTACTTCATGAGTTTTGAGTTGTCTCGAGGCACAAGCCACAACTTTCCCTTCATGCATAAGTACTGCACCTAATCGATGATGAGATGCATCACAATATACTTGGAAATCTTTCTCCAAATCTGGTAAACATAAGACTGGTGCTGTCACTAGTCTCTTCTTTAATTCCTGAAAGTTGAGTTCACAACCTTCAGACCAAGCAAATTTCTTGTCTTTGTTTAGCAATTCTGTCATGGGTTTTGCTACCTTGGAGAAATTCTCAATAAGTCTTCTGTAGTATCCTGCCAAGCCAAGGAAACTACGAACCTCTTTTACTGACTTAGGAGATTCCCATTCAGTTACAGCTAAAACTTTAGCAGGATCAACTGCTACACCATCTCCTGACACAACGTGTCCAAGAAATCCAACTTCATTTAACCAAAATTCACACTTGCTGAATTTGGCATACAACTTATGCTCTCTAAGCTTCTCAAGTATCAATCGTAAATGTCCTTCATGCTCTTCCTTGCTCTTGGAGTAGATTAAAATGTCATCGATGAATACGACAACAAACTTGTCAAGGAACTCCATGAACACTTTGTTCATCATATTCATGAAGTATGGTGGTGCATTGGTCAAACCAAATGGCATCACGGAATACTCATACAACCCATACCTTGTGGTGAAAGTTGTTTTAGGTATGTCTTGTTCCCTTATCTTGAGCTGGAAATAACCTGACCGGAGATCAATCTTTGAGAACACACAAGCTCCTTCTAACTTATCAAACAAGTCATTGATTCTAGGCAAATGGTATTTGTTCTTGATAGTCACCCCATTGAGTGAACGTTAATCTATGCATAACCTTTGACTTCTATCTTTCTTTTCCACAAACAAAACTGGTGCTCCCCAAGATGAAGAACTTGGTTGGATAAAACCTTTCTGCAACTGTTCTCCAAGTTGCTTCTTGAGTTCTTTCAACTCATCAACTGACATCTTGTACGGTCTCTTTGCTATTGGTCCAGATCCTGGTAGCAAGTCAATAAGAAATTCCACATCTCTATCTGGTGGCATTCCCGGTAATTCTTCCGGAAACACATCTGGATATTCACTCACAATAGGCACACTGTCTATGCTAACCCCCTTAATAGAATTTAGCTTACTCCCTTTTGATTCAAAGTTAGACTTGAATCTAATCTGCTTCTTTTCCGGGATTGTGAGTGCAACAGTACGATTAGCACAATCTAATACTCCTTCATACTTGGTCATCCAATCCATTCCCAAAATTACATCCAGTCCTTGGGAATCTAGGATTATCAGACTCACTAGAAACTTATGCTTTCCAAATTCTATCACTAGATCCTGGCATCCAAGACTTACTATCATATCTCCACCTAGAGAACTTACTTTTATCGGACACCCAATGTTTTCAGTTGGAAACCCATTTCTATCAACAAATGCTTTTGATATGAATGAATGCGATGCTTCAGTATCAAAAAGAACAAGTGCTGGAATAGAATTGAGTTTGAACTTACCAGCAATAGCATCTGGTTCCTCATAAATTTCCTCCACATTGATGTGGTTCACTTGTCCCTTTTGAAAAGGGTTGGGCTTGTTGGGTCCTTCAACTTTCTTTTCTGGGCATTCATTTGCATAATGCCCCATCTTCTTTCACTTGAAACATTCAACCTGACTGAGATCCTTCTTGACAGGTTGGCTTCCACTGCCACTTCCATTTCCACTATGGTGGCTCTTATATCCACTCTTGTGATTCTTGTACTTATCGTTGTCATGACTATGGTGGTGCTTGTTGTCATGATAACGGTTGTGGTTGTGGTGCTTGTTGAACTTCCCATGCTTGTGGGATCCAGAACTCCCACTGTCATCATAATGGGAACGCTTGTGAGACGATCCCGAGCTGTGCTTGTCAGAGTGCTTTCTCTTCCTGCTTTCCACTTGTTTCATTTTGCTCTCCAAAATAGCAGCCTTGTCACAAAGAGACTGGTATGTGGGAACATAGGCCATAGCTAACTGCAGGTTCAATTCATCATTCAACCCTTCAAGAAACTTTTCCTTCCTCTTTGCATCAGTGTCAACTTCATCCGGTGCATATCGCGCCAGATTGTTGAACTCCTCAATATATTCAGCCACGCTGCGGTGGCGCTGCTTCAAGTTATGGAACTCTTTCTTCTTCAAACTCATCACTCCGGATGAGATGTGAGCAGTACGGAATCCATCTTCGAAGATAGCCCATGTCACATCCTCAATGGGAGTGGTGATCTGGAAGTTATCCCACCAAGTGGCTGCTGATCCTTCCAACAAGTGAGCTGCAAATCTGAATTTTTCTTCATCAGTACAGCCAACAGTTACCAAGTCCTTGTTCATAGAGCATAGCCAATCATTGGCCACCATAGGATCAGTAGTTCCTGAGAACTTTTCTGGCCTCAGTCTCAAGAACCTGGTAAGCATGTCAAAACCCGGTGGGTTGTTCTGATTGTTGTTGTTGTTGTTGTTGTTATTGTTGTTATTTTTGTTGTTATTTTTGTTGTTGTTGTTGTTGTTGTTGTTGTTGTTGTTGTTGTTGTTGTTGTTGTTGTTGTTGTTGTTATTGTTGTTGTTGTTGTTGTTGTTCTGATTCTGGATGAATGTAGTCATCATTTGCATCAGCTGGGTCTGAGATGTCATCATTTGCTGCATCTCAGGAGTGATGTTGTTATTGTTGGGGTTGGGATTGGCACGTCGGGGAGGCATATGTGGTTTGTTCAATAGAGATAAGAATGAGATACCCATAGATGCTAACATGCACAATACATCACATAAACAATCACCAAACATGCATCATAATAATAAAAGTTCAACAACATAGACAACAAGTTTGCAAAGTAAACACACCAATAGCAAGCCATCCACATGTTGGATGGTCATTGCGACTCAATAATCAAGACATGATAAATAAATGTAAATGAGTAGTCATCACTACTCCTCGGCATCAACCTCCTCCTCAACAAATGTAAGACCTGCATTCTCCATCGCGGTCTTGTATTCCTCGACATTGGTGGTCAAGGTCTCTACTTTGGCTTTGAGAGCCCTCTTCTGTGAACGAAGCCTCTCAATCACAGTCTGCTGATGCTCGAGCTCGAAGTCTTTGGCCTCTAGTTCTGCAGTCATGTCTCGAATCCTCTTGTTCCTATCTTGGACTCGCTTCTCTTGACTCTTGAACTTTCTGTCCTGACTCTCAAACTTGGCCTCCATGTCTTTGACTATCTCATCTTGCTCCGCGAAGAGCTTGTCCTTCTCATGAAGCTGCACCTGGAGTTCGTCATTGCTAAGCATGACGTTGGTCCTATCAGTGTCTATGTGCCTAAGAAGAACCTCTAAGTCCTGGAGGTATAGACGAATAGGCTCTGCTGTCTCCCTCGAAGTATCCTCGAAGTCAATGGCCTCACCATCCTCATCACGTCTACCGAAGGCGTGGAAGTGAGTACCTCTAACCTTTCGAGAGTGTCTCCCTAACAGACGTCCAATCAAATCCTGCATGACTACCTCAAGGCCTCTCTCCTTGTCATCATGCATGAGCTTGAAGATGATTGCCTCCGTGGTAGGCTCAGTCTGGCGTCCGGGCTGATTAACCTTGAAGGCCCAAAGGTCTTTCCTCTCAAACTTGGTGAGGGGAAGCACCATTATGGTAGGAAGAGGGAGATTGAGCAAACTAGTGAGCTCAATAATATGAGGGCCAAAACGAGTTCCCTTGAACTCTTCAGCCGTGCTGATGGTAACATTAGGCATCTATTTATAAGATAGAAAAGGTTAAAATCAACACAATTTAAGACAATTCACAAGACAAGGCATCCCATGCATAACTTTGGAATTCAAACACACAAATCATGGCATACATGGATCCATTACAAACAACCAAGGTTCAACTTATTTTAAACAACATTTGGGAAATAAAATGATAAGTGTGGTGGTCCAACTAACGGAGTATGTTTACAATCCCATCTCACTTGCCAAGTTGGATAACAGGGCATCTCTAGATGCAATCTGTTTATCTTGATCACATGACTCCATTGCTAAGTCTATGATGTCTTTCCTTAAACTTTGGTTGGTAGCCTCTAGCTCTTGGGTATGCTTCTTTTCTTCCCTAAGGTCATTCTGGGTGTTAAGCATTCTGCACTTGATTCTATCACCAAGTTCTTTGATGGCTTTCCAAGCTGCATCCCTTGCTGAATCAAAGAATGTGGTGTGCATCACTGAGTTGGTGACCATGCAGAATCCTGAGTCCTTGTGGTTGTCTTCCTTGTTTTTATACAAGTGAAGTTGCACCCACCAGTACTCAACTCCTTCATCCATCACAGGAAAACCTTTGTACACAGCTGCACCATGTATTCCCATGGCAACCATGAGGTCTTTGAGAGCCTTGGGGAACTCTGTCTCACACTCCAAAGTCATAGTCATGAGTGGTCCCTTCTTCACGGCTTCGTTCATGGAGTTCATCTATAATTAAAGATGAGAAAGAAGATTAGAAAAGTTTACGAGAAGAAAAGACAAGTGTGGAAGTTGTTGAAAAAAAATTCCTTACTGGTTTCCAATCCTAGGGTCATAATCCTACAGGCAACCCAGTGCTCTGATGCCATCTGTAAGATCCCTTCTTTGTAAAGGAAAGGATCCCTGTGGTTGCAATGCTAGTCCCAGGATCAATGCTAGCATCCACATTTTAAGATGAAGTACACAAAAACAAAGGTCATTATTACATATCATTCCAGAGACAAACATAGTCTTTTACAAACTCCATGGCCATAGGCCTAATACAAGAGTGCAAATTTATAATAAGATAAATAAGTCTTCATCTTCATGTGCCACAGGCAAGCATGTTGAGTGTAGACTCATGACTCCTAATCATCATCAGAATAACCTGCAACATCACAAGTTACAGCCATAGTGGGTCAATACATTGGAATAATATTGGCAAGTGATACCTTAGTAGAATATTGGTGGACTAGATACTATATGCTTTTTGGCTAAGTGTAGCTTAGGCTTGCTTTGCTCAAAATAGGTTTTTCCTATCAGTTGAAAACACTAAGTTTTTCTTTGTCAAAATCTTTCCCAAGGAACCACCAATAGACATTGGGGTCCTTCACCCTTGTTCAACCACAAGTTTTTACTTAGAAAATTGGGATGAGGAGATTCTTGATAGCTTCCATGTCTTGATGCTCAAGTTGTCCAATACCAGGGACATGGCTAAGTACTTAGATTCTTCCATCTGTAGAGGTTATGCACTTTCCCCACAAGACTTGATTTTCACCAAGACGGGACCTTTCAGAAGCCTTCCCTTAGACCAAATGGACGCGCTCCAACCTATCATCCCACTACCACCAACTGTCCAAATGGCTAATTTATTGCAACCTATATGATCCAGGCAGAGCCCATATTGCCAGTGGCTGCACTAGAAGCTTCTTAACATATGGCATCTCAAATCCCTTTGTTCCTGGGTGGCTTTCCACAAGTGAGATACACAAGGTAAACCATAGAAATGGGCCTTGTGTAACCACTCAACATAACCCATTCTTTCCATTCCACCCAGGTGTTTCATTCACTTGTTTTATTAAGCAAAAACATAGTCCATAGACTTAGAAATATTTATTCATAGCATGAATATATAACCACCCTTGGTTGCTACTAGCTAGGCTAAGCATGGAATTGATAAGACTTAGAAATATTTCTAGCAATTCCACATCTACTAGGATTTCCCAAGCATAGCATATAGCTCAAAATAACCATGCAAGACTAACAAAATATTTCTAATGCATAGTTTAAAAACATAGGAATAAATCATGAAGCACCACTTGCCTTGGTAGTTTGGAGAGTAGCTACAATCCTCACAATCACAATCCCTATTTGCACCAAAATCTACACATAAAATGATAGCACCAAATCACATACAAAATAAATACAAGCAAAAATATATTGATGCATGCAATATAATATGTGATGATTTTCTATACACAACAAGACAAGTGCACAATACTGATTCATAAACAAGTTCAAAACTTGACAAACAACCTTTATTTGAACATTAAAACATTTCCCAAATATTTATTATACATAAAATAGGCCTACACATGTTTCTGTAAAAATAACCATTTTAATAGAAACAAAACATTAAACACATTGCATATATGGAAAGGGATTTCTCTCCTGATTCTATTGATATAAAATTTGTCAAATTTGGAGATGGGAATCAAAATTTATGATTTAAACAAATTCAAACACCTCATAGATCTAATTCCAAATTTTTAAAACCAAACTCGTGCCACGCGGCGCCTTCTAACTGGCTGGTACCGCTTCACGCTAGATCGCGTCTGCGAGCCGTTGGATCTAACTAAAACGCGCGGCTCTGATTAAAACATACCGCTTCGCTTATGATCTATCGTGTCCACTAGATCTAATCGAACGGCCCTTAGCAAAAGACCAACAAGTGGCGGTGCTAGCGGCGGCGACAGGCGGCGGCGCGCTCAGTCAGTGCTGGAGCCGGCGAACTAGGTCGCCCGGGGAGGTGGGAGGATGCTCACCATAATCGCCGTGACGAGGAGAAGCTCGGCGTATGCTCGGTTGGCGAAGGGGCGCTCGGAGTTGTCACGGATTGCTCGTCGGAGTAGTCCCTGGCGACGGTGGCTTCTGTTCGTCGATGTTGGCGACGCTCTGGGCCGCGCTAAGACGAGATAAAGGTGTCGTTAGATGTGTAGGACACTGGGGATCTCACGCGCATCAAACAGAGGGAGAGGGGAGGCTGGGACTTACGGTAAAAGGTCGTTGGAGTTTGAGTAGAGGGCGGCGGAGCTTAGTCGTTGACGTTGCTGAGGCTACAGACCATGCGCGAGCAAACGGAAAGCATCAGTAGGTGCTCACGGAGATGTAGAACAAGCCAGCATGAACCATAGGCAGAGGGGAGTGCGGTGCTCATCGGAATTCGTCGGCGAACTCGTCGGAGCAGCGAGGTTGCAGCGAGGAATTCTCGCAGCCTGGGGGCGCTCTGTGCTTGGGGTTTGGGGGAAAATGGAGAGGGGGCGGAGGGGGTTTAAGTAGAAAGGGCACGTGCGAGATTTACTCAGGCATTGAACGGGAATTGACGCCGCGAATTTAAACAGGAAACGCCCGGCGTAATTTGGGGATGAACTGGTCGCTGGGTGGAGACGACGACAGTTGTGTGGGCCGTGGTTGTCAGCGAGAGTAAAGGAGTGGGGATGGGTCCAGGCGGTCAACGACTCAGTGGGTGCGGGTGCGAGTAAATAAAAACGATTCACGGGAGAGGCTGTTGGGCTAGTTGGGTCGAGTTGGGCTGGGTTGGGCCAGATTGGCTTGCTGCTTATTTTTTTCCTCTTTATTCCTTTTCTTTTTGTGTTTGGTTTTCTAGAATTGGTTTTCAAACTCCATTTCAATTCAGTTTGAATTCAAACCTTCTCTAGCTTTTTGTACAGCGTACTTTGCACTCAAATATGTGTCAAACACTTCTGTTTACAAAAACATACTTGGGTCATTTGGAAAATAAAATAAAACCAAGCCTTTATGAGATATAATAATAGGCATAAACTTGGTATTATTTCATACTTTGTTTTGAAACTTTGTTCAAGCTTTTGAAAACTCTTAAGTTTGAACTCAAAACATTAATGAATGAATATTAGTACCTTTATCATTAGCAAGTAGCACAAAGGCTAGAATATTCATCCATAAAATAATGACCAATATATGCTCCTGTTTTTGAAATGATTTTGAAATGAAGCCCTAAATGATCATGGATGCATTGATGATATGCATGAGTTTTGAAACATGATTTTAGGGATGTTACACCATGCCAACATTGCATGGGATCTAGACCTATCTGGGTTTGATAGAAACACATTCACCAACTTGTTTTTGTATGAGTCATCAATCGGCCAACATGATCCTACCTACCCGATAGATCTAAGTATGAATTTGCTATGCCATGGCATGATGAGACACTTTGTGGCAGATGTGGGCCCATGCCAACATTGCATGGTCTATAGACCTCTCTTGGTTGGCTAGAAACACCATCATCAACCTAGTGGTTGTGTGCTTTACAACTTGGAATACATGATGCCACCCTATTGATAGATCTTAGTATAACTCTACTATGCCAACACATGATGAGACACAATTGTGGGAAATGTGGGGCCATGCCAACATTGCATGGGCTATAGAACTCTCTGGGTTGGCTAGAAACACCATCAACAACTTAGTGGTTGTGTGAGTCAACACACCACATCATCATCATCCCACCCACTTGATATATCTAAGTATAATAGTGCTAAGCCAAGCCATGACATATACGTGTGGCAGATGTGGGGCCATGCCAACATTGCATGGGATCTAGACCTCTCTAGGCTGGAGAGAAACACCTTCACCAACTTGTTGTTGTATGAGTCATCAATTGGCGAACATGATCCAACCTACTTGATAGATCTAAGTATGAATTTTCTATGCCAAGACATGATGAGACACTTTGTGATAGATGTGGGCCCATGCCAACTTTGCATGATCTATAAACCTCTCTAGGTTGGCTAGAAACACCATCATCAACCTAGTGGTTGGGTGGCTCAGGACTTGGCCAACATGATGCCATCATATTCATATATCTTAGTATAACACTACTATGCCAAGACATGATGGGACACAACTGTGGGAAATGTGGGGCCATGCCAACATTGCATGCGCTATAGAACTCTCTGGGTTGGCTAGAAACACCATCATCAACTTAGTGGTTGTGTGAGTCACTACACCTGATCATCATGATCCCACCCACTTGATATCTCAGTATAATAGTGCTATGCCAAGCCATGACATATACTTGTGGCAGATGTGGAGCCATGCCAACATTGCATGCCATCTAGACCTCCATGGGCTGGATAGAATCACCTTCACCAACTTGTTGTTGTATGAGTCATCACTTGGCCAACATGATCCTACCTACCTGGTAGATCTAAGTATGATTTTGCAATGCCAAGACATGATCAGACACTTTGTAGAAGATGTGGGGCCATCCCAACATTGCATGGTCTATAGACCTCTCTGGGTTGGCTAGAAACACCATCATCAACTTATTGGTTGTGTGTGTCACTACACCTGACCATCATGATCCCACCTAGTTGATCAATCTAAGTATAAGAGTGCTATGCCAAGCCATGAAATACACTTGTGGAAGATGTGGGTCCATGCCAACATTGCATGGGAAATAGACCTCTATGGGCTAGATAGTAACACGTTCTTCAACTTGTTGTTGTATGAGTCATCACATGGCCAACATGATCCTACCTAATTGATAGATCTAAGTATGATTTTTCTATGCCAAGACATGATGAAACACTTTGTGGTAGATGTGGGTCCATGCCAAACCTCTCTAGGTTGGCTAGAAACACCATCATCAACCTAGTGGTTGTGTGCCTCAGCACTTGGCCAACATGATGCCACCATATTGATAGATCTTAGTATAACACTGCTATGCCAAGAAATGATGAGTCACAACTATGGCAAATGTGGGGCCATGCCAACATTGCATGGGCTATAGACCTCTCTGTATTGGCTAGAAACACCATCATCAACTTAGTGGTTGTGTGAGTCACGACACCTGACCAACATGATCCCACCCAGTTCATACATCTAAGTATAAGAGTGGTAGGCCAAGCCATGACACACATTTGTGGTAGATTTTGGACCATGCCAACATTGCATGGGCTATATACCTCTCTGGGTTGTCTAGTAACACCATCATCAACTTAGTGGTTATGTGAGTCACTAGACCTGACCAACATGATCCCACCCACAATTGATAGATCTAGCGATAAGAGTACTATGCCAAGTCATGACACACACTTGTGGCAAATGTGGGGCCATGCCAACATTGCATGGGATCTAGACCTCTCTGGTGGTAATAGAAACACCTTCACCAACTTGTGGTTATATGAGTCATCACTTGGTCAACATGATACTACCTACATGATAGATCTAACTATAATTTTCCTATGCCAAGCCATGACACACACAACTATGGCAAAAGTGGGGCCATGCCAACATTGCATGGGCTATAGACCTCTCTGGGTTTGCTAGAAACACCATCATCAACTTATTGGTTGGATGAGTCACTACACCTGACCAACATGATCCCACCCACTTGATAGATCTAGATATAAGAGTGCTATGCCAAGACATGACACACACACTTGTGGCAAATGTGGGGCCATGCCAACATTGCATGGGATCTAGACCTCTCTGGTCTGGATAGAAACACCTTCACCAACTTGTGTTTGTGTGAGTCATCAATTGGCCAACATGATCGTACCTACTTGATAGATCTAACTATAATTTTGCTATGCCACGCCATGACACACACAACCGTGGAAAATGTGGGGCCATGTCAACATTTCATGCGCTATAGACCTCTATGGGTTGGTTATAAACACCATAATAAAATTATTGGTTGGTTTAGTCACTACACCTGACCAACATGATCCCACCCACACTTGATAGATATAGCTATAAGAGTGCTATGCCAAGCCATGACACAAACTTGTGGAAAATGTGGGGCCATGCCAACAGTGCATGGGATCTCGACCTCTCTGGGCTGGATAGAAACACCTTCACCAACTTGTTGTTGAATGAGTCATTAATTAGCCAACATGACTGTCACATCCCAAGATTTTCCAAATCTTGTAATGTGAAAATAAATAAATAAAATAAAACTTTGTTTGATTTTCAAGGCCAGAAGAAACTTTTTGAATTTAAATGGAACCTCAAACCCATTTGAATAAAATAAAATCCTAAAGGGATTTAAAAAGATAAATTTTTATTAAAAGAAAATAAAAATAATTAAAATTACTATTTTGGATCTTTTAATAAAAAGTTTTGGTTTTCAAAAGAAAAGGTGGATTCATAAATAAGGATTATTTTATAAAGCCAAATTAAACCTTGACCAAACTTTGGAATTAAAACATTTTTGGTTTATTTAAATAAAGTAATAAGGATTTATCATCCAACCTTATTTGAAGATAAAAGGTTTTACCAATTTAATTGAAACATCAAAACTTATTAAATTATTTTGAATAGGTTTTCCAAGTATTTTATATTCTCTAATAAAACCTACTAAAGTGTTTTGGCTTTATTTTAGATTTGAAAATAAATATCTCAACAAAACAAATCCTATTGGATTTAATAATGAAAGTCTATTTTATTTAATTAATAATGGACTCTAAATTAAAATGATATTTTGTTTTTAAACAAGTTTCCAAGAATTCCTTATTTCCAAATAAAACCTACTGATTTGGTTTTGAAAATATTTGGATTTAAAATGGATTTTATTAAGTGAACCAAACCCTATTTGATTAATAAACCATGGTCCCTTTTATTTCTATAAATGGAACCTTTAACAAAATTGTTATTTATTCTAAAACAAGCTTTCTAAATATACCTTATTTCAAATACAACCCACTATTTTGGTTTTGGAAAATATATGGATTTAAATTGAGTTTGAAATAAATCAAATCCTAATTTGATTAATTAGCAATGGGCATTTATTTAATTAATAATGGACTTAATTATTTAAAAATTATGGATTTTAGAATTAGGTTCAGGCTACTGAACAGAACCAAACCAAACTTACAAAGTTTGGGAGTTGTTTGAATTGATGTGAATATTGTTTGTTTGTTTGAAATTCAAAACAGGAAAATAGAAATAGAAAAAGAAAAGGAATCAGAAAACAGAAAAAAATAATAATAAAGAGGGCGACCCAACCCAGGCAGCCCAATAAGGCCCAGCAAACAGCCCAACTTATTTCCCTGAAGAAAACGTTTGGCACCAGTTCTCTTACCCGCAGAACCAATGACTGGTGGACCTCCCCTCGATTCTTTTCCCCACTGACCAGTGGACCCCTTTCCACTGTTCTCCTTCCCCACCCCGCGACTGGTTCTTCCTCCTCTCGTCGCCGTTGCAAGCTTTGAATCGCGGCATCAATACGCCTTAACGCAGCCACCTTAACTCTCAGTAATCAAGCTCGATAAAACGCCAGCACGTCCTCTCTCGTTTCCCTCTGACCCCTCCTTCAAGCGCGCCTCCGGGCCGAAGAATTTTGCCAGACACTTCCCTGTCTCCGACGACCTTCCTCGCCAAAATCCGACCAGCACACACCACCCCGAGCCCCCCCCCCCCCCCCCCCGAGCACCCTGGCAGCTTTCCCACTCCCAGACCTTCCTCCCCGTACCACCCATTTGACCGCGGGCGCCCCAGAGCCTCGGCTACGACAAACTTCCGAACGCCGCCGTGTCTGCAACCTCTCCAACGATCTTCCTCGGTAAGCACTGACCGCCCCGCGTCTTCCCGATCACACCAACGTATTCGCCTTGGTCTTGCGTACCTAACTACGCCCTCTGTTTGCCTCCGCATGATCTGCAACGTCGACTTCGACCTTAGACAGAGCCGCCCGACGTTGTCTTCAACTCCGGCGAGCAATCAAGCCCGACCCAGTGCGCCCCTTCACCAACCAGTACCACGTTGAGCATCAACGAGCGTCAGCGAACCCGGTGAGCACACTCCCCCTCTGCTTCGCTTCCTGTATCGCCGGCGCCGCCGTGAAACAGAGTCGCCGCCGCCAGCAGCCGTCGCAGCGCCGCCCGACTATGGTCGAGCACCCAACAGCCGTTCGATTCAGATCAGACGAATAGGATAGGTCCACTTAAACGCGAAAGGGTACGCCTCCAGAGCCGCATGATATGACTTAATCCAACGCGCTGCAGCACGCGATCCGGACGAACCGGTATCGACCAATGAAACAGCGCCGCGTGTCACCTATTTGGTTTAAAAACAGATTTGAAAAACAGAAACTTTTGCAAACTTCAAACCTTTATATCTTTGGATCCACACGTCCAAATTTTACAAATTTTATGTCGTTGGATTCAGGAGAACAAGCCCTAGCCAACCATGGCCTTAGTTTGACAAATAGTATCTGATAGCTTGTTTGAATTTGCAGAAACATTTGTGTACTTGTATAGGGTATAAAAATTGTTTAAAAATGATTTTTGAATTAAAACCTTTGCAAAATGGTTTGTTGTGACCTTACTGACCCTAGGAACCAACCCATGATTTGCAAAATGGATTTGGAAAAGTTTGGGATGGATTAATTAGTTTAGTCCATTTCTAGCCAAACAAAACTATTGTTTTGTTTATGAAAATGGTTTTAAATGGAAAACTTTGAGAAAATGTTTTGGACCAAACCTACTGATCTAAAACACCAAGCTTTGCAATAGCAACTCATTTGGTGAACAACTTAAGAGTTTTGCCTTAATAAAAACATTTTTCACCACATGAAATGATAAATGGATTTAAAATAGTTTTTGGACAAAACCCTCTTACTAATGACTTTGCCACTTTGGTAAATGACCAATTTGGATCTTACAAAGTTTAGAAACCCCATAGAGACCCCTTTGCAAAATAAAACTATCTTGTGCATGCTTCCATGCATGACTTAGATTCCATTACTTTGTGTGTGTGAAGAATTGTTTGTTTGACTTTGGTTTGGAATGTGAATTGAATTTGTGTTTGCTTGATTGATTTGTAGTGAAGTGTGATACTAGAAAGATCAAGGAGTGAACCACCATTCCCTACCAAAAAGGCAAGTGATGCTTCATACTTTCTATCCTATTACTTTCACTATGCATTAGTGATTTTGCTAAGTAAAACTTGCATGGATTTTGCTAAGTATAGATCTTGCTATAGGAAAACCTAGTAGATGAATCCTTAGTAGGATTTTCCTAAGTTAAGATTCCTAGTACTATCAAGCTTAGCCTAGCTAATAGAAAACATGGGTGGAATATATATTCACACTATGGAAAAATATTCTAAGTCTAAGGACTTGTGATTTTGTCTAATAAAACAACTAAGTTAAAGAATCACCTGGGTGGAATGGAATAGCTTGGTGGAGAATGGTTGAGTGGTTCACAATGCCATGGACTTGGATTGTGTATCTCACTTGTGGTATGCCACCCAGGAACAAAGAGATTTGAGATGTCAAATGTTGAGAAGCTTCAAGTGCAACCACTTGGCAATATGGGCTCTGCCATGATCATATAGGTTGCAAGAACTTAGCCATATGGACAGTGGGTGGTAGTGTTTGATAGGTTGGAACGCGTCCATATTGGTCTAAGGGAAGGCTTCTGAAAGATTTTGTCTTGGGAAACCAAGTCTTGTGGGTAAAGTGCACCACCTCTGCAGAGTGTAAAATCTAAGTACTTAGCCATGTCCCTGGTAAAGGACAATTTGAGCATCAAGACATGGAAGCAATCGAGAATCTCATCATTCAAATTTCTAAATTAAAATCTTGTGGTTTGAACAAGGGTTGTTTGAATTCTTCAATCATTGATGGAGATATGGCTTGGTACAAGGATCTTGAAATCTTTGATTGAGGAAATGATTTTGTCAAGCAAAAACTTAGTATTTTCAAAATGATAAGAAAAATCTATTTTGAGCAATGCAAGCCTCAACTCCTCTTAGCCAAATGCATATAGATGATAGATTCCACTTTACCAATATAGTATCACTTGCCAATACAATTCAAATGTATTGACCCTTTGTGGCTGTAACTTGTATGTTCCAGGTTTGATTGATTTTAGTGAAGATTGATTGTTTAGGATTACAAAGTCTACAACCAACATCTGCCTGTGGCACTTTGAAGATGAAGGACCCATGATTATATTTATTCCGCTGCAATGTAATGTAATAGCCTAATGAGCTATGTTTGATGTAATACAATTATGTTATTCCTGGTTATAAAGTTATATTATGACCCTTGTTTCTTGATATTACATCTAAACTGTGGATGCTAGCTATTGATCCAGGGACTAGCATTGTAAACACAGGAGGGATCAATCTTATTAAAGGTTGGGACCCCTACAGATGGTATCAGAGCATTGTGTTGCCTGTAGGATTTGTAAACCTAGGATTGGACAAAACCCTTAGAAAAAATAGGAGTTTTACTTGTTCCAAAAACTTATTTACAAAAACACCTGTAAACTCTTTCCTCAACCATTTTGGTTCCAACCCTACATCTCTTCTATTTCAAACTTGATGGAAAAACCTACCCATGGCCAAAGACTACACCATGTGCAAAGGACTTCTTCAACTTCTTCAACTCTAATGTCTTCAACATCTTCAGCATATTTCCCAAGGACTTCCAACTTGGAAACTACTAAGGACCACAAGTGAAACAAGGAAATCCTACTCAAAGATTTAGAGACTAAGGGAATGCAAAATAAGAAGGAGCCATCAACAACTTTGAAGTATTGCAACCAAGAGTTTTTCTCAAGGAAACCATGATCTCAAGTAAGAAGAATCATGAAGGAAGGAAAGATCACAAGTGAACCATATAGATAGACCACCATATTTTAGCTAAGTCAAAAACACACCAACTTATGTGGTGTAACAAAAATATTTTGTTGCCTAAGTATGTGCTTGAACTTTGTTGTTTGAGTGAATTGTTTGGTTTGTGATTGCTTGCACATTGCTTGTGTGAAATATGATGTGTGTGATTAGAATTGAGTCCTTAGAAATATCTTGCCTATTCTAATTCCCCTTCAACCCAAACAGATGACTACTCCAAGAAACTCCAACATCAAGGTTGATGACAACAACAACAACCAAGTGGACAACATGAGAGAACTTATAGTAACCCAAAACCAGTTGAGCCAAGAGACAACTCAGCTTTTAGCCAACAACAATGGACTAGACCCAGCCATACAAAGGATATTGAAACTTCAATCCCAATTGTTGCAAGGATTGGTTACTCAAATGATCAACATGGGAGGAAACTTTTCCCAAAGAGCTAATGACAACAAGGATGACAAAGATGCTATTCTGGAAGGAACCCAAGCTAGCAATAATTTTAGATACAAGGATCATGCATCCAAGGAGCATGAAGATCAATGCCTCAAGAAGAGAGAAAGATCTCCCACCTATGAAGAGCATGAACTAGAAGAACTCCTAGCTTTGGAGAGACCCAAGAAGAAGAAGAAATGCCCCAACCCTAACAAGAAGGATATTACTCAAGAGCAATGTTACAATTGCAAAGAGATGGGACACTATGCCAATGAATGCCCAGAAAAGAAGAAGAGCCAAGAAAGCAAACAAAGGCTAGTGAAAACCAAGATAAGGAAGGATTTTAGCCAAGTGATGTGCAAACACTGCAAAGAGTTAGGACATTATGCAAACTACTGTCCAGAAAAGATGAAGTATAAGATAAACAAGCCTATGAGGGATATCAGCCTTGTCACATGTTTCAAATTCAAGGAACTAGGCCACTATGCAAACAATTGTCCAGAAAGGATGGAGAACAAGTTAAACAAGTCTATGAAGGATCTCAACCTTGGCCCATGAGTCAAGTATGGGAACAAAGGACTCAATACAAAAGTTTGTTTAGAGAAGTTTTCTAAGGATCCCAAGAAGGCCAATATGAAATTTTAGTTTGAAAATTTTTAAGGGTGGTAGTACCCTAGTTGTTTTGAACTTGCTTGTAACCCTAGCCTCCCCAAATCTCGGGACGAGATTTATTTTAAGGGTGGTAGCCTGTCACATCCCAAGATTTTCCAAATCTTGTAATGTGAAAATAAATAAATAAAATAAAACTTTGTTTGATTTTCAAGGCCAGAAGAAACTTTTTGAATTTAAATGGAACCTCAAACCCATTTGAATCAAATAAAATCCTAAAGGTATTTAAAAAGATAAACTTTTATTAAAACAAAATAAAAATAATTAAAATTACTATTTTGGATCTTTTAATAAAAAGTTTTGGTTTTCAAAAGAAAAGGTGGATTCATAAATAAGGATTATTTTATAAAGCCAAATTAAACCTTGACCAAACTTTGGAATTAAAACATTTTTGGTTTATTTAAATAAAGTAATAAGGATTTATCATCCAACCTTATTTGAAGATAAAAGGTTTTACCAATTTAATTGAAACATCAAAACTTATTAAATTATTTTGAATAGGTTTTCCAAGTATTTTATATTCTCTAATAAAACCTACTAAAGTGTTTTGGCTTTATTTTAGATTTCAAAATAAATATCTCAACAAAACAAATCCTATTGGATTTAATAATGAAAGTCTATTATATTTAATTAATAATGGACTCTAAATTAAAATGATATTTTGTTTTTAAACAAGTTTCCAAGAATTCCTTATTTCCAAATAAAACCTACTGATTTGGTTTTGAAAATATTTGGATTTAAAATGGATTTATTAAATGAACCAAACCCTATTTGATTAATAAACCATGGTCCCTTTTATTTCTATAAATGGAACCTTTAACAAAATTGTTATTTATTCTAAAACAAGCTTTCTAAATATACCTTATTTCAAATACAACCCACTATTTTGGTTTTGGAAAATATATGGATTTAAATTGAGTTTGAAATAAATCAAATCCTAATTTGATTAATTAGCAATGGGCATTTATTTAATTAATAATGGACTTAATTATTTAAAAATTATGGATTTTAGAATTAGGTTCAGGCTACTGAACAGAACCAAACCAAACTTACAAAGTTTGGGAGTTGTTTGAATTGATGTGAATATTGTTTGTTTGTTTGAAATTCAAAACAGGAAAATAGAAATAGAAAAAGAAAAGGAATCAGAAAACAGAAAAAAAAATAATAAAGAGGGCGACCCAACCCAGGCAGCCCAACAAGGCCCAGCAAACAGCCCAACTTATTTCCCCGAAGAAAACGTTTGGCACCAGTTCTCTTACCCGCAGAACCAATGACTGGTGGACCTCCCCTCGATTCTTTTCCCCACTGACCAGTGGACCCCTTTCCACTGTTCTCCTTCCCCACCCCGCGACTGGTTCTTCCTCCTCTCGTCGCCGTTGCAAGCTTTGAATCGCGTCATCAATACGCCTTAACGCAGCCACCTTAACTCTCAGTAATCAAGCTCGATAAAACGCCAGCACGTCCTCTCTCGTTTCCCTCTGACCCCTCCCTCAAGCGCGCCTCCAGGCCGAAGAATTTTGCCAGACACTTCCCTGTCTCCAACGACCTTCCTCGCCAAAATCCGACCAGCACACACCACCCCGAGCCCCCCCGAGCACCCTGGCAGCTTTCCCACTCCCAGACCTTCCTCCCCGTACCACCCATTTGACCGCGGGCGCCCCAGAGCCTCGGCTACGACAAACTTCCGAACGCCGCCGTGTCTGCAACCTCTCCGACGATCTTCCTCGGTAAGCACTAACCGCCCCGCGTCTTCCCGATCACACCAACGTATTCGCCTTGGTCTTGCGTACCTAACTACGCCCTCTGTTTGCCTCCGCATGATCTGCAACGTCGACTTCGACCTTAGACAGAGCCGCCCGACGTTGTCTTCAACTCCGGCGAGCAATCAAGCCCGACCCAGTGCGCCCCTTCACCAACCAGTACCACGTTGAGCATCAACGAGCGTCAGCGAACCCGGTGAGCACACTCCCCCTCTGCTTCACTTCCTGTATCGCCGGTGCCGCCGTGAAACAGAGTCGCCGCCGCCAGCAGCCGTCGCAGCGCCGCCCGACTATGGTCGAGCACCCAACAGCCGTTCGATTCAGATCGGACGAATAGGATAGGTCCACTTAAACGCGAAAGGGTACGCCTCCAGAGCCGCACGATATGACTTAATCCAACGCGCTGCAGCACGCGATCCGGACGAACCGGTATCGACCAATGAAACAGCGCCGCGTGTCACCTATTTGGTTTAAAAACAGATTTGAAAAACAGAAACTTTTGCAAACTTCAAACCTTTATATCTTTGGATCCACACGTCCAAATTTTACAAATTTTATGTCGTTGGATTCAGGAGAACAAGCCCTAGCCAACCATGGCCTTAGTTTGACAAATAGTATCTGATAGCTTGTTTGAATTTGCAGAAACATTTGTGTACTTGTATAGGGTATAAAAATTGTTTAAAAATGATTTTTGAATTAAAACCTTTGCAAAATGGTTTGTTGTGACCTTACTGACCCTAGGAACCAACCCATGATTTGCAAAATGGATTTGGAAAAGTTTGGGATGGATTAATTAGTTTAGTCCATTTCTAGCCAAACAAAACTATTGTTTTGTTTATGAAAATGGTTTTAAATGGAAAACTTTGAGAAAATGTTTTGGACCAAACCTACTGATCTAAAACACCAAGCTTTGCAATAGCAACTCATTTGGTGAACAACTTAAGAGTTTTGCCTTAATAAAAACATTTTTCACCACATGAAATGATAAATGGATTTAAAATAGTTTTTGGACAAAACCCTCTTACTAATGACTTTGCCACTTTGGTAAATGACCAATTTGGATCTTACAAAGTTTAGAAACCCCATAGAGACCCCTTTGCAAAATAAAACTATCTTGTGCATGCTTCCATGCATGACTTAGATTCCATTACTTTGTGTGTGTGAAGAATTGTTTGTTTGACTTTGGTTTGGAATGTGAATTGAATTTGTGTTTGCTTGATTGATTTGTAGTGAAGTGTGATACTAGAAAGATCAAGGAGTGAACCACCATTCCCTACCAAAAAGGCAAGTGATGCTTCATACTTTCTATCCTATTACTTTCACTATGCATTAGTGATTTTGCTAAGTAAAACTTGCATGGATTTTGCTAAGTATAGATCTTGCTATAGGAAAACCTAGTAGATGAATCCTTAGTAGGATTTTCCTAAGTTAAGATTCCTAGTACTATCAAGCTTAGCCTAGCTAATAGAAAACATGGGTGGAATATATATTCACACTATGGAAAAATATTCTAAGTCTAAGGACTTGTGATTTTGTCTAATAAAACAACTAAGTTAAAGAATCACCTGGGTGGAATGGAATAGCTTGGTGGAGAATGGTTGAGTGGTTCACAATGCCATGGACTTGGATTGTGTATCTCACTTGTGGTATGCCACCCAGGAACAAAGAGATTTGAGATGTCAAATGTTGAGAAGCTTCAAGTGCAACCACTTGGCAATATGGGCTCTGCCATGATCATATAGGTTGCAAGAACTTAGCCATATGGACAGTGGGTGGTAGTGTTTGATAGGTTGGAACGCGTCCATATTGGTCTAAGGGAAGGCTTCTGAAAGATTTTGTCTTGGGAAACCAAGTCTTGTGGGTAAAGTGCACCACCTCTGCAGAGTGTAAAATCTAAGTACTTAGCCATGTCCCTGGTAAAGGACAATTTGAGCATCAAGACATGGAAGCAATCGAGAATCTCATCATTCAAATTTCTAAATTAAAATCTTGTGGTTTGAACAAGGGTTGTTTGAATTCTTCAATCATTGATGGAGATATGGCTTGGTACAAGGATCTTGAAATCTTTGATTGAGGAAATGATTTTGTCAAGCAAAAACTTAGTATTTTCAAAATGATAAGAAAAATCTATTTTGAGCAATGCAAGCCTCAACTCCTCTTAGCCAAATGCATATAGATGATAGATTCCACTTTACCAATATAGTATCACTTGCCAATACAATTCAAATGTATTGACCCTTTGTGGCTGTAACTTGTATGTTCCAGGTTTGATTGATTTTAGTGAAGATTGATTGTTTAGGATTACAAAGTCTACAACCAACATCTGCCTGTGGCACTTTGAAGATGAAGGACCCATGATTATATTTATTCCGCTGCAATGTAATGTAATAGCCTAATGAGCTATGTTTGATGTAATACAATTATGTTATTCCTGGTTATAAAGTTATATTATGACCCTTGTTTCTTGATATTACATCTAAACTGTGGATGCTAGCTATTGATCCAGGGACTAGCATTGTAAACACAGGAGGGATCAATCTTATTAAAGGTTGGGACCCCTACAGATGGTATCAGAGCATTGTGTTGCCTGTAGGATTTGTAAACCTAGGATTGGACAAAACCCTTAGAAAAAATAGGAGTTTTACTTGTTCCAAAAACTTATTTACAAAAACACCTGTAAACTCTTTCCTCAACCATTTTGGTTCCAACCCTACATCTCTTCTATTTCAAACTTGATGGAAAAACCTACCCATGGCCAAAGACTACACCATGTGCAAAGGACTTCTTCAACTTCTTCAACTCTAATGTCTTCAACATCTTCAGCATATTTCCCAAGGACTTCCAACTTGGAAACTACTAAGGACCACAAGTGAAACAAGGAAATCCTACTCAAAGATTTAGAGACTAAGGGAATGCAAAATAAGAAGGAGCCATCAACAACTTTGAAGTATTGCAACCAAGAGTTTTTCTCAAGGAAACCATGATCTCAAGTAAGAAGAATCATGAAGGAAGGAAAGATCACAAGTGAACCATATAGATAGACCACCATATTTTAGCTAAGTCAAAAACACACCAACTTATGTGGTGTAACAAAAATATTTTGTTGCCTAAGTATGTGCTTGAACTTTGTTGTTTGAGTGAATTGTTTGGTTTGTGATTGCTTGCACATTGCTTGTGTGAAATATGATGTGTGTGATTAGAATTGAGTCCTTAGAAATATCTTGCCTATTCTAATTCCCCTTCAACCCAAACAGATGACTACTCCAAGAAACTCCAACATCAAGGTTGATGACAACAACAACAACCAAGTGGACAACATGAGAGAACTTATAGTAACCCAAAACCAGTTGAGCCAAGAGACAACTCAGCTTTTAGCCAACAACAATGGACTAGACCCAGCCATACAAAGGATATTGAAACTTCAATCCCAATTGTTGCAAGGATTGGTTACTCAAATGATCAACATGGGAGGAAACTTTTCCCAAAGAGCTAATGACAACAAGGATGACAAAGATGCTATTCTGGAAGGAACCCAAGCTAGCAATAATTTTAGATACAAGGATCATGCATCCAAGGAGCATGAAGATCAATGCCTCAAGAAGAGAGAAAGATCTCCCACCTATGAAGAGCATGAACTAGAAGAACTCCTAGCTTTGGAGAGACCCAAGAAGAAGAAGAAATGCCCCAACCCTAACAAGAAGGATATTACTCAAGAGCAATGTTACAATTGCAAAGAGATGGGACACTATGCCAATGAATGCCCAGAAAAGAAGAAGAGCCAAGAAAGCAAACAAAGGCTAGTGAAAACCAAGATAAGGAAGGATTTTAGCCAAGTGATGTGCAAACACTGCAAAGAGTTAGGACATTATGCAAACTACTGTCCAGAAAAGATGAAGTATAAGATAAACAAGCCTATGAGGGATATCAGCCTTGTCACATGTTTCAAATTCAAGGAACTAGGCCACTATGCAAACAATTGTCCAGAAAGGATGGAGAACAAGTTAAACAAGTCTATGAAGGATCTCAACCTTGGCCCATGAGTCAAGTATGGGAACAAAGGACTCAATACAAAAGTTTGTTTAGAGAAGTTTTCTAAGGATCCCAAGAAGGCCAATATGAAATTTTAGTTTGAAAATTTTTAAGGGTGGTAGTACCCTAGTTGTTTTGAACTTGCTTGTAACCCTAGCCTCCCCAAATCTCGGGACGAGATTTATTTTAAGGGTGGTAGCCTGTCACATCCCAAGATTTTCCAAATCTTGTAATGTGAAAATAAATAAATAAAATAAAACTTTGTTTGATTTTCAAGGCCAGAAGAAACTTTTTGAATTTAAATGGAACCTCAAACCCATTTGAATCAAATAAAATCCTAAAGGTATTTAAAAAGATAAACTTTTATTAAAACAAAATAAAAATAATTAAAATTACTATTTTGGATCTTTTAATAAAAAGTTTTGGTTTTCAAAAGAAAAGGTGGATTCATAAATAAGGATTATTTTATAAAGCCAAATTAAACCTTGACCAAACTTTGGAATTAAAACATTTTTGGTTTATTTAAATAAAGTAATAAGGATTTATCATCCAACCTTATTTGAAGATAAAAGGTTTTACCAATTTAATTGAAACATCAAAACTTATTAAATTATTTTGAATAGGTTTTCCAAGTATTTTATATTCTCTAATAAAACCTACTAAAGTGTTTTGGCTTTATTTTAGATTTCAAAATAAATATCTCAACAAAACAAATCCTATTGGATTTAATAATGAAAGTCTATTATATTTAATTAATAATGGACTCTAAATTAAAATGATATTTTGTTTTTAAACAAGTTTCCAAGAATTCCTTATTTCCAAATAAAACCTACTGATTTGGTTTTGAAAATATTTGGATTTAAAATGGATTTATTAAATGAACCAAACCCTATTTGATTAATAAACCATGGTCCCTTTTATTTCTATAAATGGAACCTTTAACAAAATTGTTATTTATTCTAAAACAAGCTTTCTAAATATACCTTATTTCAAATACAACCCACTATTTTGGTTTTGGAAAATATATGGATTTAAATTGAGTTTGAAATAAATCAAATCCTAATTTGATTAATTAGCAATGGGCATTTATTTAATTAATAATGGACTTAATTATTTAAAAATTATGGATTTTAGAATTAGGTTCAGGCTACTGAACAGAACCAAACCAAACTTACAAAGTTTGGGAGTTGTTTGAATTGATGTGAATATTGTTTGTTTGTTTGAAATTCAAAACAGGAAAATAGAAATAGAAAAAGAAAAGGAATCAGAAAACAGAAAAAAAAATAATAAAGAGGGCGACCCAACCCAGGCAGCCCAACAAGGCCCAGCAAACAGCCCAACCTATTTCCCCGAAGAAAACGTTTGGCACCAGTTCTCTTACCCGCAGAACCAATGACTGGTGGACCTCCCCTCGATTCTTTTCCCCACTGACCAGTGGACCCCTTTCCACTGTTCTCCTTCCCCACCCCGCGACTGGTTCTTCCTCCTCTCGTCGCCGTTGCAAGCTTTGAATCGCGTCATCAATACGCCTTAACGCAGCCACCTTAACTCTCAGTAATCAAGCTCGATAAAACGCCAGCACGTCCTCTCTCGTTTCCCTCTGACCCCTCCCTCAAGCGCGCCTCCAGGCCGAAGAATTTTGCCAGACACTTCCCTGTCTCCAACGACCTTCCTCGCCAAAATCCGACCAGCACACACCACCCCGAGCCCCCCCGAGCACCCTGGCAGCTTTCCCACTCCCAGACCTTCCTCCCCGTACCACCCATTTGACCGCGGGCGCCCCAGAGCCTCGGCTACGACAAACTTCCGAACGCCGCCGTGTCTGCAACCTCTCCGACGATCTTCCTCGGTAAGCACTAACCGCCCCGCGTCTTCCCGATCACACCAACGTATTCGCCTTGGTCTTGCGTACCTAACTACGCCCTCTGTTTGCCTCCGCATGATCTGCAACGTCGACTTCGACCTTAGACAGAGCCGCCCGACGTTGTCTTCAACTCCGGCGAGCAATCAAGCCCGACCCAGTGCGCCCCTTCACCAACCAGTACCACGTTGAGCATCAACGAGCGTCAGCGAACCCGGTGAGCACACTCCCCCTCTGCTTCACTTCCTGTATCGCCGGTGCCGCCGTGAAACAGAGTCGCCGCCGCCAGCAGCCGTCGCAGCGCCGCCCGACTATGGTCGAGCACCCAACAACCGTTCGATTCAGATCGGACGAATAGGATAGGTTCACTTAAACGCGAAAGGGTACGCCTCCAGAGCCGCACGATATGACTTAATCCAACGCGCTGCAGCACGCGATCCGGACGAACCGGTATCGACCAATGAAACAGCGCCGCGTGTCACCTATTTGGTTTAAAAACAGATTTGAAAAACAGAAACTTTTGCAAACTTCAAACCTTTATATCTTTGGATCCACACGTCCAAATTTTACAAATTTTATGTCGTTGGATTCAGGAGAACAAGCCCTAGCCAACCATGGCCTTAGTTTGACAAATAGTATCTGATAGCTTGTTTGAATTTGCAGAAACATTTGTGTACTTGTATAGGGTATAAAAATTGTTTAAAAATGATTTTTGAATTAAAACCTTTGCAAAATGGTTTGTTGTGACCTTACTGACCCTAGGAACCAACCCATGATTTGCAAAATGGATTTGGAAAAGTTTGGGATGGATTAATTAGTTTAGTCCATTTCTAGCCAAACAAAACTATTGTTTTGTTTATGAAAATGGTTTTAAATGGAAAACTTTGAGAAAATGTTTTGGACCAAACCTACTGATCTAAAACACCAAGCTTTGCAATAGCAACTCATTTGGTGAACAACTTAAGAGTTTTGCCTTAATAAAAACATTTTTCACCACATGAAATGATAAATGGATTTAAAATAGTTTTTGGACAAAACCCTCTTACTAATGACTTTGCCACTTTGGTAAATGACCAATTTGGATCTTACAAAGTTTAGAAACCCCATAGAGACCCCTTTGCAAAATAAAACTATCTTGTGCATGCTTCCATGCATGACTTAGATTCCATTACTTTGTGTGTGTGAAGAATTGTTTGTTTGACTTTGGTTTGGAATGTGAATTGAATTTGTGTTTGCTTGATTGATTTGTAGTGAAGTGTGATACTAGAAAGATCAAGGAGTGAACCACCATTCCCTACCAAAAAGGCAAGTGATGCTTCATACTTTCTATCCTATTACTTTCACTATGCATTAGTGATTTTGCTAAGTAAAACTTGCATGGATTTTGCTAAGTATAGATCTTGCTATAGGAAAACCTAGTAGATGAATCCTTAGTAGGATTTTCCTAAGTTAAGATTCCTAGTACTATCAAGCTTAGCCTAGCTAATAGAAAACATGGGTGGAATATATATTCACACTATGGAAAAATATTCTAAGTCTAAGGACTTGTGATTTTGTCTAATAAAACAACTAAGTTAAAGAATCACCTGGGTGGAATGGAATATCTTGGTGGAGAATGGTTGAGTGGTTCACAATGCCATGGACTTGGATTGTGTATCTCACTTGTGGTATGCCACCCAGGAACAAAGAGATTTGAGATGTCAAATGTTGAGAAGCTTCAAGTGCAACCACTTGGCAATATGGGCTCTGCCATGATCATATAGGTTGCAAGAACTTAGCCATATGGACAGTGGGTGGTAGTGTTTGATAGGTTGGAACGCGTCCATATTGGTCTAAGGGAAGGCTTCTGAAAGATTTTGTCTTGGGAAACCAAGTCTTGTGGGTAAAGTGCACCACCTCTGCAGAGTGTAAAATCTAAGTACTTAGCCATGTCCCTGGTAAAGGACAATTTGAGCATCAAGACATGGAAGCAATCGAGAATCTCATCATTCAAATTTCTAAATTAAAATCTTGTGGTTTGAACAAGGGTTGTTTGAATTCTTCAATCATTGATGGAGAGATGGCTTGGTACAAGGATCTTGAAATCTTTGATTGAGGAAATGATTTTGTCAAGCAAAAACTTAGTATTTTCAAAATGATAAGAAAAATCTATTTTGAGCAATGCAAGCCTCAACTCCTCTTAGCCAAATGCATATAGATGATAGATTCCACTTTACCAATATAGTATCACTTGCCAATACAATTCAAATGTATTGACCCTTTGTGGCTGTAACTTGTATGTTCCAGGTTTGATTGATTTTAGTGAAGATTGATTGTTTAGGATTACAAAGTCTACAACCAACATCTGCCTGTGGCACTTTGAAGATGAAGGACCCATGATTATATTTATTCCGCTGCAATGTAATGTAATAGCCTAATGAGCTATGTTTGATGTAATACAATTATGTTATTCCTGGTTATAAAGTTATATTATGACCCTTGTTTCTTGATATTACATCTAAACTGTGGATGCTAGCTATTGATCCAGGGACTAGCATTGTAAACACAGGAGGGATCAATCTTATTAAAGGTTGGGACCCCTACAATGACCCGACCTACTTGATAGATCTATGTAGGATTTTGCAATGCCAAGACATGATGAGACACTTTGTGGCAGATGTGGGCCCATGCCAACATTGCATGGTCTATAGACCTCTCTTGGTTGGCTAGAAACACCATCATCAACGTAGTGGTTGTGTGCCTTAGCACTTGGCCAACATGATGCCATCCTATTCATAGATCTTAGTATAATACTACTATGCCAAGACATGATGAGACACAACTGTGGGAAATGTGGGGCCATGCCAATATTGATGGGCTATAGAACTCTCTGGGTTGGCTAGAAACACCATCATCAACTTAGTGGTTGTGTGAGTCACTACACATGATCATCATGATCCCACCCACTTGATATCTCTAAGTATAATAGTGCTATGCCAAGCCATGACATATACTTGTGGCAGATGTGGAGCCATGCCAACATTGCATGCGATCTAGACCTCCCTAGGATGGATAGAAACACCTTCACCAACTTGTTGTTGTATGAGTCATCACTTGGCCAACATGATCCTACCTACTTGATAGATCTAAGTATGAATTTTATATGCCAAGATATGATGAGACACTTTGTGGTAGATGTGGGCAGATGCCAACATTGCATGGTCTATAGACCTCTCTGGGTTGGCTATAAACACCATACTAAAATTATTGGTTGGGTGAGTCACTACACCTGACCAACATGATCCCACCCACACTTGATAGATCTAGCTATAAGAGTGCTATGCCAAGCCATGACACAAACTTGTGGCAAATGTGGGGCCATGCCAACATTGCATGGGATCTAGACCTATCTGGGTTGGATAGAAACACATTCACCAACTTGTTGTTGTATGAGTCATCAATTGGCCAACATGATCCTACCTACCCAATAGATCTAAGTATGAATTTGCTATGCCAAGGCATGATGAGACACTTTGTGGTAGATGTGGGACCCATGCCAACATTGCATGGTCTATACACCTGTCTTGGTTGGCTAGAAACACCATCATCAACCTAGTGGTTGTGTTACTTAGATCTTTGACTACATGATGCCACCCTATTGATAGATCTTAGTATAACTCTACTATGCCAACACATGACAAGACACAATTGTGGGAAATGTGGGGCCATGCCAACATTGCATGGGCTATAGAACTCTCTAGGTTGGCTAGAAACACCATCAACAACTTAGTACTTGTGTGAGTCACTACACCACATCATCATGATCCCACCCACTTGATATATCTAAGTATAATAGTGCTAAGCCAAGCCATGACATATACGTGTGGCAGATGTGGGGCCATGCCAACATTGCATGGGATCTGGACCTCTCTGGTCTAGATAGAAACACCTTCACCAACTTGTGTTTGTGTGAGTCATCAATTGGCCAACATGATCCTACCTACTTGATAGATTTAACTATAATTTTGCTATGCCATGCCATGACACACATAACCGTGGCAAATGTGGGGCCATGCCAACATTGCATGCGCTATAGACCTCTATGGGTTGGCTATAAACACCATAATAAAATTATTGGTTGGGCGAGTAACTACACCTAACCAACATGATCCCACCCACACTTGATAGATATAGCTATAAGAGTTCTATGCCAAGCCATGACACAAACTTGTAGAAAATGTGGGGCCAATCCAACAGTGCATGGGATCTCGACCTCTCTAGGCTGGATAGAAACACCTTCACCAACTTGTTGTTGAATGAGTAATTAATTAGCCAACATGATCTGACCTACTTGATAGATCTAAGTATGATTTTGCAATGCCAAGACATGATGAGACACTTTGTGCTAGATGTGGGCCCATTCCAACATTGCATGGTCTATAGACCTCTCTTGGTTTTGTTAGAAACACCATCATCAACCTAGTGGTTGTGTGCCTTAGCACTTGGCCAACATGATGCCATCTATTCATAGATCTTAGTATAACACTACTATGCCAAGACATGATGAGACACATGTAGAGGTCCCAACCTTTAATAAGGTAGATATCCCTGTGTTTACAATGCTAGTCCCTGGATCAATAGCTAGCATCCACAGTTAAGATGTAATATCAAGAAACAAAGGTCATAATACAACTTTATAACCAGGAATAAAATAAATTATTACATCTTACATAGCTCAATTGGCTATCACATTACATTGCAGCATAATATCTATAAGCATGGGGTCCTTCATCTTCAAAGTGCCACAGGCAGTCATGTTGGTTGTAGACTTGTAATCCTATTCAATAAACTTCACTAACATCAAACAAACCTGCAACATAATAAGTTGCTGCCACAAGGGTCAATACATTTAATTGTATTAGCAAGTTTCACTACTAAGTGGAAATATGTGAATCCTATCATTACATGCATATTTGGTTAAGTGGGGTTTAGGCTCAATTGCAGAAAGCAATATAGTTTTATCCTATCTTTTCAAAATAGTTTTTGATCTTTGTCAAATCTTTTTGAACTTCTTGGAAAACTCCATGTGCTTCTAATCCCTTGTTGTCAGCCTCAAGTTTTTAACTTTGAGAAATTGGAATGTCGAGATCTTCCATAGCTTCAGGCCTTAGTTGCTCAGAGTTGTCCATAACCGGGGACACGGCTAAGTACTTAGAATTTGATCTTCTGCAGAAGTTGTACACTTTACCCACATGACACAATCTCATCTTGATGCCACCAGTGGCCGCTGGATAAGTACTCACCAAGATGGAGTACTGGCAGATTGAGAATGTGACAAAGTCTTTCCATAGGAGTTCTCCCAATACACAATGCTAGCTTGTCATTCAGGCACCAATGTAGGGTTCCAAGTTGCCTAGCACAAATCTAGTTAACCTGAAGATGCCAATGCATGGGTCTTCCACTATGTAGTTGACTAAGCCAGAGCCCATTTAGCATGTGGCTGTACACGGAAGCCACTGTACGAGAAACATGTTCAATCTCTAAGTCCCTGGGTGGTTTTCTTCTAGTGCACAACAAAAAGAGATTGCCATATAAACATGGTTCCTTTTGTTGCCACCTTGTCCAAAACTTGAGTATCCTTGTCCACCCAGGTGGTTCATTGAGTACTTGTTTTATTATATAAAACATAAGTCTTTTCAATACTTCATATAATCTTAACATGTATACCATCCCAATATATAGCAGGACTAAGCATACTACAACTACATTTGTTTCCACTAAGGAATATATAAGGGTATCCTATTAGGATTTAGCATAGCATAAAAATGTAGTAAACCTTATCATGCATGTTTCAAAAATCCACTAAGTGTAATGAAAATAGTAGGACTTGGATGATAGTGTCACTTGCCTTTTTGGTAGAGAATGTTGGTTCACTTCTTGATCTTTCTAATATCACACTCTTCTAACTTCACTACAAATCAATCAAGCAAACATATATTCAACTAGCATTCCAACCAATATTCAAACAATTCATCACACATAAAATAATAGAAACAAAGTCATGCATGCAAGCATGCAAAAGATAGTTTTATTTGCAAAGGTGGTTTCTACTAGGCTCTAAACATTATAAGGTCCAAAGTGGTCATTTACTAAAGTGGTAAAACCATTTGTAAAAGGTTTTATCTATAAACCATTTTTAAGTCATTTCATTATTTTATGTGGTTGAAAAATGCTTTTAGCAAAGCAATAATTTTATATTGTTCATGAAATAAGTTGTTAATTCACAAAACTTGGTGTTTAGGGTCAGAACTTTTGAATCTAAACATTTCCCAAAGGTTTTACTCAAAAATCATTTCCATAACAAAATCAATATTTTTATTTGACTAGAAATGAGCTAATTCAAGTATTTACTCCTAAACTTCACAAAATTCATTTTTAATTCCATAAGTTGGTTCCTAGGGTCAGTAGGTTCACAACAAACCATTTTTCAAAGATTTCACATTAAAATTTTATCTAGAACATTTTTTATATTCAAAATAAGCCTACACATGTTTCTGCAAATTCAACCAATTTACCAGAAGCAAATCATTAAAAACATTGCATGGTTGCAAAGTACTTGTTCTACTGATTCCACTGATATAAAATTTGTAAAATTTGGACGTGTAGATTTTAAGTTATGAATTTTACAAGTTTGCATACAAATTAGATTCAGAATTGTGTTTTAAATCAAACTAGTGCCACGCGGCGCAATCTTATTGGCCGGTACCACTTCGGGTGGATCGGCCTCTGTGGATCGTTGGATCTAACTTAAAACGAATGGATCAGATGGGCGCGTACCCCTTCTTCTAGTTCTAATCGCAGCCAGACACTTTGCATCTAACGGTTCACAGCAGCTCGACCACGATCTGGCGGCGCACGCTTGGGATGCGGCGGCGACTGGCGGCGCACGCTCGGGATGCGGCGGTGCCGGCTGTACAGGAAGCAAGTGAAGAAGCGGAGGTGCTCACCGTGCTCGCGAGGTCAAGGTGAAGATCAAGGTGGCGCTGGCTTGGCGAGGGGTGCTCAGGGACGGTGACGATTGCTCGTCGGAGTGGGTGGCGGCGTCAGGCGGCTCTGGAGGTCGTCGAGGGCGATGCTGCAGTTCACCCCAAGGAAAAACAAAGGCATGGTTAGATGCAGGCGAGTGTGGCGAGTGTAGGAGTGTCATCGGGAAGGAGAGGGGAGGACGTCTGCTTACGGGAATACTTCGTCGGAGCGTCAGCAGACGGCGGTAGCGCTCAGATGATGTCGAAGCCGAGGCTATGGGGCACTCGCGGCGAGTTAGAGGCACTGGCAGATGCACCTGGGGGTGGAGAACAAACTCGTGTGCAGTGGGAGGCGAGAGGTGGCGGAATGTGGCCGGAATTGCTCGCGTAGCTCTTCGGATACGGCGGTGGTTGAGCTCAAAATCGGAGCAGCCTAGGGGCAGAGGGGAGGCGCTGTTTTGGGGGAAAGGTAGAGGAGGCGTGGGAGGTTTTGTATGCGTCGTCAGGGGCGAGAATAACACCGGCAGTAACTCGCATTCATCGCCGCATTCAAAGGCAGCAACGGCGAGGAAGAACGGTCGCGAGGGAGACGACGCTGAGGTGGCGTGGGGTCGTGCTGTTAGCGAAAGAGAGAGAGTGGGAGTGGGTCCTCTGCGTCAGTGACTGTGTGGGTTCTTTTCCGGGTGAAAACGTTTTGCGCGTGGGGGGGGGGGGGGGTTTAGTTGGGCTTGCTAGGCCGGCTTAGTGGGTTGAGTCTATTTCTATATTTTTTTATTCTGATTGCTTTTTCTTTTTCTATTTGATTTTCTGTTTTGATTTTCAATCAAACAATTAAACACTCAAAAGATTTCAAATCTTTGACAAACTTTGTATAATTTTTAGTTCTATTCGACAACACAAACCAAAGTCCAAAATAAAATAATACTTTTATTCTTTTAGGATCTATTTAATAATTAAATAAAATAGTCCTTAGTTATTAATTCAAATAGGATTTGATTTATTAAAATCTCCATTTGAAATCTAAATAATACCAAAATAATTTCAGTAGGTTTTATTTGAAAATATAAAACACTTGGAAAACTTATTTAAAATAAACTAATAAGTTTTATTGTTTATTTAAAATGGGAAAAGCCTTTACTTAAATAAAATTGGATATTAAATCCTCATTATTTTATTTAATTAAACCTTTACTCTTTTTATCAAATAGGAATGTTTTATTTCAAAAGCTTGGTCAAGATTTTAATTTGGCTTTAAGAAATAATCTTTATTTGTAATTATACCTTTTTTTTTAAAACAAATTTTTTTTATTAAAAGATCTAAAATAGTAATTTCAACTATCAAAACTTTCTTTATTAATTGTTTATCTTTTTAAATCCCTTTAGGATTTATTTGATCAAAAATAGGTTTGATGTTTCCAATTGGATTCAAAAAGTTTCTTCTCTCCCCAATTTTCAACAAAGTTTTATTTTGTTTATTTATTTTTCACATTTCAAAATTTGGAAAAATTTTGGGATGTGACAGGCTACCACCCTTAAAATAAATCTCGTCCCGAGATTTGGGAAGGCTAAAGGTTACAAGTTGGCTTCAAGGCAACTAGGGTACTACCACCCTTAAAATAAAGTCTCATAGGGTTACATTGATGGTTCACTTGACTATAGGTTCAACACTTAATATCTATCAAGGAATCCTTATTTGATTCTTCTGAGTTAACTAGTTTCTGACATCCACTTCTTCTATATCTTCAAAGTTTCTATCCATGTCAATGTGGTTCACATGTCCTTTCTGGGTCACATTGGAGTCATTTCCATTGGCTTTTCTAGCATCCTTTTTCTTGTTCTTCTCAGGACAGTCTGATGCATAGTGTCCAAGTTCCTTGCAGTTATAGCACTGCAACTGGCTAATGTCTTTCTTGAAAGTGTCAAGTTGGTTCTGATCAAGGTCATCTCCATTGTCTTTATCATTTCCATTATTATCACTTCCATTGTTGTTGTGGTAATACTGATGTGGTTCAGAATCTTCATTGCTCTTTTTGAATGAATGCTTGTTCTTTGATGATCCTGAGTGATTCTTGAGTTTATGCTTCCTCTTTCTATTCTCAACTTGATTCATCTTGTTTTCCAAAATAGTGGCTTTGTCATAGAGTGATTGATAAGTTGGGACATAGGCAACAGCTAGTTGCAGGTTCAACTCATCATTAAGTCCTTCAAGAATTTTTTCTTTTCTCTTAGCATCCGTATCAACTTCATCTGGTGCATAGCGTGCCAGATTGTTGAATTCTTCAATATACTCAGCCACACTGAGGTGACGCTGTTTTAGATTGTGAAACTCCTTTTTCTTCAAGTACATCACTCCAGGTGAGATGTGAGTTGTTCTGAATCCATCCTCAAAAATAGCCCAAGTTACATCTTCAAGGGGAGTGGTGATTTGAAAGTTGTCCCACCATGTTGCTGCTGGTCCTTCAAGCAGAAATGCTGCAAACCTTACTTTTTCTTCATCAGTGCAGCCAACAGTCACTAAGTCTTTGTTCACTGAACGTAACCAATCGTCAGCTTCCATTGGGTCAGTTGTTCCAGAGAACCTTGCAGGCCTAAGTTTCAGAAACTTGGTGAGCATGTCAAGTGCCGGAGGGTTATTCTGATTGTTGTTGTTGTTGTTGTTGTTGTTGTTGTTGTTGTTCTGATTCTGTATATATGTGGTCATCTGTTGCATCAAATGTGTCTGAGCTGCCATCATCTGCTGCATCTCAGGGGTGATGTTGTTGTTTTGGTTGGGTTGGCACGACGAGGAGGCATCTGTTGGTTTGATAGGGATGAGTATTGGTCGATAGATTTTTAAGAAGTTCTAGCACACAACTCAAAAACCAAACATGTTCAATCAAACAATCAAGCAATCAACAAGAAACTATTCACTTATGAAATTATGGGTTTAACTCATGAGTTGAAAGAAATAACAAGTTTTCTTGATATAATCAACCTAGTATAGTCATACCTCATAGGTCAATATGATCCATACTCTAACTTGATATCAACATCTTTGGTGGGCAATCTAATGTCTCTTGGTTCTCACTTGTAGTCCTTAGTAATATCCAAGGTTGAAGTCCTTGGTGAAAATGTTGAAGATGTTGAAGTCATTAGAGTTGAAGTCATTAGAGTTGAAGATTTGAAGTCATTAGAGTTGATGAAATCTTTTGCACATGGTAAAGTCTTTGGCCATGGGGTAGGCTTTGTCCATCAAGTTGAAAATAGAAGAGATGTAGAGTGAAAACCAAAAATGGTTGAGGAAAGGGTTTACAAGATTGTTTGTAAATAAGTTTTTGGAACAAAAACAACTCCTATTTTTCTAAGGGGTTTGTCCAATCCTAGGGTTACAATCCTACAGGCAACACAGTGCTCTGATACCATCTATAGAGGTCCCAACCTTTAATAAGGTAGAGATCCCTGTGTTTACAATGCTAGTCCCTGGATCAATAGCTAGCATCCACAGTTAAGATGTAATATCAAGAAACAAAGGTCATAATACAACTTTATAACCAGGAATAAAATAAATCATTACATCTTACATAGCTCAATTGGCTATCACATTACATTGTAGCAGTGTTAGACCCCTCCTTTATAAAGGATATGATCCCTATGATTGCAATGCTAGTCCCTGGATCAATGCTAGCATCCACAGTTTAAGATGAAGTACACAGATACAAAGGTCGTTTATTACATTCATTCTAGAGATAAAACATAGTCTTTTACAACTCATGGCCATAGGCCTAATACAAGAGTTTGAGGAATAAGTAAATAATCATAGGTATTCATCTTCATGTGCCACAGGCAAGCATGTTGAGTGTAGACTCATGACTCCTATTCATCATCGGAGTAACCTGCAACATCACAAGTTACAGCCACAGAGGGTCAATACTTTGGAATAGTATTGGCAAGTGATACCTTAGTGTATTTTAAGTGGACTATATTACTATATGCATTTGGCTAAGTGTAGCTTGGCTTGCTTTGCTTGAAAATAGGTTTTTACCTATTAGTTGAAAACCCTAAGTTCTTCTTTGTCAAAAACATTCCCAAAGAACCACCAATAGACATTGGGGTCTTCTCCCTTGTTCACCCACAAGTTTTTACTTAGAAGTTAGAGTGATGAGATTCTTGTAGCTTCCATGTCTTGATGCTCAAAGTGTCCATTTCCTTGGACTAGGCTAAGTACTTAGGTTTTCCATCTGCAGAGGTTGTGCACTTTCCCCACCAGACTTGGTTTCCCAAGACAGGACCTTTCAGAAGCCTTTCCTTAGTCAAAATGGACACGCTCCAACCTATCATCCCAACTACCACCAACTGTCCAAGTGACTAAGTTCTAGCAACTTATATGATCATGGCAGAGCCCATATTGCCAAGTGGTTGCACTGTAAGCTTTCTCAACACTTGGCCTCCAAATCCCTTTGTGCCTGGGTGGCTTACCACAAGTGAGATACACAACCCAAGTCCATGGCCTTGTGTAACCACTCAACATAACGCATACTTTCCATTCCACCCAGGAGGTTCATTTGACTTAGTGGTTTTATTAGAAAAGTATAAGTCTCATGACTTAGAAATATTTTCTTCATAGTAAGTGTAGTTTTTTACCAACCCTTGTTTTGCTATAAGCTAGGCTAAGCAAAGTATGGAAACTTATCTTAGGGATAATTCCTTAGCAATTCCACTAGACTACATAGGGTTTCCCATCTTTTGCATTAGACAAAATAACATGCAATACTATAACAAAATATCTAATGCCAGTTCAAAACATAGGACAAACATATTCATGTAAATATCACTTGCCTTGGTAGTGGGGAGTGTAGCACTCTTCACAATCACAATCACTAGCAAAATCTACACAAGAAATTATAGCATACCATTACACACAAATATATACATCCAAAAATAATATGCATGCATGCAAGAATTTACTAAGTGGTGATTTTTGAAAATTCTACCAAGTATGCTCATGTCTACAGAAACTTAACAAGTCACAAATTTGCCAACTAAACTTATTTGGCTCCAATACAATTTACCAAAATAAATCTCTATTTAAAATGGCCTTAAAACATGTTCTATAAATAAAATCATTTTAACTGTTACTATATGCTAAATAAATTGGATATTCAGAAAGGTCTTGTTTCACTGAATCCAACGGTATAAAATTTGCAAAAATCTAACGTGGCATTCAAAAGTTATAAGCATTTGAATTTGAAACAAATTTCTGATTTTAAATCTAATTTTAGATCTAACCCTAGCCACGCGTCGCGCTGTGATTGGCGCGTACCGCTTCGGTTGGATCACGCTCTGCTGCCGCAGGATCTAAACAGATCGAACGCTCCAGATTGCGTAACTCTTCGGGGTTAAGTGGATCTATCCTAGCGCTACGATACAGATCTAACGATCTAAAACAACCGGCCAAGAACTGGCGGCGCTTATCGGCTGTGCGCGGCGGCGACGACCAGACGGTGGCGGCGCCGGCGGTATAGATCGTTAGGTGGATGGGGAAGATGCTCACCGAGACCGCGAGGATGTGGGGATTCTCGACGTGTGAACAGCTCGGCAAGGGGCGCTCAGGGTTGCGGTAGATTTCTCGCCGGAGTTGGATCTGGCAGCGGTGGTTCTGTTCGAGGTCGGAGGCGACGTTGTAGATCACTAGGATGCCAAAGGAAGGTGTGGTCAGTTGCGGAAGATCACGGAGAACATGCGAGCGTGAATGACAAGGTTCGGGGCGGTCTGGACTTACCACTAGAGCTCGCCGGAGTTCGTGCAGAAGACGGTGGCGGTCAGTCGTCGATGTTGCCGAAGCTACGGGTCATGCGAAGGTAAACGGAGGGTGTCAGAAGGTGCACAGAGATTCACTGAACATGATAGCGTAAAAGCGAGACCAAGGAAAACTCTAGGCTCACCGGAATTTGCTGGCGCAGTCGTCGGAGACGGCGGGGTTGCAGAGAGCAATGCGCGCAGCCTGGGGGCGTTCTGTGCTTGGGGTTTGGGGGAAAAGAGAGAGGGGGCAGAGGGGGTTTATATAGCCTGGTCGTGAGCGAGAATCACTCGGCCATTGATTCGAATTGATGCCGCGAATTAAACAAAGAAAACGGCCGCGTTGATTGGGGATGAACTGGTCGTGCGGGTGGAGACGATGCTGGCGTGGAGGAGGCCCGCTTGTCAGCGACGTGTGCGAGGTGGAAGTGGGGTCTGCCTGTCAGCGGCTGAACGCGTGTGCTCGCGCGTGCGGGAGGAAAAGGAATGCCCCGGGTGGGCTTGCTGGGCTCGATTCGCTGCTGGGCCAGAAACCTGGCGCTCGGCCTTTTTCCTTTGTTTAAGTCTTTTTCTTTTATAATTCTATTTTCTGGAATGATTTTTGATATGAATTCAAATCCTTTTGAATTCAAACAAAACTGGGGATCTTTGCAGGGTTCTGTGGTTTCAAATACAGTCATTTAACCAAGTGGTTACCTTGCAAGGGTCTGGTCAAGCTTGGGTTCTGAAACAAACAGAGACTTGTTTCTAGTTTGTGAATGATTTAAATAGGGTTTAGAAAATATTTCTAAATTGGAAACTTGGGTTAAAATGCTACACCTAATCTTTCCAACAATGGAGGCAAGCAACCAATTTCCTAAACAATCCAATCTCAAAGGGTGATGGTCAATTGAGTTGAATTTGCACACATGAAATCATAGCTCAAACTTCTGTCTCTAAATGATTTTGAGAAAAACCCTAAATGGATGAATGATGCAAGAATGATATGAATGAGTTTTGGAATATGAATTTAGGGATGTTACAAATCTAACCCCCTTAAGATGAATCTCGCCCTCGAGATTCGGTTTGGCTAGCAAATAGGTGAGGGTGGTCTTTCCGAAGATCATCTTCTCTTTCCCATGTTGCTTCCTCTTCGGAGTGATGGTTCCATTGCACTTTACAAAACTTGATAGTCTTGGTCCTAGTAACTCTTTCTGCGGTCTCCAGAATCTTGACAGGCTTTTCCTCATAGGTGAGATCACTTTCTAGTTGGACTTCTTCCAAAGGTATGGTATCCTTCAAAGAAGATTATTCCATCTCTGGGTGACATTTCTTAAGCTGACTCACATGAAACACATTATGGACAGCTGACAGAGACTCTGGCAATTCAACTTCATATGCAACTTCTCCCTTGCGACTTAGAATCTTGAATGGCCCAACATATCTTGGTGCCAACTTCCCTTTGACTCCAAACCTTTTCACTCCACGAAGTGGTGATATTCTAAGATAAGCTCTATCTCCAACTTCGTAGGTGACTTCCCTACGTTTAGAATCCGCGTAGCTTTTCTGTCGGGACTGTGCTATCTTCAATCTGTCCTTAACCAGTTTGACTTTCTCTTCGGCGTCTTTGATAAGATCAGGTCCAAATAAACTTCTCTCTCCCACACCATTCCATAGTAATGGGGTGGTACATTTCCTTCCGTAGAGTAACTCAAATGGTGCCATTCCAATACTAGATTGATGACTATTGTTGTAAGAGAACTCTGCGTAAGGCAAGCTTTCATCCCAACTTGCTCCATAGTCTAAGGCACATGCCCTTAACATGTCTTCAAGAATTTGGTTAGTCCTTTCCGTTTGACCATCAGTTTGGGGATGAAAGGCAGTACTGAATTCCAACCTTGTCCCCAAAGATTCATGAAGCTGTCTCCAAAAGTGAGAAGTGAACTGAGTTCCTCTATCTGACACAATACTCTTAGGCACACCGTGAAGGCATACAATTCTGCTCATGTAGATCTTGGCTAACTTGGCACTTGTATAAGTTGTCTTCACGGGTATAAAATGAGCCACTTTTGTTAGGCGATCCACTACTACCCATATGGAATCATACCCTGACCTGGTCCTTGGTAATCCGGTAATGAAATCCATACCAATATTTTCCCACTTCCATTCAGGAATAGGCAGTGGTTGAAGCAAACCTGCTGGTTTCTGATGCTCCGCTTTGACTCTGCTACACACATCACACAAAGCAATATGTTCGGCGATGTCCCTTTTGAGATTGTTCCACCAAAACCTTTCCTTCATGTCCATGTACATCTTGGTATTTCCCGGGTGAATAGAATACGGAGAGTTGTGAGCTTCTTGTAGAATCAGTTTCCGTAACTCCGGATCTTGTGGAACACAAATACGTTTCCCGTGCCATAAGGTGCCTTGTTCGTCTAGATGGAAACTCTTGGCTTTCCCTAGACTTATATTTTCCTTAATCTTTTCAATTTCCTTATCAGTCTTCTGAATTTCTCGGATCTTGTCCAATAGAGTGGGTTGAACATCTAAGGACATGAGATGTCCTTCTGGTACAATCTCTAATCTGAGTTCCTTGAATTGTTTACACAGATCATCCGGCAATTCCCCTTTGGTAAGGCCATTTACGAACGTCTTACGACTTAAAGCATCGGCTACTACATTCGCTTTACCGGGGTGGTATTGCAAACGTAAGTCATAATCCTTGATAAGTTCTAGCCATCTCCTTTGCCTCATGTTGATTTCTTTCTGGGTGAAGATGTACTTCAAGCTCTTATGATCGGTGAACACTTCACACCGCTTACCCAAAAGGTAATGTCTCCATGTTTTGAGTGCATGGACGACAGAGGCTAACTCCAAATCATGAGTAGGATAATTTACTTCATGAGTTTTGAGTTGTCTCGAAGCATAGGCTACGACTTTACCGTCTTGCATAAGTACGACACCCAAACCTTGATGAGACGCATCAGAATATACTTGGAAATCCTTTTCCAAATCTGGCAGACATAGATCTGGTGCTGTCACAAGTCTCTTCTTCAACTCTTGGAAGCTGACTTCGCAACTTTCAGTCCAAGCAAATTTCTTGTCCTTCTTTAGCAATTCTGTCATTGGCTTAGCAACCTTCGAGAAATTTTCAATGAATCTTCTATAGTAACCTGCTAAGCCGAGGAAACTACGAACTTCTTTCACATTCTTGGGAGATTCCCATTCTGTCACAGCTGAAACTTTATCAGGATCAACTGCCACCCCATCCTTTGTCATAACGTGACCAAGGAAACCAACTTTCTCTAACCAAAACTCACACTTGCTAAACTTGGCATAAAGTTTATGCTCTCTTAACTTCTCAAGTATCAAGCGCAAGTGTCTTTCATGTTCTTCCTTGCTCTTGGAGTAGACTAAGATATCATCGATGAATACGACCACAAACTTGTCAAGAAATTCCATGAACACCTTGTTCATCATATTCATGAAGTATGCCGGAGCGTTGGTTAAACCAAAAGGCATTACGGTATACTCATACAATCCATATCTTGTGGTGAATGCTGTTTTTGGTATGTCTTGTTCTCTTATTTTGAGTTGAAAATAACCTGACCGGAGATCAATCTTCGAGAATACACATGCTCCTTCTAGCTGATCGAACAAGTCGTTGATTCTTGGTAAAGGATATTTGTTCTTGATGGTAACCTCGTTGAGAGAACGGTAGTCAATACATAATCTTTGTGTTCTATCCTTCTTTTCCACGAATAATACTGGGGCTCCCCAAGATGAAGAACTTGGTTGTATGAACCCTTTCTGCAACTGTTCTCCTAGCTGCTTCTTGAGCTCTTTCAACTCATCAACTGACATTTTGTACGGTCTCTTAGCTATTGGTCCAGATCCTGGCACCAAATCTATCAGAAACTCCACATCTCTATCCGGTGGAATTCCTGGTAACTCTTCCGGAAACACATACGGATACTCACATAGTATTGGCACACTGTCCAAGCTAACCCCCTTAAGAGAATTCAGATTACTTCCCTTGGATTCAAAATTTGACTTAAATTTTATTCTTTTTCCTTCAGGGGTTGTGAGTGTAACTGTACGATTGGCACAATCTAATACTCCTTCATACTTAGCCATCCAATCCATTCCCAAAATTACGTCTAGTCCTTGGGAATCTAGGATTATCAGGCTTACTGGAAACTTATGCTTTCCAAACTCTATGATGAGATCCCGGCATCCAAGGCTTACTATCATATCTCCCCCGGAGAACTAACCTTTATTGGACACCCAATGTTTTCTGATGCAAAGCCATTTCTATCCACAAATGCCTTTGATATGAATGAATGAGATGCACCGGTATCAAAGAGTACAAATGCTGAAATTGAATTGAGTCTGAACTTACCAGCCACGACATCAGGCTCCTCAGAGACCTCCTCCACATTGATGTGGTTAACTTGTCCTTTCTGAAAAGGATTTGGCTTGTTAGGTCCTTCAACTTTCTTCTCAGGGCACTCATTGGCATAATGCCCCAGCTTCTTGCATTTGAAGCACTCAACCTGACTGATGTCCTTTTTAGGAGGTTGGCTTCCACTTCCACTACCATTTCCACTATAGTGGCTCTTATGTCCACCCTTGTGGTTCTTGTACTTGTCCTTGTCATGACTGCGATGATGCTTGTTGTCATGACGGTTGTGGTTGTGCTTGCTGAATTTCCCGTGTTTATGGGATCCTGAGTTGCCACTGTCATCATAGTGAGATCGTTTGTGAGACGACCCCGAGTTGTGTTTGTCGGAGTGTTTCCTTTTCCTACTCTCGACTTGCTTCATTTTACTTTCCAAAATAGCAGCCTTGTCACACAACGACTGATAAGTTGGAACATATGCCACAGACAGCTGTAGATTCAGCTCATCATTCAAACCTTCCAAGAACTTTTCCTTTCTTTTTGCATCTGTATCCACCTCATCCGGTGCATAGCGCGCCAGATTGTTGAACTCTTCTATGTATTCTGCCACGCTGCGGTGGCGCTGTTTCAGGTTGTGAAACTCCTTCTTTTTCAGACTCATCATTCCTGATGAGATATGACCAGTGCGAAAGCCATCTTCAAAGATAGCCCAAGTCACCTCATCAATAGGAGTGGTGATTTGGAAGTTGTCCCACCATGTGGCGGCTGGTCCTTCCAACAGATGTGCGGCGAATCTGACTTTTTCAGCATCCGTGCAGCCCACTGTCACTAAGTCTTTGTTCACAGAACGTAGCCAGTCATTGGCTACCATGGGATCAGTTGTTCCCGAAAATTTTTCTGGCCTCAGACGCAGAAATCTGGTGAGCATATCAAAACCCGGAGGGTTGTTGTTGTTGTTGTTGTTGTTGTTGTTGTTGTTGTTGTTGTTGTTGTTATTGTTGTTGTTGTTGGGGTTGTTGTTGTTGTTATTCTGGTTCTGGATGAATTTTGTCATCATTTGCATAAGCTGTGTTTGCGCATTCATCATTTGTTGCATTTCCGGGGTGATGTTGTTGGGGTTGGGGTTTGCGCGACGGGGAGGCATCTGTGGTTTGTTCAAATAGATAAGAATGAGATACCCATAGATGTTTCATGCACAATACATCATAAGCAAACACATAACAAGCAACATAAGAATAAAAGTTCAACAACCACATAACAAGCTCATGAAGTAAAACACACAAGTGGCAAGCCATCCACATGTCGGATGGTCCAATAATAAGTTCGTAATAACAAGTATGAATATGAAAGGTAAACAAGTAGTCAAGTCTACTCATCAGCATCTATCTCCTCCTCGACGAAGGTAAGACCTGCGTTCTCCATCGCGGTCTTGTTCTCCTCAATCGTAGTGGTCAAGGAATCGACCTTGGCCTTGAGAGCCCTCTTCTGGGAGCGAAGCCTCTCAATAACCATCTGCTGCTGCTCAAGCTCGAAGTCCTTGGACTTCAGTTCCTCGGTCATGTCCCGGATCTTCTTGTTCCTATCCTGGACGCATTTCTCCCGACTCTTGAACTTGCGGTCCTGGGCCTCGAACTTTGTCTCCATTTCCTTGATCATCTCATCCTGCTGCGCAAAAAGCTTGTCCTTCTCGCGAAGCTGCACCTGAAGCTCGTCATTTCCTAGCATGACGTTCGTCCTGTCCGTATCTACGTGCCTGAGAAGAGTCTCTAAGTCCTGAAGATAGAGACGTATCGGCTCTGCAGTGCTCCTCGAGTCGTCCTCAAAGTCGATGGACTCTCCATCAACATCACGTCTTCCGAAGACGTGAAAGTGAGTGCCCCTAACCTGCCGGGAGTGACGGCCTAACAGTCGTCCTATCAGGTCCTGCATGACTACCTCCATGCCTCTCTCCCTGTCATCGTGCATCAGCTTGAAGACGATGGCCTCCGTAGTAGGCTCAGTCTGGCGTCCGGGCTGGTTCACCTTGAAGCCCCAGAGGTCCTTCCTCTCGAACTTGGTGAGTGGGTACACCGTGATGGTGGGTATAGGGAGATCAAGCAGAGTGATAAGCTCAATGATACGGGGACCAAAACGAGTAACCTGAAACTCCTCAACAGTGCTGATGGCAATAGGCATCTATTTATAAGAATGAAAAAGTTAGAACAACACAATTCAGGGTAATCAAGACAAACATTCATACATATCCATGGATCACAATCATCACACAAGTCATGCATACATAAGTCCATTACATCAATCAAAGTCCATACATATTTAAAGTATCATTTTTGGAAATAAGGTGATAAGTGGTGGTCCAACTAACGAAGTGCCCTTACAATCCAATCTCACGGGATCTATTTGCAAACACAATGTTCCTAGAGGCAATCCACCAATCTTGCTCTCTTGACTCTATCACTAAGTCTATAACATCTCCCCTTATCTCTTGGTTGGTGGCTTCCAACTCTTGAGTAAGCTCCTTCTCTTTCTCTAAGTCCTTTTGGAGGTTGAGCATTCTGCACTTGACTCTAGCACTTAACTCTTTGATAGTCCTCCAAGCTCCATCCCTGGCTGACTCAAAGAATGTGGTGTGCATTGTAGTGTTGGTGTACATGCAGAATCCCCTTTCTTTGTGGTTGTCTTCCTTGTTCTTGTACAAGTGACGTTGCACCCACCAATACTCCACTCCTTCATCCATCACTGGAAAGCCCTTGTACACAGCTGCACCATGTGCATCCATTGCCACCATAAGGTCCTTGAGAATATTGGGAAACTCAGTTTCGCACTCCAAGGTCATGGTCATGAGTGGTCCTTTTTTCACGGCTTCGTTAATGGAGTTCATTTACAAAGGAAGTTGAAAGAGATTAGAAAAGTTTTACGAGAAGAATAGACAAGTGTAGAAGTAGTTGAAGAAAAACTTTTTCCTTAGTGGTTTTCCAATCCTAGGGTCATAATCCTACAGGCAACACAGTGCTCTGATACCATCTGTTAGACCCCTCCTTTATAAAGGATAGGATCCCTGTGATTGCAATGCTAGTCCCTGGATCAATGCTAGCATCCATAGTTTAAGATGAAGTACACAGATACAAAGGTCGTTTATTACATTCATTCCAGAGATAAAACATAGTCTTTTACAACTCATGGCCATAGGCCTAATACAAGAGTTTGAGGAATAAGTAAATAAACATAGGTCTTCATCTTCATGTGCCACAGGCAAGCATGTTGAGTGTAGACTCATGACTCCTATTCATCATCGGAGTAACCTGCAACATCACAAGTTACAGCCACAGAGGGTCAATACTTTGGAATAGTATTGGCAAGTGATACCTTAGTGTATTTTAAGTGGACTATATTACTATATGCATTTGGCTAAGTGTAGCTTGGCTTGCTTTGCTTGAAAATAGGTTTTTACCTATTAGTTGAAAACACTAAGTTCTTCTTTGTCAAAAACATTCCCAAAGAACCACCAATAGACATTGGGGTCTTCTCCCTTGTTCACCCACAAGTTTTTACTTAGAAGTTGGAGTGATGAGATTCTTGTAGCTTCCATGTCTTGATGCTCAAAGTGTCCATTTCCTTGGAATAGGCTAAGTACTTAGGTTTTCCATCTGCAGAGGTTGTGCACTTTCCCCACCAGACTTGGTTTCCCAAGACAGGACCTTTCAGAAGCCTTTCCTTAGTCAAAATGGACGCGCTCCAACCTATCATCCCAACTACCACCAACTGTCCAAGTGACTAAGTTCTAGCAACTTATATGATCATAGCAGAGCCCATATTGCCAAGTGGTTGCACTGTAAGCTTTCTCAACACTTGGCCTCCAAATCCCTTTGTGCCTGGGTGGCTTACCACAAGTGAGATACACAACCCAAGTCCATGGCCTTGTGTAACCACTCAACATAACCCATACTTTCCATTCCACCCAGGAGGTTCATTTGACTTAGTGGATTTATTAGAAAAGTATAAGTCTCATGACTTAGAAATATTTTCTTCATAGTAAGTGTAGTTTTTTACCAACCCTTGTTTTGCTATAAGCTAGGCTAAGCAAAGTATGGCAAATTATCTTAGGGATAATTCCTTAGCAATTCCACTAGACTACATAGGGTTTCCCATCTTTTGCATTAGACAAAATAACATGCAATACTATAACAAAATATCTAATGCCAGTTCAAAACATAGGACAAACATATTCATGTAAATATCACTTGCCTTGGTAGTGGGGAGTGTAGCACTCTTCACAATCACAATCACTAGCAAAATCTACACAAGAAATTATAGCATACCATTACACACAAATATATACATCCAAAAATAATATGCATGCATGCAAGAATTTACTAAGTGGTGATTTTTGAAAATTCTACCAAGTATGCTCATGTCTACAGAAACTTAACAAGTCACAAATTTGCAACTAAACTTATTTGGCTCCAATACAATTTACCAAAATAAATCTCTATTTAAAATGGCCTTAAAACATGTTATATAAATAAAATCATTTTAACGGTTACTATATGCTAAATAAATTGGATATTCAGAAAGGTCTTGTTTCACTGAATCCAACGGTATAAAATTTGCAAAAATCTAACGTGGCATTCAAAAGTTATAAGCATTTGAATTTGAAACAAATTTCTGATTTTAAATCTAATTTTAGATCTAACCCTAGCCACGCGTCGCGCTGTGATTGGCGCGTACCGCTTCGGTTGGATCACGCTCTGCTGCCGCAGGATCTAAACAGATCGAACGCTCCAGATTGCGTAACTCTTCGGGGTTAAGTGGATCTATCCTAGCGCTACGATACAGATCTAACGATCTAAAACAACCGGCCAAGAACTGGCGGCGCTTATCGGCTGTGCGCGGCGGCGACGACCAGATGGTGGCGGCGCCGGCGGTACATATCGTTAGGTGGATGGGGAAGATGCTCACCGAGACCGCGTGGATGTGGGGATGCTCGACGTGTGAACAGCTCGGCAAGGGGCACTCAGGGTTGCGGTAGATTTCTCGCCGGAGTTGGATCTGGCAGCGGTGGTTCTGTTCGAGGTCGGAGGCGACGTTGTAGATCACTAGGATGCCAAAGGAAGGTGTGGTCAGTTGCGGAAGATCACGGAGAACATGCGAGCGTGAATGACAAGGTTCGGGGCGGTCTGGACTTACCACTAGAGCTCGCCGGAGTTCGTGCAGAAGACGGTGGCGGTCAGTCGTCGATGTTGCCGAAGCTACGGGTCATGCGAAGGTAAACGGAGGGTGTCAGAAGGTGCACAGAGATGCACTGAACATGATAGCGTAAACACGAGACCAAGGAAAACTCTAGGCTCACCGGAATTTGCCGGCGCAGTCGTCGGAGACGGCGGGGTTGCAGAGAGCAATGCGCGCAGCCTGGGGGCGTTCTGTGCTTGGGGTTTGGGGGAAAAGAGAGAGGGGGCAGAGGGGGTTTATATAGCCTGGTCGTGAGCGAGAATCACTCGGCCATTGATTCGAATTGACGCCGCGAATTAAACACAGAAAACGGCCGCGTTGATTGGGGATGAACTGGTCGTGCGGGTGGAGACGATGCTGGCGTGGAGGAGGCCCGCTTGTCAGCGACGTGTGCGAGGTGGAAGTGGGGTCTGCCTGTCAGCGGCTGAACGCGTGTGCTCGCGCGTGCGGGAGGAAAAGGAATGCCCCGGGTGGGCTTGCTGGGCTCGATTCGCTGCTGGGCCAGAAACCTGGTGCTCGGCCTTTTTCCTTTGTTTAAGTCTTTTTCTTTTCTAATTCTATTTTCTGGAATGATTTTTGATATGAATTCAAATCCTTTTGAATTCAAACAAAACTGGGGATCTTTGCAGGGTTCTGTGGTTTCAAATACAGTCATTTAACCAAGTGGTTACCTTGCAAGGGTCTGGTCAAGCTTGGGTTCTGAAACAAACAGAGACTTGTTTCTAGTTTGTGAATGATTTAAATAGGGTTTAGAAAATATTTCTAAATTGGAAACTTGGGTTAAAATGCTACACCTAATCTTTCCAACAATGGAGGCAAGCAATCAAGTTCCTAAACAATCCAATCTCAAAGGGTGATGGTCAATTGAGTTGAATTTGCACACATGAAATCATAGCTCAAACTTCTGTCTCTAAATGATTTTGAGAAAAACCCTAAATGGATGAATGATGCAAGAATGATATGAATGAGTTTTGGAATATGAATTTAGGGATGTTACAAGCAGAATATCTATAAGCATGGGGTCCTTCATTTTCAAAGTGCCACAGGCAGTCATGTTGGTTGTAGACTTGTAATCCTATTCAATAAACTTCACTAACATCAAACAAACCTGCAACATAATAAGTTGCAGCCACAAGGGTTAATACATTTGAATTGTATTGGCAAGTTTCACTACTAAGTGGAAATATGTGAATCCTATCATTACATCCATATTTGGTTAAGTGGGGTTTAGGCTCAATTGCAGAAAGCAATATAGTTTTATCCTATCTTTTCAAAATAGTTTTTGATCTTTGTCAAATCTTTTTGAACTTCTTGGAAAATTCCAAGTGCTTCTAATCCCTTATTGTCACCCTCAATTTTTTAACTTTGAGAAATTGGAATGTCGAGATCTTCCATAGCTTCAGGCCTTAGTTGCTCAGAGTTGTCCATAACCGAGGACACGGCTAAGTACTTAGAATTTGATCTTCTGCAGAAGTTGTACACTTTACCCACATGACACAATCTCATCTTGATGCCACCAGTGGACGCTGGATAAGTACTCACCAAGATGGAGTACTGGCAGATTGAGAATGTGACAAAGTCTTTCCATAGGAGTCCTCCCAATACACAATGCTAGCTTGTCATTCAGGCACCAATGTAGGGTTCCAAGTTCCCTAGCACAAATCTAGTTTACCTGAAGATGCCAATGCATGGGTCTTCCACTATGTAGTTGACTAAGCCAGAGCCCATTTAGCATGTGGCTGTACACGGAAGCCACTGTACGAGAAACATGTTCAATCTCTAAGTCCCTGGGTGGTTTTCTTCTAGTGCACAACAAAAAGAGATTGCCATATAAACATGGTTCCTTTTGTTGCCACCTTGTCCAAAATTTGAGTATCCTTGTCCACCCAGGTGGTTCATTGAGTACTTGTTTTATTATATAAAACATAAGTCTTTTCAATACTTCATATAATCTTAACATGTATCCCATCCCAATATATAGCAGGGCTAAGCATACTACAACTACATTTGTTTCCACTAAGGAATATATATGGGTATCCTATTAGGATTTAGCATAGCATAAAAATGTAGTAAACCTTATCATGCATGTTTCAAAAATCCACTAAGTGTAATGAAAATAGTAGGACTTGGATGATAGTGTCACTTGCCTTTTTGGTAGAGAATGTTGGTTCACTTCTTGATCTTTCTAATATCACACTCTTCTAACTTCACTACAAATCAATCAAGCAAACATAGATTCAACTAGCATTCCAACCAATATTCAAACAATTTATCACACATAAAATAATAGAAACAAAGTCATGCATGCAAGCATGCAAAAGATAGTTTTATTTGCAAAGGTGGTTTATACTAGGCTCTAAACATTATAAGGTCCAAAGTGGTCATTTACTAAAGTGGTAAAACCATTTGTAAAAGGTTTTATCTATAAACCATTTTTAAGTCATTTTATTATTTTATGTGGTTGAAAAATGCTTTTAGCAAAGCAATAATTTTATATTGTTCATCAAATAAGTTGTTAATTCACAAAACTTGGTGTTTAGGGTCAGAAGGTTTGAATCTAAACATTTCCCAAAGGTTTTACTCAAAAATCATTTCCATAACAAAATCAATATTTTTATTTGACTAGAAATGAGCTAATTCAAGTATTTACTCCTAAACTTCACAAAATTCATTTTTAAATCCATAAGTTGGTTCCTAGGGTCAGTAGGTTCACAACAAACCATTTTTCAAAGATTTCACATTAAAAATTTTCTAGAACAATTTTTATATTCAAAATAAGCCTACACATGTTTCTGCAAATTCAGCCAATTTACGAGAAGCAAATCATTAAACAAATTGCATGGTTGCAAAGTACTTGTTCTACTGATTCCATTGATATAAAATTTGTAAAATTTGGACGTGCAGATTTTAAGTTATGAATTTTACAAGTTTGCATACAAATCAGATTCAGAATTCTGTTTTAAATCAAACTAGTGCCACGCGGCGCAATCTTATTGGCCGGTACCGCTTCGGGTGGATCGGCCTCCGTGGATCGTTGTATCTAACTTAAAACGAATGGATCAGATGGGCGCATACCCCTTCGTCTAGTTCTAATCGCAATCAGACACTTTGCATCTAATGGTTCACAGCAGCTCGACCACGATCTGGCGGCGGCGACTGGCGGCGCACGCTCGGGATGCGGCGGTGCCGGCGGTACAGGAAGCAAGGGAAGAAGCGGAGGTGCTCACCGTGCTCGCGAGGTCGAGGTGAAGCTCAAGGTGGCGCTGGCTTGGCGAGGGGTGCTCAGGGACGGCGACGATTTCTCGTCGGAGTGGGTGGCGGCGTCAGGCGGCTCTGGAGGTCGTCGAGGGCGACGCTGCAGTTCACCCCAAGGCAAAACAAAGGCGTGGTTAGATGCAGGCGAGTGTGGCGAGTGCAGGAGTGTCATCGGGAAGGAGAGGGGAGGACGGCTGCTTACGGGAATACTTCGCCGGAGCGTCAGCAGACGGCGGTGGCGCTCAGATGATGTCGATGCCGAGGCTGTGGGGCACTCGCGGGCGAGTTCGAGGCACTGGCAGATGCGCCTGGGGGTGGAGAACAAACTCGTGTGCAGTGGGAGGCGAGAGGTGGCGGAATGTGGCCGGAATTGCTCGCGTACCTCGTCGGAGACGGCGGTGGTTGAGCTCAAAATCGGAGCAGCCTAGGGGCAGAGGGGAGGCGCTGTTTTGGGGGAAAGGTAGAGGAGGCGTGGGCGGTTTTGTACGCGTGGTCAGGGGCGAGAATAACACCGGCAGTAACTCGCATTCATCGCCGCATTCAAAGGCAGCAACGGCAAGGAAGAACAGTCGCGAGGGAGACGACGCTGAGGTGGCGTGGGGTCGTGCTGTCAGCGAAAGAGAGAGTGGGAGTGGGTCCTCTGCGTCAGTGACTGTGTGGGTTCATTTCCGGGTGAAAACGTTTCGCGCGTGGGGGGGTTTAGTTGGGCTTGCTGGGCCGGCTTAGTGGGTTGAGTCTGTTTCTATATTTTTTTTATTCTGATTGCTTTTTCTTTTTCTATTTGATTTTCTGTTTTGATTTTCAATCAAACAATTAAACACTCAAAAGATTTCAAATCTTTGCCAAACTTTGTATAATTTTTAGTTCTGTTCGACAACACAAACCAAAGTCCAAAATAAAATAATACTTTTATTCTTTTAGGATATATTTAATAATTAAATAAAATAGTCCTTAGTTATTAATTCAAATAGGATTTGATTTATTAAAATCTCCATTTGAAATCTAAATAATACCAAAATCATTTCAGTAGGTTTTATTTGAAAATATAAAACACTTGGAAAACTTATTTAAAATAAATTAATAAGTTTTAGTGTTTATTTAAAATGGGAAAAGCCTTTACTTAAATAAAATTGGATATTAAATCCTCATTATTTTATTTTATTAAACCTTTACTCTTTTTATCAAATAGGAATGTTTTATTTCAAAAGCTTGGTCAAGATTTTAATTTGGCTTTAAGAAATAATCTTTATTTGTAATTCTACCTTTTTTTTGAAAAACAATTTTTTTTATTAAAAGATCTAAAATAGTAATTTCAACTATCAAAACTTTCTTTATTAATTGTTTATCTTTTTAAATCCCTTTAGGATTTATTTGGTCAAAAATAGGTTTGAAGTTTCCAATTAGATTCAAAAAGTTTCTTCTCTCCCCAATTTTCAACAAAGTTTTATTTTGTTTATTTATTTTTCACATTTCAAAATTTGGAAAAATTTTGGGATGTGACAACACAACTGTAGGAAATGTGGGGCCATGCCAACATTGCATGGGCTATAGAACTCTCTGGGTTGGCTAGAAACACCATCATCAACTTAGTGGTTGTGTGAGTCACTACACATGATCATCATGATCCCACCCACTTGATATCTCTAAGTATAATAGTGCTATGCCAAGCCATGACATATACTTGTGGCAGATGTGGAGCCATGCCAACATTGCATGCGATCTAGATCTCCCTAGGATGGATAGAAACACATTCACAAACTTGTTGTTGTATGAGTCATCAATTGGCCAACATGATCCTACCTACCCAATAGATCTAAGTATGAATTTGCTATGCCAAGGCATGATGAGACACTTTGTGGCAGATGTGGGCCCATGCCAACATTGCATGGTCTATAGACCTCTCTTGGTTGTCTAGAAACACCATCATCAACCTAGTGGTTGTGTGCCTTAGAACTTGTACTACATGATGCCACCCTATTGATAGATATTAGTATAACTCTACTATGCCAACACATGATGAGACACAATTGTGGGAAATGTGGGGCCATGCGAACATTGCATGGGCTATAGAACTCTCTGGGTTGGCTAGAAACACCATCAACAACTTAGTACTTGTGTGAGTCAGTACACCACATCATCATGATCGCACCCACTTGATATATCTAAGTATAATAGTGCTAAGCTAAGCCATGACATATACGTGTGGCAGATGTGGGGCCATGCCAACATTGCATGGGATCTAGACCTCTCTGGTCTAGATAGAAATACCTTCACCAACTTGTGTTTGTGTGAGTCATCAATTGGCCAACATGATCCTACCTACTTGATAGATCTAACTATAATTTTGGTATGCCACGCCATGACACACACAACCGTGGCAAATGTGGGGCCATGCCAACATTTCATGCGCTATAGACCTCTATGGGTTGGCTATAAACACCATAATAAAATTATTGGTTGGGTGATTCGCTGCACCTTACCAACATGATCCCACCCACACTTGATAGATATAGCTATAAGAGTGCTATGCCAAGCCATGACACAAACTTGTGGCAGATGTGGGGCCATGCCAACAGTGCATGGGATCTCGACCTCTCTAGGCTGGATAGAAACACCTTCACCAACTTGTTGTTGAATGAGTAATTAATTAGCCAACATGATCCGACTTACTTGATAGATCTAAGTATGATATTGCAATGCCAAGACATGATGCGACACTTTGCGGTAGATGTGGGCCCATGACAACTTTGCATGGTCTATAGACCTGTCTGGGTTGGCTAGAAACACCATCATCAACCTAGTGGTTGGGTGGCTCAGCACTTGGCCAACATGATGCCATCATATTCATAGATCTTAGTATAACACTACTATGCCAAGACATGATGGGACACAACAGTGGGAAATGTGGGGCCATGCCAACATTGCATGCGCTATAGAACTCTCTGGGTTGGCTAGAAACACCATCATCAACTTAGTGGTTGTGTGAGTCACTACACCTGATCATCATGATCCCACCCACATGATATCTCTAAGTATAATAGTGCTATGCCAAGCCATGACATATACTTGTGCCAGATGTGGAGCCATGCCAACATTGCATGCGATCTAGACCTCCATGGGCTGGATAGAATAACCTTCACCAACTTGTTGTTGTATGAGTCATCACTTGGCCAACATGATCCTACCTACCTGGTAGATCTAAGTATGATTTTGCAATGCCAAGACATGATCAGACACTTTGTAGCAGATGTGGGGCCATCCCAACATTGCATGGTCTATAGACCTCTCTGGGTTGGCTAGAAACACCATCATCAACTTATTGGTTGTGTGTGTCACTACACCTGACCATCATTATCCCACCTAGTTGATCAATCTAAGTATAAGAGTGCTATGCCAAGCCATGAAATACACTTGTGGCAGATGTGGGGCCATGCCAACATTGCATGGGAAATAGACCTCTATGGGCTAGATAGTAACACGTTCACGAACTTGTTATTGTATGGGTCATCACATGGCCAACATGATCCTGCCTAAGTGATAGATCTAAGCATGATTTTTCTATGCCAAGACATGATGAAACACTTTGTGGTAGATGTGGGCCCATGCCAACATTGCATGGGCTATAGTCCTCTCTAGGTTGGCTAGAAACACCATTGTCAACCTAGTGGTTGTGTGCCTCAGCACTTGGCCAACATGATGCCGCCCTGTTGATAGATATTAGTATAACACTACTATGCCAAGAAATGATGAGTCACAACTATGGCAAATGTGGGGCCATGCCAACATTGCATGGGCTATAGACCTCTCTGCATTGGCTAGAAACACCATCATCAACTTAATGGTTGTGTGAGTCACTACAGCTGACCAACATGATCCCACCCAGTTCATACATCTAAGTATAAGAGTGGTAGGCCAAGCCATGACATACACTTGTGGTAGATTTGGGACCATGCCAACATTGCATGGGATCTAGACCTCTCCGGGCTGGATAGAAACACCTTCAACAACTTGTTGTTATATGAGTCATCACTTGGCCAACATGATACTATCTAATTGATAGATCTAACTATAATTTTGCTATGCCAAGGCATGATGAGACACTTTGTGGCAGATGTAGGCCCATGCCAACATTGTATGGGCTATAGACCTCTCTGGGTTGGCTATAAACACAATCATCAACCTAGTGGTTGTGTGAGTCACTACACCGGACCAACATTATCCCACCCACACTTGATAGATATAGCTATAAGAGTGCTATGCCAAGCCATGACACACACTTGATAGAAACACCTTCACCAACTTGATGTTGTATGAGTCATCACATGGACAACATGATCCTACCGACTTGATAGATCTAACTATAATTTTGCTATGCCAAGACATGACATAGACGACTGTGGTAGACGTGGGCCCATGCCAACATTGCATGGGCTATAGACCTCTCTGGGTTGTCTAGTAACACCATCATCAACTTAGTGGTTGTGTGAGTCACTAGACCTGACCAACATGATCACACCCACACTTGATAGATCTAGCTAAAAGAGTTCTATGCCAAGCCATGACACACACTTGTGGCAAATGTGGGGCCATGCCAACATTGCATGTGATCTAAACCTTTATAGTTGTATGAATCATCACTTGGTCAACATGATACTACCTACTTGATAGATCTAACTATAATTTTGCTATGCCAAGCCATGACACACACAACTGTGGCAAAAGTGGGGCCATGCCAACATTGCATGGGCTATAGACCTCTCTGGGTTTGCTAGAAACACCATCATCAACTTATTGGTTGGGTGAGTCACTACACCTGACCAATATGATCCCACCCACTTGATAGATCTAGATATAAGAGTGCTATGCCAAGCCATGACACACACTTGTGGCAAATGTGGGGCCATGCCAACATTGCATGGGATCTAGACCTCTCTGTTTTGAATAGAAACACCTTCACCAACTTGTGGTTGTGTGAGTCATCAATTGGCCAACATGATCCTAACTACTTGATAGATCTAACTATAATTTTTCTATGCCACGCCATGACACAGTCGTGGCAAATGTGGGGCCATGCCAACATTTCATGGGCAATAGACCTCTCTGGATTGGCTAGAAACACCATCATCAACTTAGTGGTTGGGTGAGTCACTACACCTGACCAACATGATGCCACCCACTTGATAGATCTAGCTATAAGAGCGCTATGCCAAGACGTGACACACACTCATGGCAAATGTGGGGCCATGCCAACATTGCATGGGATCTAGACCTCTCTAGGCTGGATAGAAACACCTTCACCAACTTGTTGTTGTATGAGTCATCAATTGGCCAACATGATCCTACCTACTTGATAGATCTAACTATAATTTTTCTATGCCAAGCCATGACACTCACAACTGTGGTAGATGTGGGCCCATGCCAACACTGCATGGGCTATTTACCACTCTGGGTTGGCTTGAAACACCATCATCAACTTAGTGGTTGTGTGACTCACTACACTTGATCAAGAAATCCCACCTAGTTGGTTCTAAAAGTCATGTAGGATATTCCACTCTATTTGTCTACACTCCCTGGTTGAGCATCAGCAGATGCTCATCCGCAAGTTGATGTAGCTTTTTGTTATGTTTAGTTTGTTACTTCGTTTTTCTTTTGTAGATACTTCCTGAACTTAGATTGATTTTCTGTTCCAGAAGTGTGATGTTTCATCTACTAAAACTTATAATGATAGTGGATGTATACTATTGGGTTCTTTATTCTTGTTGTTTTGAAGATTCAGTTGCCTAAATGCACTGTTAATTTCTACAGTGCATACACTTCAGTTTGTTTGAGCATTAGGAACATGATAGTCATTTTTTATGAGGCGAACCTTCAGTTAATGTTGGATTGTACGCTATATTGAATAAAACTTATGCATCTTCTAATGTTTAGTTTTGTCAGGTTACTGTTGCCGCCAGGTTGTTTTGGATAACTTCTAGATTTCGTTCAGTTTCATATGACACTCATTTAGGTCGTTTGATCCATTCTTTCAGTGTACATGACGAACTGGATCAAACGGGATGTAATAAGGGCACGTAGTCCACGCCTTTCACGTTCGATTCATGGGATGGGACTAGTAGTATTTGGTCGTGTGGAGAAGATTTTCACACTATAACTCTGAACCTTTGTTGAGCATCTGTAACTCTGAATAAATAGATAGAAACAACAGGAAAGTAGATAGTTTTTGGACTGCACAAAAGGTGTCTCCCGTTGCAACTCATAGTTCAGATAGTTCAGTTTACAGTTGCAAAATATAAACACATAGTTCAATTCAGCAGAGCAGCATCAACGGAAGTCTGCTACATTACAGTCCTAGCCTGGCAAGGAGCTGCTCGTTTTCCTCCTCAATCTCTTAAAGTCGTACGCGACGTAGGAGCATGTCCTTCCTGATCTTGACCTGCTCACTGAGCGAAGCCTCGAGCTTCTGAAGTAGGTTCATGTTGTTGACACAGAGATCGACATTAGCATTTGTTAGCCTCACATTATCCTTCGATAGCCCCTCGATGATGGTTGTATTCCGTCGGGTCGAGGTTTGGATCTTCTTATGTAGTTTCTCCCAGGCAGTGTTTTCCCTTTTCATCTGGTCGCACTCCTAAGTAAGGGTATTCACAGCTAATTTGAGCAGTTCTAATTTCAGTTCTCGTGTTTTCATTTTCTCCCTGTGGCTTCTTATTCGTGCATTAAGCCAAGCATCCACCTTATTGTTGAGTTCTGGCTTCTTTTCCTGGGACAAAGAATACGTGGTTTCAGTCCTATCACGTAATGGGGACAACATTATCTGAAATTATAGTAGCGAGCTTTATGCAAGAATGGGCGGTGTGGAAAAGATCCAGGAAAGCCCAAATCCTAGTCGCAAAAACCCTAGTGTAAAGTGTTTACCTCGCTGATGAACCACCGGCTCTGAATAAGGAGAAGTAGGTGATGATTAAGGAGAAGAATAATGCTGGATAACACTATTAAGGAGAAGAAGTACATGACCTACTAGGAGGATCCCCTCGCCTGCAGGCACAACCATGAGCATATGTTATGTGACTCTTCAATGCGTAAAGCATCGTGGCGAGCTCTCTCTTTTCTCTCCTCGCGCCTTGTCGCCGCGGCACACTTTCGAGAGGGAGCCATGCCTACACAGAGGGAGGGAGTAGGAGCAGGATGAGCAGGAGGAAGAAGAAAGGGAGGAGGGCAGTTGTGACGAGTGGAGGTAGATAGTCAAAAAGGATAGGCAGACCAGTCTTATGCATACCTTCGTCCTCTCCCTACCGTGTGATCTGCCTTCTCAGAGAAGTTTTGTGCACACGTGGCAGGGAATAAACAGAGAACTACAACGATGCGACCAATTGGATGCTCTATTAAGTCGATTGACAATTCAATGGAACTTCGGTGCTGATACAATGGTGCATGCGTCATGATGACAGAGTCCTGCGTAGTCACGATCATATAGTTAGTAAATTTACAATTTATGTCTAGTTTTGTTTCCGGATCCGGATTTCACATGGGTGGTGTCAGACGTGCACGGAGTATTAGTTAGGGAGGTCACGGGTGGTTTCACGGGACGACTCTCGATGGGATGAAAATGGAATGGACCTGTGGGGTCATGTTGTTTACAGGGGTATATGGGCCGAAAATCACTGAGAGACGGAAAAAATCCAATGAACCAAGGAGCAATATTGGTCTTGGGCCGAAAATGATTTGGGGCCGACTAAACAAGAGGTTTCGGGCTAATTTCCAGCGACACAAGCAGGAACCCCAATAAGCATTGACAGCAACATCACAGGTGTTAACAACACTACTCTGTATATAGTAGTACGATAGAATATTGTAGCATATTAAGCACGAATGGAAGACATAATCCACAACCAAGGAAAAAACAAACTTTTTACACTAGTAGCATGAACGTTCTACTCATCTATCATCGCAAGGGATGGATCATGCTGGGGGCATTTCTTGATCACTTCGCACATGTTGTAGTCGAAGATGGTTACCCTGAACAGATCACCCTTCATCATCTTGTAGGTCAGGAAGTACCCAATCATGATCAAGGAAAACCCTTCCGCTAACATCCTTTAGCTTCACCATCCAGCTACATCTGGTCTTGAGCACGAACGTCCTTGGCATAGTGCCGAGGAAAGTCCTGAATCCCTCAGGAATTGGGAGCAGGTCGAATGCATCTTCCAACATGACCCTGGAGAAATGTGTTGGAGCTACCTGATCGTGGACATGCCCAATCTTAATCATCTTTGAGCACTAAAAAAATGAATCAACACATGTCAGCACATACATTGTGGTGATCACAAATTAACAAGCAAGACGTCTAATATAAATGAACTATCAACGTGGCCTCATGTGCAATGGCATAGTTGCAAAGGGATTCTCCTCATGATCAAGCCAAATGAACAAGAAATTTGGTTAGCACACAAGTTTGGGCTTGAAGAGGATCCCTTTGCATTTCATTGTGTGACAGTGTAATCATCGTCCGAAGCAAGAAAAACACAATGACCTAACCTGATCTAAGCACTTCTGATCTTCAGAATAACTATCACACCAAAGGTATAGCTGCTGCTATGTGCAACCCATTGGGATCCTGGCTAGACAACGTGAACTAATCATCTGCGTAGAAGAAGAACATGAACAGTGCGAAAATCCCCAATTTTTCCCACGGGGAAATCCTAAAGACAGCATTTGCCTAAATGTAGCCACTTACAAGCAAAGATTGAACCAAGATTGCGGTAGATCTAGTGCTTACAATGGCACAACATATAGTACAAAAGAAGCAAAGACCACAACCTTTCAAATCGACGAAAACAACCACATACCTATACATATTGGCCATGCATGTCAATCATACGCGCGATACTAGACACAAACATATAGATCTATGATAGATGCTAAGGCATAGAGATGGGGATTTGAGGCCTTGCCGCCATTGATGCAGGTCAGGAGCTTCAGGTAGGTCGAGGAGAAGTGCTGTGCTCGCCCTATATCTACCGCCATGTGCTGCCCTTTGGTGGTCGTCGATCTGCCGGCGGTAGAGGAACGGTCGACAGTGAGATGGGAGAAGAAGGGGCGGTAGTGAACGGGGAGAGTGCGCCTTCCCGAGGCATCGCGAGCCCCCCCCCCCCCCCCGCTCTTCTCCGCGCGTGCAACACAAACGTCTCGCCGGTTGGAACACAAATACGGCCCAACACACCACGTAGGCGGTGTTGCCACGTCAGACTTATGAGTTGGACGACAGGAATCCACATCGCATCGCAGAATACACGCATACTGATCCGCTTCGGGCCCGTACGGGCTGTGGCGGGCTCTACGTACACAATCTAGCATTCTCGTATGTCGATCCATCCCAGCCCTCGATCTATCCTCACGTTTTCTTTCGTTCCTTCTGGGTTCTATTGAATCAGAAGTCTCTTTTTTGTTTTATAATTCAGAAAAATGTGTTTAATATATCAATTTTTTGGAAAAATAAAATCTAAAACTTAAAAATATTATCATACATTATTATGTTTACCATTTAAATAATTATTATTTCATAAAGATTTTATAAGTAATAAACTTTGAAAATTCATATTTTAATAATGGTAAATGATAAAAATATAAATAATATACCATAATTCTTATATAAATAAGAACTATAATTTAATACTATAATCATGTATTATTATTTCACTTAATATAATATTTATTATTTATTAAGTGTTTATAAAGTAACAAATCTTATAAAAATCATATCTTAATATTTATAATTAAATACCAAAATGATCACAAAAATAATACCTACATGTTAAAATATAACATTCCACTTTTGAAGTAAGTAAAAATTTATTACCCTAATAAATTGAATACAAACTTATTTCCTTAGTTGGTAATTCATAAAAGTAGGTATAAAATTGCTAATACCTGTAATATTGTCTATTAAAGATCTAAAAATAGTAATAGTCTTAAAGTATTGATAATATGAAGTCAAAATAGTTCAAAATATCTTAGATACAATTTTATTAAACTATCATTCACCAATAAGTATATATTCTTTTCCAAAAGGATTCTTATCAAATGTAAACCCCTCAAGAATGATAATTTGACTTAATAAAACCTTTTACCATTACTTCAACCACAAGTTAAACATACTATTAATCCAAAGATACTTCATAAGTAGTTAAGTAATATTGTTTCCATATCTATAACTTATGGCTACTCATTTGAAATGAGGTCAGTAATTATATTCAACTATAAGGTTAGGAAAACATTACTCAAATAGAGGAATAATCACTCTTAATTAACCATAAAGAAACATTATGAAGTGAAAAAATTATAATACCATCTAATGACCAAGATAGTTAAGTCTCATTTACTAGTGTTATCCTTATTCAAATGAAATAATTATTTCTTACTTAAGAACTATAAATTGTAATAAAACCTAAGAATGTTAACTTAAAGTTTAAATACTTTTGTTTAGTTAAGTAAACTTTTCTTCAAAAGTTATTCTTTTAAGATACATTATAAAGCAAGACATAAGCATTCCTATGAAAGCTCAAAATGATAAACAACCTTAAATACACAGTCTTTGGATACATTCCACCCTTGAGTGTTCTATTTTTGTGTGTACTTTATTATACCTGCATGTTTTTTCACACACACGCACAAGCCTTAATAAGAAGCACAAGTGTGAAATTTATCTAAAAGAGCAACACATTCTAAAGGAACCATTTTTAGTTTCCAAACCCTAGATCAACGTTTATTCTAGGGATTTGAGTTTATCAAATTGCATTACATTACTTATGCATAATAGCATCTTGCTTCTTTAAACATTAGTCCTTATCGGAACAATGATGTTGTTTTCAGATTTTGGATCTTTTATTGTATCGAAGAACGTGAGTGCATAATATTGCAATCACAAAAGGCAAGTTCACACATGCTCATGTCCTTTGGTTATTTTCTATGAAATATTTTGCAAATTCAGTGTTGTCATCACCTGCATTTCAAAAAGGTCAAAACACTATTTTCATAATAATATGATTATAAGTTATTTACCAAGAGGTAATAACCTACTATAAAAGTTTCGGTGGTAAAGGAACATATTACCTAGGACTTAACAACCAATGTCGCCAGTGATTCTTGCGCCGTATATCACGTGTTAACCATGAGATTTGGAATGGGACGGAGAAGTCAGCTGTATCCTCTTCCTTTCGTATGTAGGAAAGACGACCTTAACGTGACACTGTGTTTCCTTGGGAGGATCCAGCATATGGGTGGGCACCCTCAGGCCCCACGATTTTGGTGTCTAGATTATCTATGAGTGGCTGCCGAAGGTATAGTCGGACCTATGTGGAGCTTGCCAGGGGCATCACCAGCTCATAGAATCTTCAGGAACTCATCATGGTTATAGCATGCCCGAGAGGGGGCTTAACAGAGATGTAGTCATCCCCGAAGGATTGCGTAGACATATGGGGTCGCAGAGAGGGCAGTGATTGGCTTGGATCATGTGCTAGGCCTCACATCACGGAATTGTGGACGAGAAAGATTCGCCCGGTTGTGCAACAAGGATTTGATATCTCATGGGTAAAGTGACGACCTTTGTAGAGTGTAAGAACTATAACTTGTTACTCCCTGTTCAGGGAAGGAGCTGCGAACGCGACAGGAAAGGAACTCTATGATAGTTCTGGTAAACCTGTGAAGGCTAACGGACATAGCTTTTCAGAATAAAAGCATCCTTTGAAGATTTTTTTGAAAACCTGCATTGCCTACGACCTATTGTCTATGGTTTTAGCTAGTGCATCAAACAATCCTTTTTAGTGAACTTGCTGAGTACGCTAATACTCAATGTATCTTCTTAACCCTTGCAAGATTCTGAAGCCAATACAGATGACGTCTACATCAACTTATGCTCAAGGGAATCGTCATCAACAACTCAAGTTCTTCAATGAAGTCAACGGAGTCAAGATATACATTAACTAAGTGAAGACGAAGTTGCTGATTAGATAGAAGTATAATCTCTAGCCATAGAACCTACTTCTGTAGAGTATTGCAATAGCAGCAATGCAAGCCCAGTAGTTCAAATACTAGTATTATAAGTATGATAGATTTATGTTGAATATTTCTGATTCTTGTCTGTAAGAAGCTTCTTTCTCTCTCTTTAACCTAGAGTGTTTTCTGGATCTTTTGTAAAGAGTCGAGTTGTAACCTATAGTCATGTCTCGGACCTGCTGTGTTCCTGTTGTACCACTCTGAGGGATGTAATACTAGTGAACGGTGTTTCATTGGTGTTATGTCAACAACTATAGTGTACTACATCATGAAGTGGTATGCTGGGTCACCGCACGATGTGTCCATCAACCGGAGGATCATTTGAGGTGGGCTTAGCCAGATTTCCATCCTGGTTCTCTATCTCGATTTATTCATCGACTTCTCTCGTCGTGAGCTTCCTATACCGGATCTACCAGTGTTGGGTTTTTGTTCTTCTTCTTTGACCGCCTAGTATCCTTTGTGTTTGTATCTGTGGAAAAGACGGCTTTTGGTCCAGTACCGGGGGATAAACTTCCATCAATACTTTACGTCATTGTTGGCATCTGGATTTTGGAGGAATCGCCGGTGTCCATGTCATCTTGCGAGGTGTTATCTTCATCCATGCTATCATACGGACTCGGAGATGTCTCCGAATCACCTTGCTCTTTCTTGGATTCGTATTCCTATTTATACGCCTCCATTTCCTTCTCGATGTCTCTGAGTTCTTGCAACATCAGTGACTCCTGAGGGGAATCAGGTGAATCATCGCTTTCCTTGATTGCATCAAGAACTGAATTGTTTTCGGCTCCAGCCTTGGCAGAGTCGGATCTAGAGCTTACGTGGTACACAGAGCAATGCTTTCTAATTCATGGTATTGAGGCACCGGAGCATCTTGGTTTCCGCCTCCAACTTGTAGTTAAAGTGAGGGCATCTCGTCATCCATTTAGTCCCGTGCCTCAAGAGTGATTTTCCTGCTCTAGCATCGACAGAGTCAGATCTGAAGGGAATATACTCCTCATGAGTGTATCTGACCTCAACAGGGAGATCAGATCCGGTTGGTTCTTCCACCTCTTCTTCCACTACAGGAGCGGAATGGGTGGGTTCAGGTTTTTCCGAGATCTTGAAATCTTCTGCCTTCGTAGACAGAGTAGATCTGAATTTTTCTTCTGCGATGGTCATCACCTCTAGGGTGGGTAGGGTGGGTTCAGCGAAGCCGAGGTAGATGTCGATCTCTCCAATTTACATGATTGTGTAGGTAGTCACGGGCTTCTTAGCTGGAATCCAGGTATGGTCGAGATGAACGAGAGGGATGTCGGTGGCGTAGAGAACGCAGGTGGCAGCGATTGTTTTGCTGATTCCTACACGCACAGATTCCACCTGGAACGAAGGTCTGAAGTTCACGGGCCCCATGGTGGGCTCCAGCTGTCGTCGGATTGATAACAAGTGTTCCGGGAGCGGTGATCACAAGTTTACCTAGGTTCAGATCCGACTGCGGTGATCGGATCCTACTCCTAGCAACCCAGTAATATATTAGCGAGAGCCGAATGTTATAGCGGATTACAAGAGAGGTTCTCATGTGCTAGTTGGTTGTGTTTGTAGTAGAGATTATGCCCTAAAGGCTCCCTCTGGTCCGGTTTATATAGTCACCGAGACCTAGGGTTACAGGAGATAACCTATCCGGCTAGGTTATAGAGTTGTTAACTAGATACAACTTGGACTACAAGTAATACTATATGCCTAAGTCGGTAAGTATTCTGGGCCTCATCATATCCAGATTGGACTCTGTCTTCTTTCCCTGACTAGTCCGCCCATGAAGCAAAGCTCTAACCCGTTAGTGGGCCAGCCTAGTTAGTAGTTCATGTGGGTATATCCAGAAAGTATATCCCCAACAATGGGGATAGACTCCTCCATGTTGCGTGTGCCTCTCCGTCTTCGTTCTAATGAACCTGTGCGAGATCCGACATCGTGAGGAGATATTTCCCTCTGCTGTTTTGGGGCGCTGGACTGGTAATATTCTGTATCAGACTCAAGCCTCTGAGAGGTGGACTTTTCCTGCTATTTGATAGCCTTGGCGACAAGGTCATAGACCTGTTCCACAGATGTGGGCAATCTATCCTTTTCTAGTAGAGTCTTGGTGACAGAAAAGTTGAGGATGGGTGTGGGCATTACTTGTTTTCCATCTTTTTCAATGTATGGCTTAGCTCGTGCCAGCTTCAAAGGAGACCACACCAAGTCGCACCATACACAAGGGTCATTGACAACGTGAGTCAGAGCTTTTCTAGCCTTCTGTTATTTGAGCAGAGTCTTGTACTCAGCCTCCATGGCTCTAGCTGCTTCGATCGATTGCTGCACCTTGGCCAGATCTCGATATAATTTTGTGCCTTTTTCCATGATGGCATGTGCCTCCTCCAGTAGCTACTGGCGATTCTCATCAAGCTGGACAACATTCCGTATATGGGATATGGTCATAAGCTCGACGAGAAAATTGTCGTACATCACTCGATCAGCTGGAGTGATTTGGGAAGCCGTAGACATAGATGCTGGTGGCAGTGGATTTGCGGTGTTGGCGTTACTTGGACCGATGGGTGGTTCCTGTGACTATTGCACTGGGATAGCTGGAGGGGGCATGGCCTTTTCCCGACCATTGTCGGCGTCATCGGCTGGTCCCTTACCGGTGTCCCGCAGCTTAGGCGGAGCTACCCCGGTTTGATCTTCTTCCATCATGCTCCCAATCGCGATGAACACCTGACGGGATGTGACGACCTTGTCGGCCCAATCCTCATGGTTGATCTCCTCCTCCATCTCCTTCATGGTAGAGTCGAGCTCGGCTAGGTTGATGTCCATATCCTCTGAGTCAATGATGATGTCGACATAGAGCAGATCTAAAAAAGAGTCAGAGGGTGCAGGGTCTTCCTCGATGGTGGAGGACGATGCCAGGGAGGCGGTACCATTGGCTGGCGGCGGCGGTGGCGGTGGTGGCGGTAGCCTGGGTACGGCGATAGGTGCTGCATGGACGGCCTCATCGACAACGACAAAGTTGTTGACGGTGCTAACCATCTGCTCAAAAGTAAGGATGCACGCGGCCTGCTGTCGCCTGAGCGTATGCCGGAGAAGTGTGCCTTGATCTAGACCTTAGACGAAGTGGTAAATAACATCATTTTCTGGGTAGACCTGCAGATCAGCTTGTATCCGGAGCCATCTGGCGAGATAATCTCGGGGACGCTCACCCTCTCTATGAACTTACCACGCTAGATCAAAGATGGTTACCACGCTGACGAAGTGCGATCGCTGCTTTCCAGACGCCTGGGGTAACCCATCGGATTTGCAGTGATCTTCCATCATTATATCCTACACAAGGGCGGTTTGGGTGGGCCTTGAATTTTTCCGATCTAAGCCGGCAAACTCCAAAGAGAGATCCGACTTCAATCCTTCCGCGAACATGTCCTGCCAGTATGCAATTCGTGCGGGTCTTGACGATCCTCTGATTTATAGGGAACTAGCACCCGAGTCGGTTTCGCCGATGAAGAGGGGGATGTCCCCGATTGGAATAATTGAGCAGCAGGTGGGGTTCGTCTTTTCCGGGATCCAGAACTCGTCAGGAGGGACGATCAGAATGTTGCCGGAAAAGAGAAAACATGACCAATGGCTACGATTTGGCCGATTCTAGCGAAGAGCTTGGACCTCGCCCGTTGTAGAGCTCGAAGCACCTCTTGCCCCACGGTGGGCGCCAATTATCATGGTATTGCCGACGAGTATGCCATGGAGGGGTCCTAATAGAGCGTGTTTAGAGAGGTGGGGAAAGGCGGCGAGGTAGCAGGTACGAGGTAACACAACTTACCCAGGTTCAGGTCCCACAATGGTGGGGGAACCCTAATCCTGCTATAAACCACTATAATGGCAATACGCCGAGTATAGATATTGGTTCGCTGTGCGATGGTTGTCGGGTCGATGATGCCCTATAGGCTCCTAGGGGTCATCCTTATATAGACACCAGATCCTAGGATTACAGGGAAAAGTCCTAGCCGGACAGGTTACAGAGTCCTACACTCGTTCTAGCTGATATATGTGTCTTGCACTCCAAGGCTCCGAGTATGTCGGTGACTCCATCGTAGCCTTCCTTTATCCGGCATGGTCCTCCCTTCTGGATCCATCTAACTAGGACGACCAGTAGTCCATAAGCCTTGCTACCAACTATGGGCCATCCGAGTTAGACGTATTAGATACATGTTATGGTGATAACCATTTAGCATATCACCAACAATATACTCAGCCTCTGTTGTAGATGGTGACATAGTTTCTTTCTTGGAACGCTTATGTACCTCCCCGGGTAAAACCACTACGAAAATTGCCTGTTGTTTACTACTTTGTGCATTGCATATTCATGATTGTATACTCATGTCATCATGCCACCTTGCATTTGAGCATTATCCTGACATCTGCATTCATAGTATTTGCCTAAAACTATTTCACCAAAATACTATCTTTGTATTCTAAATACTATCGCCCTTAATTAAAATTATAAAACCTGGTACGCCGGATATTTTGTTTTTTCTAAACATTAGTTACAAAAAGCCTCTAAAATAAAATAGTAACAATAATTAATATAAAAAAATTATTTCTCTAGGGAGATAGCCACCGGTTAGGCCCAAGGCCCAACCGGCAGCCCGTCTACCATCAAGACCAACCCTAAACCTATCCCCAGAAACAGTAACCCTAAACTACCCAGTCCCGCACCTACCCTACCCCCACCGCCACCGGTACACAAGCACACTCACACACGCTCGCAGGCAACACACACACGCACGTGTACCATGCACCACACCCCACCGTGAACCACCCCAAGCCACTCCCTCGTTTTTCCACCACACGGCACCCTAGCCCACCACGACATCGTCTCCTCCCGCAAACCCCTATCTCTCTCCTCCCCTTGATCTGCAATCCTCCGCCGCCGCCCGGCAATTCTTGTCACTTTTGCTGTAACATCCCAATTTCAGCAACCCTGATTTATTGTCCAAAATGCAAAAATTCGGGGGACAATTTTTTTCTTGTTTCATGATGCTATGTTTATTTGCATGTTTGTTTGTGCTTGTGAATCTTATGATGTAGTAGATGATATACTTCTTACCTCAACCCCTTTTGATAAATGCTATTTAACAAAAATATATGTCTTGGCTTATTCTACATATTCTCAAATGTTCTAACTTTTCAAAACCTGAGCCAAGATGAATTTGCAACAAAAAATATTTCCTAGCTTCTATTTAACAAAACTATGGAGAGCTATAAAATATCCTTATGTTTACAAGACAGAACATTCAACTACTCTCACCTCTAGGTTTCCCAAAAACCTTTTATAAAACCTTTTGAATTCTACTCTTGGTAGAAGTACCAGGAAGTCTTACCTTCTTCAAAAATAGAACCTTTTAAACTAACCATACTTACCTCAAGCTAAACTTGATGGTAACCCTAGAAGTACTTGGTTTGTTTATAAGATCAATTCCCTTGATCTGTTGTTTGATGAATTGTCTTGATCTGCTGATTGAGTTGTTTGCATGGGAGAATTGAGTGAGCCACTCTAGGAGCTCATCCTTTAGGATCAAGCTAAATAAATAATACTAAGAAAATACCCTAAGCTTGATCTGATCTCTAGTGACTAAAGTGACCCTCTCATCTCTTAATCAGATCAATCAAGTGATAAACCTTACTGATAGTTCCCAACTCAATGAAGACCAAACCAAAGCATGGATCATTTGTACTCAATAAACAAATCAACATCATCCCCTTTATCATGAGTTTGGAACCTAGCTTTCTTTCAAAATCATGTACTCTTATAATCTAGTCTAAAACCCCAAATTTGACAAAATGACTAAGTCTGGAAACTATTAGCAATATCTCATATTTCGGACTCCCTCTTTCTCAACACTTTTTCACTTTTGGAAATGCACTTCAACCATCTTGTAAAACATCCTAAGGACTACCAAGGCCCACTCTTTTAACCCATTTGTTCCTGATGGTTTTGTAGGCAAGAAAATAATAATTCCTGCAAATCATATCTTCATACCTACTTTGACAGAAGCTCACATCCATATGCTAACTCCCCTTTGCCAAATATTTGCATGGTTCTTATATACTAACCATGGTATATAAATCCACCTTTCACTTGTTTCCATTGGATCTTGGTGCTTCTTAAACCCACATTGTTTATGAGGCTTCATGATGCATCTGTTATGACAGCCTTATTTTCAACAAAGTCTTCCTTCACATATATATCACCTCAAATAAACCCAAGCCCAACTCTTGGTATCATGATCATATATACAACTTGGTCTATCTATCCATCTATTCCATGAATCAAGATGAGCTCTAAGCTCCTTAATCCAACAAGGTTTTGGATGTATAAAAATATTCTTATCCTAGATCCCTTATCTCTTGTTTCCTCCCAAAATCAAGTTTGAATTTCAAAAACCCAATGTTGAAAATGATGGATACAATATGTTGACATCCTCTACATAGATTATAAATATTTTTCAAAATTTTCCATCATTATTTTGGCCCTAAAACTATTTAACTCCTTTCCTTTGCAATATCTCCAAAACTTCCTCTATTGAAGAAACTTTGTTTTTCTTCAAATCACTTACTCAACTAAAAGCATAATTGAGGCCTATATATTGATTCCTATCTTCCCACTTCAAAAAGAAATATTTTTTGAGTGATTTATGTCGTTGGATTGTCGACAAGTACGCCATAGGGCTTCCTGACGGCGTTGAGAAGATGGGGTGTGAGTCATCGGATGTTCTGGGAGCAGTGAGCACAAGTTTACCCAGGTTCAGATCCGATTGCAGTGATCGATCCTACTCCTGCTAGCAACCCAGTAAAATACTGGCGAGAGCCGGATGTTATAGCGGATTACAAGAGAGGTTTGCCTGTGCGAGTAGGTTGTGGTTGATCTATGATCTGGTGCCCTAAAGGCTCCCATAGGGCTAGTTTATATAGTAACCGGGACCTAGGGTTGCATGAGAGACCTATTCAGCTACGTTACAGAGTCAGTAACTAGATACAACTTGGACTACAAGTAATACTACATGCCTAAGTCGATAACTCTTATGGGTGTTGTCATAGCCGGAAGTAGCTCCTCCTCTTCCTCCGACTGGGCCTCCCGTGAAGCAAAGCTCTAAACCGTTGGTGGGCCACCCTGGTCAGTGAGTCCTATGGGTATACCCGGAAAGTATATCCCCAATAGTAGCCCCCGGAAGTCTCTAAGACCTAAAGTCGGATAAATCGTCTAGCTTGATGGTTTCTTTATCGTGAGAATCTTGAAGGGTTCTCGAAAACTTCTTTCAATAATGTAGGATTCCGAGTCATCTGAGTCAGATATATTTTCTTTGACTTCAGTCTTTTCCTTGCACGATCCAAAACATGAGCCATATTTTAAACAACGGCGTGCTATCTGATAACTTTTTCAGACCAGTTCTTGTCACGAAGAAGGGTCCCATTAGCACGACCATTGGTGGGACCATATTTTAAAGAATCGAGGGGGCGGAGGAGTCGTGAGGAAGCTACCTCCCTCTCTCCTATACGCATGGCGCAAATCACGCGGTTTGAACGCGAATCTTGGCGCAGAAGTTATTAAGAGAGAAGAAATCCCTTTCTCCCAGATTCATTCTTAGCCGCTTCATTCATCATATCCTCGTACTCCTCGAGCACTCTGCAGCTATTCCCATCCACACACCAAATAAGCTCCTAGCGCCGCCACTTTCTAGTCTACTCCGCCAAGATGGAAGCGCCATCTAGATCTAGTGTGGCGGCGGCGGATAATAGGAAGGTGCGGGGCCTCTGGTTCCTGAGCGTTATGGACAACGCCGAGCTCCATGTCATGGATGACGAGGGCTAATTCGCCTCCGGCATGTGGCGGAGCACCGTTGGAGACGCCATTCCCGCACTACGTGACGAAAGCGAGTACACTTCGGCACGCACGTCGACCGTGGCCTCAGTCTCCCACCGTTGGATTTCTTCATCGAAGTCCTCCAATACTACAGTGTGCAACTTCACAATCTCCCTCCAAGTCCTTGCTTGAGGTTAGCGCCCATGCAGCTCTCAGTATTAAGCCTAATCTTACTCTTTTCCGGTACTACTATGGTACTCGGAAGAACTCTATCAGTGCCGGTGTTCCTTACACCATCGGCACTCTCAGATTAGTCCTTAGGAGAAACCGAGTCTATCCTAGGATTATGATAGAGAGTTAGTAAAAATATGGGTTGGAACCTTCTTTTACAATAAGCATATTCCGGCTCCTGAAAAGGCGGAAGGTCTCCCGGAATTCGTTGACGGTGTCACTCCCCACCAGCAATCGTGGGACGCGGACGCGCCGAAACTTTCTGAGGTCTTGATCCTTGCCAAAAGGCGAATCGAGTTTTTGATGAAGCACAAGGGCCTCCGCAGATCCGACTTGATCCACTGCTGGATGGATTGCTGGATTTAGCCTATGGCCGTTTTTATGAGCTATTGTCCATAGTTTTGGGGTTCCAGGGGATTTGTGTGGCTCGTCAGATTGGATATATGTTTGAGATTATTACCAAAAACTCGTCATTTTCGTGTTTTCTGACCGTTTGCATGAGTAATCGCCCACAGTATTAGGGTTCCAAGGCGTTTTACATATTTGAGAGGTATGACGAGAATGTTGTCTTTTTTGCTTTTTAGGTCATTTCCATGAGTTATTGACCATAGTTTTGGGGTTCCAGGGCGATTTACAACAACCATAAGGCCTTATACATGTTTGAGAGGTATGACCAAAAAGTTGTCGTTTTCGAGTTTTATGGTTGTTTTCATGAGTTAATGCCCACCGTTTTGGGGTTCTAGGGAGATTGCATGGCCCGTAAGACCCGACACATGTTTCAAAGTTATGAAAAAAACTCGTCATATACGTGTTTTATGGCCATTTTCATGAGCTATTGCGCACAGTTTTGGGGTTGTAGGGCAATTTACATGTTTGAGGGCATGACCAAAAACTCGTCATTTTCATGTTTTATGGTCGTTTTCATGAGTTATTGCCCACGGTTTTGGGGTTTCATGGCAAAATAAATGTTTGAGAGGTATGACACAAAAGTTGATGTTTTTGCATTGTATGGTTGTTGCATGAATTATTGGCCACAGTTTTTGCGTTCAAGGGCGATTTCCAACAACTGTAAGGCCCGGTACATGTTTGAGAGATATGACGAAAAAATCGATGTTTTTTTGTGCTTTATGGTATTTTCATGAGTTATTTCCCACAATTTTGGTGTTGAAGGGCGATTTACAACGACCGTAAGGATTGGTACATGTTTGAGGGTATTACCAAGAACTCGTCGTTTTCGAGTTCTATGGCCGTTTTTATGAGATATTGCCCACAGTTTGGGGGTTCTAGAGGACTTTGCATGGCTAGTCAGATCCGATATATGTGTGAGAGTTATGACTAAAAACTCGTCATTTTCGTGTTTTCTGACCGTTTACATGAGCTATCGCCCATAGTTTTGGGGTTCCAGGGCGATTTACATATTTGAGAGGTATGAACAAAAGGTCGTCGTTTTTGCTTTCGATGGTCGTTTCCATTAGTTAGCGCCCATAGTTTTGGGGTTCGAGGGAGATTTACAATGACCATAAGGTCTGTAACATGTTTGAGAGGTATGGCCAAAAAATCATTGTTTTCGTGTTTTATGGTCGTTTTCTTGAGTTATTGCCCATGGTTTTGGGGTTCTATGTGGATTGCATGGCCTGTAAGACCCGATACATGTTTTCACAGTTATGAACAAAAAACTCATCATTTCCGTGTTTTATGGCCATTTTCATGAGCTACTGCGCACAGTTTTGGGGTTATAGGGCAATTTACATGTTTGAGGGCATGAACAAAAACTCGTCGTTTTCGTGTTTTATGGCCATTTTCATGAGTTATTGCCCACGGTTTTGGGGTTCCAGGGGGATTTTCTTGGCCCGTAAGACCTGATACATGTTTCAGAAAACTCGTCGTATCCGTGTTTTATGGCCATTTTGATGAGTTATTGCCCATAGTTTTGGGGTTGTAGGGAAATTTACATGTTTCTGGGCATGACCAAAAACTCGTCGTTTTCGTGTTTTATGGCGATTTTCATGTTCTATTGACATAGTTTTGGGGTTCCATGGCGAAATAGAGGTTTTAGAGGTATGACCAAAAATTTGATGTTTTTTGTATTTTATGGTTGTTTCATGAATTATTGCTCTCAGTTTTTGGGTTCAAGGGCGATTTCCAACAACCGTAAGGCCCGATACATGTTTGAGAGATATGACCAAAAAGTTGATGTTTTTGCGTTTTATGGTATTTTCATGAGTTATTGCCCACAGTTTTGGTGTTCAAGGGCAATTTACAACGACCGTAAGGCCCGATACATGCTTGAGGGCATGATCAACAACTCGTCGTTTTCATGTTCTATGGCCGTTTTTATGACCGTAAGGCCCATGGTTTTAGGGTTCCAGGGGGATTTGCATGGCTCGTAAGATCCGATACATGTTTGAGAGTTGTGACCAAAATCTCGTCATTTTCGTGTTTTCTAACAGTTTGCATGAGCTATCGCCCACAGTTTTGGGGTTTTAGGGAGATTTACATATTTGAGAGGTATGACCAAAAGGTCGTCGTTTTTTGATTTTTATGGTCGTTTTGATGAGTTATTTCCCATAGTTTTGGGGTTCCAAGGAGATTTACAATGACCGTAAGGACTGATACATATTTGAGAGGTATGACCAAAAAGTCGTCGTTCTCGTGTTTTATAGTTGGTTTCGTGAGTTTTTGACCATGGTTTTGGGGTTCCAAGGGGATTTGCATGGCCCGTAAGACCCGATACATGTTTTAGAGTTATGACCAAAAAACTCATCATATCCGTATTTTATGGCCATTTTCATGAGCTATTTCCCACTGTTTTGGGGTTGTAGAGCAATTTACATGTTTGAGGGCATGACCAAAAACTCGTCGTGTACTATTTTAGGGCCGTTTTCATGAGCTATGGCCCACAGTTTTTGGGTTCCAGCGCGAAATAGATGTTTGAGAGGTATGACCAAAAAGTTGACGTTTTCGGGTTTTATGGTCATTTTCATGAGTTATTGCACACGGTTTTTGGGTTCTAGGGTGATTGCATGGCCCGTAAGACCCGACACATGTTTCAGAGTTATGAACAAAAACTCGTCATATACTTGTTTTATGGCCATTTTCATGAGCTATTGCGCACAGTTTTGGGGTTGTAGGGAAATTTACATGTTTGAGGACATGACCAAAAACTCGTCGTTTTCGTGTTTTATGGCCGTTTTCATGAGTTATTGCCCACGGTTTTGGGGTTCCATGGCAAAATAAATGTTTCAGAGGTATGACAAAAAAGTTGATGTTTTTGCATTGTATGGTTGTTGCATGAATTATTGGCCATAGTTTTTGGGTTCAAGGGCGATTTCCAACAAATATAAGGCCCGGTACATGTTTGAGAGATATGACGAAAAAATCGATGTTTTTTTGCGTTTTATGGTATTTTCATGAGTTATTTCCCACAGTTTTGGTGTTCAAGGGGGATTTACAACGACCGTAAGGCCCGGTACATATTTGAGGGCATTACCAAGAACTCGTCGTTTTCGAGTTTTATGGCCGTTTTTATGAGATATTGCCCATAGTTTTGGGGTTCTAGAGGACTTTGCATGGCTCGTCAGATCCGATATATGTTTGAGAGCTATGACTAAAAACTCGTCATTTTCGTGTTTTCTTACCGTTTGCATGAGCTATCGCCCACAGTTTTGGGGTTCTAGGGCTATTTACATATTTGAGAGGTATGAATAAAAGGTCATCGTTTTTGCTTTTGATGGTCATTTCCATTAGTTAGTGCACATAGTTTTGGGGTTCCAGGGAGATTTACAATCACCATAAGGCCTGTAACATGTTTGAGAGGTATGACCAAAAAATCGTTGTTTTCGTGATTTATGGTCGTTTTCTTGTGTTATTGCCCATGGTTTTGGGGTTCCAGGGGGGCTTGCGTGGCCCGTAAGAACCGATACATGTTTTAGAAAACTCATCATATCCGTGTTTTATGGCCATTTTGATGAGTTATGGCCCATAGTTTTGGGGTTGTAGGGCAATTTACATGTTTGAGGGCATGACCAAAAACTCGTCGTTTTCGTGTTTTATGGCCATTTTCATGTTCTATTGCATATAGTTTTGGGGTTCCATGGAGAAATAGAGGTTTGAGAGGTATGACCAAAAAGATGATGTTTTTTGCATTTTATGGTTGTTTCATGAATTATTGCTCACAGTTTTTGGGTTCAAGGGCGATTTCCAACAACCGTAAGGCCCGATACATGTTTGAGAGATATGACCAAAAAGTTGATGTTTTTGCGTTTTATGGTATTTTCATGAGTTATTGCCCACAGTTTTGGTGTTCAAGGGCGATTTACAACGACTGTAAGGCCCGATACATGCTTGAGGGCATGATCAAGAACTCGTCGTTTTCATGTTCTATGGCCGTTTTTATGACCATAAGGCCCACGGTTTTGGGGTTCCAGGGGGATTTGCATGGCTCGTAAGATCCGATACATGTTTGAGAGTTGTGACCAAAATCTCGTCATTTTCGTGTTTTCTGACAGTTTGCATGAGCTATCGCCCACAGTTTTGGGGTTTTAGGGCGATTTACATATTTGAGAGGTATGACCAAAAGGTCGTTGTTTTTTGATTTTTATTGTCGTTTTCATGAGTTATTTCCCATAGTTTTGGGGTTCCAAGGAGATTTACAATGACCGTAAGGACTGATACATATTTGAGAGGTATGACCCAAAAGTCGTCGTTCTCGTGTTTTATAGTTGGTTTCGTGAGTTTTTGACCATGGTTTTGGGGTTCCAAGGGGATTTGCATGGCCCGTAAGACCCGATACATGTTTTAGAGTTATGACCAAAAAACTCATCATATCCGTATTTTATGGCCATTTTCATGAGCTATTTCCCACTGTTTTGGGGTTGTAGAGCAATTTACATGTTTGAGGGCATGACCAAAAACTCGTCGTGTACTATTTTAGGGCCGTTTTCATGAGCTATGGCCCACAGTTTTAGGGTTCCAGCGCGAAATAGATGTTTGAGAGGTATGACCAAAAAGTTGTCGTTTTCGGGTTTTATGGTCATTTTCATGAGTTATTGCGCACGGTTTTTGGGTTCTAGGGTGATTGCATGGCCCGTAAGACCCGACACATGTTTCAGAGTTATGAACAAAAAACTCGTCATATACTTGTTTTATGGCCATTTTCATGAGCTATTGCGCATAGTTTTGGGGTTGTAGGGAAATTTACATGTTTGAGGACATGACCAAAAACTCGTCGTTTTCGTGTTTTATGGCCGTTTTCATGAGTTATTGCCCACGGTTTTGGGGTTCCATGGCAAAATAAATGTTTCAGAGGTATGACAAAAAAGTTGATGTTTTTGCATTGTATGGTTGTTGCATGAATTATTGGCCATAGTTTTTGGGTTCAAGGGCGATTTCCAACAAATATAAGGCCCGGTACATGTTTGAGAGATATGACGAAAAAATCGATGTTTTTTTTGCGTTTTATGGTATTTTCATGAGTTATTTCCCACAGTTTTGGTGTTCAAGGGGGATTTACAACGACCGTAAGGCACGGTACATATTTGAGGGCATTACCAAGAACTTGTCGTTTTCGAGTTCTATGGCCGTTTTTATGAGATATTGCCCATAGTTTTGGGGTTCTAGAGGACTTTGCATGGCTCGTCAGATCCGATATATGTTGAGAGCTATGACTAAAAACTCGTCATTTTCGTGTTTTCTTACCGTTTGCATGAGCTATCGCCCACAGTTTTGGGGTTCCAGGGCGATTTACATATTTGAGAGGTATGAATAAAAGGTCATCGTTTTTGCTTTTGATGGTCGTTTCCATTAGTTAGTGCACACAGTTTTGGGGTTCCAGGGAGATTTACAATCACCATAAGGCCTGTAACATGTTTGAGAGGTATGACCAAAAAATCGTTGTTTTCGTGTTTTATGGTCGTTTTCTTGAGTTATTGCCCATGGTTTTGGGGTTCTAGGTGGATTGCATGGCCCGTAAGACCCGATACATGTTTCAGAGTTATGAACAAAAAACTCGTCATATCCGTGTTTTATGGCCATTTTCATGAGCTACTGTGCACAATTTTGGGGTTGTAGGGCAATTTACATGTTTGAGGGCATGAACAAAAACTCGTTGTTTTCGTGTTTTATGGCAATTTTCATGAGTTATTGCCCACGGATTTGGGGTTCCAAGGGGACTTGCGTGGCCCATAAGAACCGATACATGTTTTAGAAAACTCATCATATCCGTGTTTTATGGCCATTTTGATGAGTTATTGCCCATAGTTTTGGGGTTGTAGGGCAATTTACATGTTTGAGGGCATGACCAAAAACTCGTCGTTTTCGTGTTTTATGGCCATTTTCATGTTCTATTGCATATAGTTTTGGGGTTCCATGGAGAAATAGAGGTTTGAGAGGTATGACCAAAAAGATGATGTTTTTTGCATTTTATGGTTGTTTCATGAATTATTGCTCACAGTTTTTGGGTTCAAGGGCGATTTCCAACAACCGTAAGGCCCGATACATGTTTGAGAGATATGAACAAAAAGTTGATGTTTTTGCGTTTTATGGTATTTTCATGAGTTATTGCCCACAGTTTTGGTGTTCAAGGGCGATTTACAACGACTGTAAGGCCCGATACATGCTTGAGGGCATGATCAAGAACTCGTCGTTTTCATGTTCTATGGCCGTTTTTATGACCGTAAGGCCCACGGTTTTGGGGTTCCAGGGGGATTTGCATGGCTCGTAAGATCCGATACATGTTTGAGAGTTGTGACCAAAATCTCGTCATTTTCGTGTTTTCTGACAGTTTGCATGAGCTATCGCCCACAGTTTTGGGGTTTTAGGGCGATTTACATATTTGAGAGGTATGACCAAAAGGTCGTTGTTTTTTGATTTTTATGGTCGTTTTCATGAGTTATTGCCCATAGTTTTGGTGTTCCAAGGTGATTTACAATAACCATAAGGACTGATACATATTTGAGAGGTATGACCAAAAAGTCGTCGTTCTCGTGTTTTATAGTTTGTTTCGTGAGTTTTTCACCATGGTTTTTGGGTTCCAAGGGGATTTGCATGGCTCGTAAGACCCGATACATGTTTTAGAGTTATGACCAAAAAACTCATCATATCCGTATTTTATGGCCATTTTCATGAGCTATTTCCCACTGTTTTGGGGTTGTAGAGCAATTTACATGTTTGAGGGCATGACCAAAAACTCGTCGTTTTCCTATTTTAGGGTCGTTTTCATGAGCTATGGCCCACATTTTTTGGGTTCCAGCGTGAAATAGATGTTTGAGAGGTATGACCAAAAAGTTGTCGTTTTTGTGTTTTATGGTCGTTTTAATGAGTTATTGCCCACGGTTTTGGGGTTCAAGGGGGATTGCATGGGCCATAAGACCCGACACATGTTTTAGAGTGATGAACAAAAAACTCGTCATATCCGTGTTTTAGGGCCATTTTCATGAGCTATTGCCCACCGTTTTGGGGTTGTAGGGCAATTTACATGTTTGAGGGCATCACCAAAAACTCATCTTTTTCGTGTTTTATGGCCGTTTTCATGAGTTATTGCCCACGGTTTTGGGGCTCCATGGACAAATAGATGATTGAGCGGTATGACCAAAAAGTTGATGTTTTTGCATTTTATGGTTGTATCATGAATTATTGGCCACAGTTTTTGGGTTCAAGGGAGATTTGCAACAACCGTAAGGCCTGATACATGTTTGAAAGATATGACCAAAAAGTTAATGTTTTAGCGTTTTATGGTCTTATGAAGAGTTATTGCATACAGTTTTGGTGTTAAAGGGACATTTACAACGACCGTAAGGCCCGATACATGTTTGAGGGCATGACCAAGAACTCATTGTTTTCGTGTTCTATGGCCGTTTTTATGAGCTATTGTCCATAGTTTTGGGGTTCCAGGGGATTTGCGTGGCTTGTCAGATCCGATATATGTTTGAGAGTTATTACCGAAAACATGTCATTTTCATGTTTTCTAACCGTTTGCCTGAGTAATCGCCCACAGTATTAGTGTTCCAAGGCGATTTACATATTTGAGAGGTATGACGAAAATGTCATCCTTTTTGCTTTTTATGGTCATTTCCATGAGTTATTGACCATAGTTTTGGGGTTCCAGGGCGATTTACAACAACCGTAAGGTTGATACATGTTTGAGAGGTATGACCAAAAAGTTGTCGTTTTCGGGTTTTATGGTCATTTTCATGAGTTATTGCGCACAGTTTTTGGGTTCTAGGGTGATTGCATGGCCCGTAAGACCCGACACATGTTTCAGAGTTATGAACAAAAAACTCGTCATATACTTGTTTTATGGCCATTTTCATGAGCTATTGCGCACAGTTTTGGGGTTGTAGGGAAATTTACATGTTTGAGGACATGACCAAAAACTCGTCGTTTTCGTGTTTTATGGCCGTTTTCATGAGTTATTGCCCACGGTTTTGGGTTCCATGGCAAAATAAATGTTTGAGAGGTATGAAAAAAAGTTGATGTTTTTGCATTATATGGTTGTTGCATGAATTATTGGCGACAGTTTTTGGGTTCAAGGGCGGTTTCCAACAACTGTATACCCGGTACATGTTTGAGAGATATGACGAAAAAAATCGATGTTCTTTTTTGCATTTTATGGTATTTTCATGAGTTATTTCCCACAGTTTTGGTGTTCAAGGGCGATTTACAACGACCGTAAGGCCCGGTACATGTTTGAGGGCATTACCAAGAACTCGTCATTTTCGTGTTTTCTGACCATTTGCATGAGCTATCGCCCACAGTTTTGGGTTCTAGAGGAATTTGCATGGCTCGTCAGATCCGATATATGTTTGAGAGTTATGACTAAAAACTCGTCATTTTCGTGTTTTCTAACCATTTGCATGAGCTATCGCCCACAGTTTTGGGGTTCCAGGGCGATTTACATATTTGAGAGGTATGAACATAAGGTCGTCGTTTTTTCTTTTGATGGTCGTTTCCATTAGTTAGTGCCCACATTTTTGGGATTCAATGGAGATTTACAATGACCATAAAGCCTGTAACATGTTTGAGAGGTATGACCAAAAAATCGTTGTTTTCGTGTTTTATGGTCGTTTTCTTGAGTTATTGCCCATGGGTTTGGGGTTCTAGGCGGATTGCATGGCCCGTAAGACCCGATACATGTTTCAGAGTTATGAACAAAAAACTCGTCATATCCGTCTTTTATGGCCATTTTCATGAGCTACTGCGCAAAGTTTTGGGGTTGTAGGGCAATTTACATGTTTGAGGGCATGAACAAAAACTCGTCGTTTTCGTGTTTTATGGCCATTTTTATGAGTTATTGCCCACGGTTTTGGGGTTCTAGGGGGATTTGCTTGGCCTGTAAGACCCGACACATGTTACAGAAAACTCGTCATATACGTGTTTTATGGCCATTTTGATGAGTTATTGCCCATAGTTTTGGTTTTTAGGGCAATTTACATGTTTGAGGGCATGACCAAAAACTCATCGTTTTCGTGTTTTATGGCCGTTTTCATGAGTTATTGCCGACGGTTTTGGGGGTCCATGGCAAAATAAATGTTTGAGAGGTATGACAAAAAAATTTGATGTTTTTGCATTGTATGGTTGTTGCATGAATTATTGACCACAGTTTTGGGGTTCCAGGGCGATTTACAACAACCATAAGGCCTGATACGTTATTGAGAGGTATGACCAAAAAGTTGTCATTTTCGTGTTTTATGGTTGTTTTCATGAGATATTCCCACGGTTTTGGGGTTCTAGGGGGATTGCATGGCCCGTAAGACCCGATACATGTTTCGGAGTTATGAACAAAAAACTTGTCATATCCGTGTTTTATGGCCATTTTCATGAGCTATTGCACATAGTATTGGGGTTGTAGGGAAATTTACATGTTTGAGGGAATGACCAAAAACTCGTCGTTTTCGTGTTTTATGGCCGTTTTCATGAGTTATTTCCCACGGTTTTGGGGTTCCTGTAACATCCCAAAAATACTAAGCTTGGATCATCAAATTCTAATCATCAAAATTAGGGTTAACAAAAACTTTCTAAAGGAAATCATGAATGCATGCATATGTGTATGCATGGATTTTAAAATCCTTTGAAACCACCTTGTTTGTTTGTTCCATTGCTTGTAAAATGTTTCTTAGGTGAAATAAACATCATGTAAAACATTTCCCACACTTTTACTAAAGACAAGTAAATCAAAACACATATATGAAATGAATGGTCACTTTGACCAATTTAACTCACATGCCTACTTTGGCTGTCTCAAACTTTCAGAACCTAACAGAAACTTTTCTAGATCTTTGCACCCCTTGAATGTACTCATAACAAGGTATCAAGGCCCACTTTGTGATCATCCAAAAACTTTCAAATGCATAGTTTAAATGACAATTCAAAATTGAATCTTTATCATATGGGAAGATCCCACTTTTTCAAAAACTATTCAAACAAGCTCAATTTTCAAAACCCAAGCATCTGCAGACTCACCAGCACCAATCTAGCAAACCCACCAAAAATCAATTAAAAATTCAAAACTTGATTTCATGCGGCCATTTCATCAAACAGGTTGCAGACACAAATCAAACAAACATCAAACACTATTGTGAGCAGTGATTCTTGCCTAACTGGTTCCCCATTTAGCTCACACACAACTCAGTAGATCATCTAGGAAGATTAGCCAGGCACTAGCACCTCTATGAGCTTGCCATTGCCATCAATGGTGAATAGCCGAGCACCCTCTTGCCACCCCATAGTCGACAGCAAGCTAGGAGCAGCAGCAAGCCTAGCCAGCATGTCTGGGAGGCAGCCCACCATCCACCGCCACTCACTGTCCCAGCCGCGAGCGTTGCCAAGCCCTGGACCACGCGCACAAGCTGCGCCCAGACCATGCCGAGCGTGCGCCAGAGCGCCACCCTCGACCATCACCCACAGAACGCGCGCCGCCCTCGCCGCGTGCATGCACAATCCCCACCGACCCAGGAGACCGCCAGACATCCCCGTTTGCCGCCCCGTGACGTACAGCCACCGCCCGCCGTCGAAGACGCCGCCTCTGCCGCGCAGAGCACCGCCCGTTCCAGACCAAACCACACCGCCCCATGCCTCGAGACCATGTCGTTGAGCATTGCCAGGAGACACCTCACCGTCCTCTACCCTTGCCCATGCCATTAGCCGCCTGTAACATCGCCCCCGACGAGCTCACCCTGCGCCCCGACGGTCCCCTCGCTCGACTATAAATAGAGGCCACCCCAGCACGAACTCTTCACACCATCTCACTCCCCTCTCCTCACTGATAGTGCCACACCATTCTCAGAGCAAGGCGAGCATCACCTCGCTGGAATTTCACTGGAGCCCGCCGCTGCCGGAGAAGAAGGGAGCCAGCGATTGGAGCCGCCCCAAGAGCTGCCGCGACCACCCCTGAGTTCGCCGTCGTCGACTTCGTCGTTCGCCCGCCTCGCCGACCCTCGCCAGTACCCCGGTGAGCCCCCAGCGACCCTCACTGGCCGCGCTAGGTTTCGTTCTCGCCGGAGTTGTCTCGCGTCGACGATGACTCCCAGCCGTTAGATTAGAACGAGATCGAACGATCCACGTCGTCCCATACCGCTTCGCCCAGCCCCGTGTCACTGACGAGTGGGGACACCCACTTAAGCAACCCGCGGGAGCATTGCGCTTAGCAGGCCGGCCCAGTAACTTTTCCCGCGCAGCCTAGTTATTCAAACTAAACTTTTTCTATTTCAATTCAAACACACTTCTATACCCAACTTCAAAAATCAACCCAGATCGATTCAGTGCGCCAAATTGAATGAAACCAATTTTTTTGGAAAGGTCTGTGAATGCTGAATCCAAGCCCGTTGGATTCAAGTCATTTGGATCTATAGATCACCCATGGTAAAAATAACAAGGCAGAAGCTTTTCTGCATTCAAACATTTTTCAAATTTAAAACATAATATCTTTGGAGTTGATTCCAACTCTCAAAAATCACATTTAACCATACCTTTCAGAATATATAAAAATATATAGGTTTACTTGCAGAAATAATGTTCAAGTAATAAAAGAATGCTACACAAGCATTTCTAGCCACTTTAATTAATTAAAGTAAAAGGGTAAAACCTTATTAAATTGTGACACCACTTTAAATCACATTCCCATGGACTACAATATGTGGTGATGACATGTGTCAACATGATCCCATGTTTGGTTTGGAGAATATTAAATCTTAAGTAGTTTTTCAATGAGTAGAAATTACTTTTCTAAAAATAAAAGGAATTAAATCAAGCCTTAACCTTGTAATGATAGAGATGATGCTAGATCATCTGTAGGACCCTTGTGTGTGATGATTGCAAGTAGTTAAGTATTGTTTGGTGATTGTGTACCTCGTATTTATTCATAGATGCTAGTACCGACCAAGGATACGAGGAGGAAGGAGGATACTACGAAGAAGAAGCCGAGGAGAACTTCAACCACTGCTCTGCACAAGGCAAGCTTATATTGACATTGATGCAAGCTAACACTTGCAGGATACCCTACTGATGCAAAAAACCCCTACTTGTTACTATGCCTTAAGCATATGTGATCATACCCACTTGATAAACCAATCCTAGTTTGCTTGCAAGTTTCTTACTTTATTTCTTTATCAAAGCTTACTTAGAGTTTATTTAAGTGACTAGTAGATTTTGGAAAGATGCTGAAGGTTGCTTAAAGAGCATAAAATTTGGCCTAAGTTAGAAACCTTGACATCATCCTAAGACATGAGGTTGTACTTAGTTGAAACTCCACTAGTTACCACCCCTCATCATTACTACCCCCACCTGTAGATGCTAGTGCTAAGCATAAAACTTGATAAACTTTAGATGGGAATACTTGGTGGAAAAATGGTTATGAAAACCTTGGAATGATGGATCATTCTATTGAAATGTTTTGGACATGTGTTTCCAAACACTTGAGAACTTTGGTGATAAAAATGTTGAGGCATGAGCCTTAGCCCTTTATAAAGCTGATGGTTGTCTGGATGCGATACCATTCCAATTTTATCGTACAACCACAATACCCAAATATTGGGTAGGGCTTGACTAGAAACTTATATTCCTTAGTATTAGTTCCCTCACGGCCAAGGTCTGAGCTGAGGCTACCTTGTGAAGATTGTCCACCTGTGCAGTACCCAAGATGACAGTTTGTCATGGTTGGGAGGCCAAACTCACAGGAGAGGTGCTTATACTAGGGCGTGTAATCGAAAGGTTAGGATTGATTATCCGCATACTGAGTATGGTGAATTCAGGATTTGTTCCTGACGGATGTATCGAATATTGTGGTGAAAGTGTACAATCTCTGCAGAGTGTCAAACTATTCGAATAGCCACGTCCGCGGTTATGGACAGTTGGAGTGGGCATACTGTTCCCCCGTTAGACTTTTCAAAATGACCTGTGAAATGAACTAAGACTTTGACTTGACCACAACAAAGTTGTGACATGAAATACAAGTTCCCAGTTAGGAGTTATAAAAGTGTGACTAGCTTTAGAACTTAGTAGAGATAAATCTGGCTTTTGCAAAACAGCCCTAGAGCCTAGTGTCCTATTATCCAAAAACCCCTCCTTACCTATTAGTATTAGTTTGCGAGTACTTAAAGAGTACTCATGGCTTTGTCCCTAGATATTCCCATGGCCAGACTATGAAGAGGAGCACCTAGAAGATGGACCTCAGGAAGGTTATGACAACTAGGATCATCTCCCATCGTCAGCATTGCCTGTGACCCCGAAGATGGAGCTTCGCCTACGCTACCGTTATTATTACGTATTCCGCTGCTTGATGTTGTATTAAGAACTGGATCATGAGATCCCTATTTGTGTAAGAACTTACGTATCGTTTGTAATGGATGATGTACTATGGTATCCAATTCTGTTATGTCTCGCAAAAATGGCAATCCTGGGATTGCGATGTATGGCATAACAGGCATCTAGGATTGAAAAATCCGGGTGTTGACAAGTTGGTATCAGAGCCATCCTGACCATAGGAGACCCTAGTTAGACTGGACGTTTGAATCAAAAACTTAGTTTCAAAACCAAAGAAAACAAACATTTACAAAAACTTATTCTCATTCTTATCTCTTTGATTCTTTCCTAAAGATTCATGTTCCTCAAAAAACTCTTGCAAAATACATAAAATTTGGACACACTTGATCACGCTGCTAATCTACTCATCCTCTATTTTTATAGATGGACGTGAAGTGCAGCAAGTTTTACCAACTTGGGAATGGAGGAGACCTTATCTTTGAGAGGGATCTGGATCAGCTTTCAGAACTTCTGGAGCGTCCGCACCCTGAGTTCTTTGGAGCTCAGGTCAATGATCAAGGAGGAGAAGACCTGCAGTGGCTAATTGTTGCGAGTCTCCGAGGAAATATTGAACCTCCCACTGCGGAGGGAATTCAGTTTACCTTGAGGGAAAACAACTGGCTCGATGGACTTGCCAGAGCAATGCAGGAAGATCTTTCCCGTCTGTGTGGGCAGAGCATCAATCAGATCAAGGGTACTCGCTTTGAGTTTTGCCCAAGGCGTGATGCAAATGGACAACCACTGGAAGCCCCATACCACCCCGAGCTGAAGACTCAATTGGACCACCTTAGCTTCATGATGTATGATCGTCAGCAGGAGTTGGACAACTGCCGTGACTATTGCAACCACAAGTCTGCCATCATAGAGACGAAGGATCCGACCATAGCCATGCTAGCAAAGGATCGCAAGTCTCGCCACCGTCAGCTCGAAAAAAAGGAGCGCATTATTGCCCGTCTTCGCCACCACATCTCATCTCTGGAGGAGACCATCCACGAGAGAGACATGCAGTTGGAGGAAAGGGAGAATGCAGGAGAGGATCTTCGTGGAGACCCTTACTCTTATCTCAGCGATGACGATGATTTTCTGGAGGATCAGGCCATGGACTTCTTCACCGATGAGGATGATTTCGCCTTCATCGACGATGATGAAGATGATGAAGCCACAGACTCTGAGGAGTAGTAGCACTGAGCACTAGCGTAGTGAGTAGTAGTCGGTCCCACTGTATCGTAGTTTTCAGAATGGTTCTTAAAACCATCTGTTTTCTTTGTTGTGGTGTGTGTTGTACTGTGTGCTCTGAATGAATGAATGAAAAAGCAAGTTGCTAGAAAAATCTGAGTCAAACATTTAAAAACTTTTCAAAGACCCAAGACCTTAGAAATTTCCCTCTTTTCTCATGATCTATATCAATCTTCAGATGCCACGTGGAGGAAGTGGTTCAGCCCCGGACCCGATGTTGCAGATCCTGCAAATGTTGACTTCTGACCGCGAAGCTGAAAGAGCGGAACGTCAAGCCAACCTAGCCACTCTGCAACAGATAGCCCAGCTAGCCCACAACAACCAAGGCCACGGAAATCAGGACAACCATGGATCTAACCTCAAGAATTTCTAGAATACTAACCCACCCGTTTCCACCAAGTCAGAAGAACCCCTAGACGCCGATGATTGGCTGCAAACCATGGAAAACAACTTAGAAGTCGCCGGGGTGGAAGCCAACGAGAAAGTCCTGTTCGCCACCCATTATCTAGCTGGAGATGCCAGGGCATGGTGGAACAATGTTCGTGCAATGACCAGAGGCCAGATGATGACCTGGGAGGAATTCAAGGTCAAGTTTAGCAGAACCCATGTGCCACCAGGTTTGATCAAGAGAATGAGAGACGAGTTCAGAGAGCTAAAACAAGGAAGGATGACTGTAGTGGAATACCGTGACAAATTTTTGTCATTAGCTAGGTATGCCCCGGACGAGATAGACACCGAAGCAAAGAAGAAAGAAAGATTCTTGAATGGTCTGCATGACGAGATGCAGACAGTGTTAGTCAATATCCCCTTTGCTGATATTGAAGCCCTTGTCGACTCTGCTATCCAGATGGAAGGAAAGATCAACCAAGCCAATGAGAACCGCAAGCGTCGCATGATGCATCAACCCGGAACCCATCATACCCCAAAGTATCGCCCCAACCCATCTCCAGGATTTGCCCCAAGAACCAATAGACCCCCTATGACCCGTCCGACCTACCCCAACCGTGGAAACCCTAGACCCGGAGGAAATCACAACAACCCCGACAACTCTAGCCATTTCACCCGTGCCCCACCCAAGTTCAACACCAACAATGCTACCGCCAACACCAACACTGCCCCGAGGACTGGAAGCAATGTTGTGCCTGTCACAGCCAAGGACAAGTCACAAATGACCTGTTATGACTGTGGAAATAAAGTCCACTATTCCAATGAGTGCCCCAACAAGAAGAACGCTACAGCCCCCAATGCCACTGTCCCAGCTCAGCAGCAGCGTCGTGTTCATCCAGGGAGAAGATTTGCCCCAGGGAATTCACTCAACCGAAATTTCTGTCTTTTTCTCATGCATGCTGAAGAATCTCAGGAACCGCCAGACGTCGTGCTGGGTATGTTTTCTGTTAATTCAGTACTTGCAAGAGTGTTGTTTGACTCTGGTGCCTCGCATTCATTTGTCACCGAAGAATTTGCCGGCACTAGTAAAATTCAACCAACCAAACTGAAGCATGTTATGATTGTGCAAATTCCCGGATCAACCACCAAGGCTAGGCAAATTTGCAAAGCCGTCCATATCTGAATCCATGGCATAGATTTTTATGCTAATCTATTAGTACTCGGAACTAAAGGTTTGGAAGTAGTACTATGAATGGATTGGATGTCCAAACATAAGGGATTGATTGACTGTGCTAAGAAAGCCATCACCATGACCAGTACCACCGGAATAACAGTCGAGCATATATCTAAAACCTTACCTCGCCAATTCAAGTGTAACAAGAGTCTAGCCCAACCTACCATTGACCATGTCCGGATAGTCTGTGAATACCCCGATGTATTTCCAAATGTTTTTCCCGGTATGCCCCCAGATCGGGATATCGAGTTTATCATATAACTAATCCCCGGAACCGGACCCATAGCCCAGAGACCTTATAGTATGAACCCGTCGGAACTAGCAGAACTGAAGAAGCAACTGGATTCCATGCTAGAAATTGGATTGATTCAACCAAGTGCGTCACCATGGAGATCACCTGTCTTATTTGTGGACAAGAAAGATGGAGGTAACCATTTGTGTACGGATTATCGGAAGTTGAATAATGTCACCATCAAGAACAAGTACCCCTTGCCCAAGATTTTGATCAGTTAACCGGTGCCCAGGTGTTTTCTAAGATTGATCTTAGAACTGGCTATCATCAACTCAAAATTCGTGTAGAGGATATTCCAAAGACTGCCTTCACCACTTGATATGGATTGTACGAGTATACAGTCATGTCTTTTGGATTAACCAATGCCCCCGCTTATTTCATGAACCTCATGAATAAGATTTTTATGGACTCCCTGGATAAGTTTGTCGTTGTTTTCATCGATGACATTCTGATTTATTCCAAATCAGAAGAAGAATATGAGCTACACCTAAGGACCATTCTTGGAACCCTTGGAGAGCATCAGTTGTATGCAAAGTTTAGCAAATGTGAATTCTGGTTACAGGAAGTAGGATTCCTCGGTCACATCGTATCAGCCGGAGGAATTGCCGTTGACCCTGCCAAAGTGAAAGACGTAGAAGATTGGCAAGCCCCAACCACTCAAACACAAGTTCGTGCTTTTCTCGGATTGGCGGGATATTACCGCAAATTCGTAGAAGGATTTTCGAGTATCGCAAGACCCATGACCCAATTGCTGAAGAAGGACAAGAAGTTTGAATGGACAGACAAGTGTGAAGCGAGTTTTCAAGAACTCAAGAGGAGATTGATATCATCCCCAATCTTAATCATGCCGGATATCACGAAGCCCTTTGATGTGTATTGTGACGCATCCAAGATTGGTCTCGAATGTGTGCTAATGCAAGAAGGCAATGTTATATCTTATCTATCTCGACAATTGAAGCAACATGAGCAAAACTATCCAACCCATGACCTCGAACTCCCAGCCGTAGTCTTAGCCCTAAAGACATGGAGACATTACCTGATGGGAATCATTGTGAGATTTATTCGGATAACAAGAGCCTAAAGTATATATTCACTCAGAAGGAGTTGAATATGAGGCAGAGAAGATGGATTGAGCTAATCAAGGATTACGACCTGGACATTCATTATCACCCTGGTAAAGCCAACGTGGTAGCAGATGCCCTTAGCAGATTGCCGTGCCGCTTGAACTCCATGATTTTGAAGGAGCAACCAAGTTTGCACAAGGAGATGGAAGATTTTCGAATGGAATTAGTAAGTGAAGGATTTTTGGCTAGCATAGAACTTTAGCCCACTTTGATCAGTCAGATTAAAGAGGCGCAGAAGGGAAATGCCAGTATCGACGGAATCAAGCGTCGTATCGGTACAGGCAAGGTACCCAGATTCACCGAGGACGAAGAAGGAGTGTTGTGGTACAAAGGACGCCTTTGTGTACCAGCAGATTCGGAGTTGAAAGAAGTTATCTTGAAGGAGGCTCATGATACTCTTTATTCTATCCATCCCGGAGGAACTAAGATGTATCAAGATTTGAAAGAGCAATTTTGGTGGCATAAGATGAAGAGAGAAATCGGAAGCTATATCGCCAAGTGTGATATATGTCAGCGAGTCAAGGCAGGACATCAAAGACCCGCTGGATTGTTGCAACCTTTGCAAATTCCGGAATGGAAATGGGATTCTGTAGGAATGGACTTTATCACTGGACTACCTACTTCTAGTAGGGGAAATGACTCTATTTGGGTCATAGTGGATAGATTGTCCAAAGTCGCCCATTTCTTGCCCGTTAAAACCACCTATCAGAGTTCGAAGCTAGCAGAGTTGTACATCGCTAGAATCGTCAGTTTGCACGGAGTCCCCAAGAACATAGTATCGGATCGAGGAACTCAGTTTACCTCGATATTCTGGAAGAAAGTCCAAGAAGGTTTAGGGACCCGCCTAGATTTCAGTACCGCGTATCACCCTCAGACCGATGGACTAATAGAGCGAGTAAATCAAATACTCGAAGATATGCTTAGAGCATGTGTGCTAGAATATGGATCCAAGTGGGAAGACTGTCTGCCGTTTGCAGAATTTTCCTACAACAATAGTTACCAAGCAAGTTTGCAAATGGCCCCATTTGAATTTATGTACGGAAGAAAGTGTCGCACCCGTTTGAACTGGTCGAAAGTAGGAGAGAGTCAGATTTTTGGACCCGACATCCTCCGAGAAGCAGAAGAGAAGGTTCACAAGATTCGTGAGCACCTCAAGACCGCCCAATCCCGACAGAAGAGTTACGCCGACAAGAGACGTCGAGACCTCGCCTTCAATATAGGAGATTTTGTTTATCTGAAAGTGTCGCCATTGAAGGGAATGCAGCGTTTCCAACTCAAAGGAAAGTTAGCCCCCAGATATATCGGACCTTTCAAAATTCTGAACCGTCGAGGAGAAGTATCGTATCAACTGGAACTACCTGAAGAGATGTCAGCTGTGCACAATGTGTTCCATATCTCGTTACTTCGCAAAAGTCTCGAAGTCCCCGAGAAGACCGAAGTGTTCAAAAATATCGATCATCGGACCATAGAGATCAACGATGACCTGACCTATCCTGAAGTACCCATCCGCATTTTGGAAGAAGCTTTTCGAACTACCCGAACCCGAAGCATCAAGTTTCTCAAGATTCAGTGGAGCAACCACACAGAAGAGGAAGCTACCTGGGAGCGCGAAGATCACATCAGGACGGAGTTTCCCGATCTCTTCAAATCCTAGGTAATCTTTTCGTCCTTTTTCAAATCTCGGGACGAGATTTTGTTTAAGGGGGGAAGGTTTGTAACATCCCAAAAATACTAAGCTTGGATCATCAAATTCTAATCATCAAAATTAGGGTTAACAAAAACTTTCTAAAGGAAATCATGAATGCATGCATATGTGTATGCATGGATTTTGAAATCCTTTGAAACCACCTTGTCTGTTTGTTCCATTGCTTGTAAAATGTTTCTTAGGTGAAATAAACATCATCTAAAACATTTCCCACACTTTTCCTAAAGACAAGTAAATCAAAACACATATATGAAATGAATGGTCACTTTGACCAATTTAACTCACATGCCTACTTTGGCTGTCTCAAACTTTCAGAACCTAACAGAAACTTTTCTAGATCTTTGCACCCCTTGAATGTACTCATAACAAGGTATCAAGGCCCACTTTGTGATCATCCAAAAACTTTCAAATGCATAGTTTAAATGACAATTCAAAATTGAATCTTTATCATATGGGAAGATCCCACTTTTTCAAAAACTATTCAAACAAGCTCAATTTTCAAAACCCAAGCATCTGCAGACTCACCAGCACCAATCTAGCAAACCCACCAAAAATCAATTCAAAATTCAAAACTTGATTTCATGCGGCCATTTCATCAAACAGGTTGCAGACACAAATCAAACAAACATCAAACACTATTGTGAGCAGTGATTCGTGCCTAACTAGTTCCCCATTTAGCTCACACACAACTCAGTAGATCATCTAGGAAGATTAGCCAGGCACTAGCACCTCTATGAGCTTGCCATTGCCATCAATGGTGAATAGCCGAGCACCCTCTTGCCACCCCATAGTCGACAGCAAGCTAGGAGCAGCAGCAAGCCTAGCCAGCATGTCTGGGAGGCAGCCCACCATCCACCGCCACTCACTGTCCCAGCCGCGAGCGTTGCCAAGCCCTGGACCACGCGCACAAGCTGCGCCCAGACCATGCCGAGCGTGCGCCAGAGCGCCACCCTCGACCATCACCCACAGAACGCGCGCCGCCCTCGCCGCGTGCATGCACAATCCCCACCGACCCAGGAGACCGCCAGACATCCCCGTTTGCCGCCCCGTGACGTACAGCCACCGCCCGCCGTCGAAGACGCCGCCTCTGCCGCGCAGAGCACCGCCCGTTCCAGACCAAACCACACCGCCCCATGCCTCAAGACCATGTCGTTGAGCATCGCCAGGAGAAACCGCACCGTCCCCTACCCTTGCCCATGCCATTAGCCGCCTGTAAAATCGCCCCCGACAAGCTCACCGTGCGTCCCGATGGTCCCCTCGCTCGACTATAAATAGAGGCCACCCAGCACGAATTCTTCACACCATCTCACTGCCCTCTCCTCACTGATAGTGCCACACCATTCTCAGAGCAAGGCGAGCACCACCTCGCCGGAATTTCACTGGAGCCTGCCGCTGCCGGAGAAGAAGGGAGCCAGCGATTGGAGCCACCCCAAGAGCTGCCGCGACCACCCCTGAGTTCGCCGTCGTCGACTTCGTCGTTCGCCCGCCTCGCCGACCCTCTCCAGTACCCCGGTGAGCCACCAGCGACCCTCACTGGCGGGGCGCTAGGTTTCGTTCTCGCCGGAGTTGTCTCGCGTCGACGATGACTCCCAGCCGTTAGATTAGAACGAGATCGAACGATCCACGTCGTCCCATACCGCTGTGCCCAGCCCCGTGTCACTGACGAGTGGGGACACCCACTTAAGTAGCCCGCAGGAGCACTGCGCTTAGCAGGCCGGCCCAGTAACTTTTCCCGCGCAGCCCAGTTATTCAAACTAAACTTTTTCTATTTCAATTCAAACACACTTCTGTACCCAACTTAAAAAATCAACCCAGATCGATTCAGTGCACCAAATTGAATGAAACCAATTTTGTTGGAAAGTTCTGTGAATTCTGAATCCAAGCCCGGTGTATTCAAGTCATTTGGATCTATCGATCACCCATGGTAAAAATAACAAGGCAGAATCTTTTCTACATTCAAACATTTTCAAATTTAAACCATAATAGCTTTGGAGTTGATTCCAACTCTCAAAAATCACATTTAACCATACCTTTCAGAATATATAAAAATATATAGGTTTACTTGCAGAAATAATGTTCAAGTAATAAAAGAATGCTACATAAGCATTTATAGCCACTTTAATTAATTAAAGTAAAAGGGTAAAACCTTATTAAATTGTGACACCACTTTAAATCACATTCCCATGGACTACAATATGTGGTGATGACATGTGTCAACATGATCCCATGTTTGGTTTGGAGAATATTAAATCTTAAGTAGTTTTTCAATGAGTAGAAATTACTTTTCTAAAAATAAAAGGAATTAAATCAAGCCTTAACCTTGTAATGATAGAGATGATGCTAGATCATCCATAGGATCCTTGTGTGTGATGATTGCAAGTAGATAAGTATTGTTTGGTGATTGTGTACCTCGTATTTATTCATAGATGCTAGTACCGACCAAGGATACGAGGAGGAAGGAGGATATTACGAAGAAGAAGCCGAGGAGAACTTCAACCACTGCTCTGCACAAGGCAAGCTTATATTGACATTGATGCAAGCTAACACTTGCAGGATACCCTACTGATGCAACAAACCCCTACTTGTTACTATGCCTTAAGCCTATGTGATCATACCCACTTGATAAACCAATCCTAGTTTGCTTGCAAGTTTCTTACTTTATTTCTTTATCAAAGCTTACTTAGAGTTTATTTAAGTGACTAGTAGATTTTGGAAAGATGCTGAAGGTTGCTTAAAGAGCATAAAATTTGGCCTAAGTTAGAAACCTTAGTTGAAACTCCACTAGTTACCACCCCTCATCATTACTACCCCCACCTATAGATGCTAGTGCTAAGCATAAAACTTGATAAACTTTAGATGGGATACTTGGTGGAAAAATGGTTATGAATACCTTGGAATGATGGATCATTCTATTGAAATGTTTTGGACATGTGTTTCCAAACACTTGTAAGATCCCTCCTTTATAAAGGAAAAGGATCCCTGTGATTGCAATGCTAGCCCCTGGATCAATGCTAGCATCCACAGTTTAAGATGAAGTACACAGATACAAAGGTCATTTATTACAGCCATTCCAGAGATAAACATAGTCTTTACAACTCCAAGGCCACAGGCCTAATACAAGAGTTTGAATAAGTAAATAAATAAAAGTCTTCATCTTCATGTGCCACGGGCAAACATGTTGAGTGTAGACTCATGACACCTAATCCTCATTAGAGTAACCTGCAACATCACAAGTTACAGCCACAATGGGTCAATACTTTTGGAATAGTATTGGCAAGTGATACCTTAGTAAAATTTTAAGTGGACTAGATACTATATGCAATTTGGCTAAGTGTAGCTTGGCTTTCTTTGCTCAAAATAGATTTTTCCTATTAGTTGAAATCACTAAGTTTTCCTTTGTCAAAAACTTTTCCCAAGGAACCACCAATAGACATTGAGGTCCTTCACCCTTGTTCACCCACAAGTTTTTACTTAGAAATTGGGATGAGGAGATTCTTGATAGCTTCCATGTCTTGATGCTCAAGTTGTCCATTACCATGGACTTGGCTAAGTACTTAGATTTTTTTTCCATCTGCAGAGGTTGTGCACTTTCCCCACCAGACTTGGTTTCACCAAGACAGGACCTTTCAGAAGCCTTCCCTTAGACCAAATGGACGCGCTCCAACCTATCTTTCCCACTACCACCAACTACCCAAATGGCTAAGTTCTGCAACTTATGTGATCCAGGCAGAGCCCATATTGCCAAGTGGCTGCACTAGAAGCTTCTTAACACTTGGCCTCTAAAATCTCTTTGTTCCTGGGTGGCTTACCACAAGTGAGATACACAAGGTAAACCATAGAAATGGGCCTTGTGTAACCACTCAACATAAACCAATCCTTCCATTCCACCCAGGTGTTTCATTAACTTAGTTGTTTTATTAGGTAAAACACAAGTCCAAAGACTTAGAAATATTTTCATCATAGCATGTATATTTAACCAACCCTTGTTTTCTACTAGCTAGGCTAAGCATGGCATAGATAGTAACTTAACTTAGAAATTCCCTAGCATTTCTACAACTACTAGGATTTCCCAACAAGGCATATAAGCAAAATAATATCATGCAAGACTTAGCAAAATATTTCTAATGCTTAGTATAAAACATGGGATAAAAATATTCATGAAGTACCACTTGCCTTGGTAGTTGGATGAGTAGCACTCCTCACAATCACTAGCACCCAAATCTACACAAAGAATGGTAGCAACAAATTACACACAAAACATATACAATCAAAAATATATGCATGCATGCAAGATGATATGTGATGATTTTTAAAACTCAAAAAATCAATTATTCAGTACTGATTCATAAACAAGTCAAAAACTTGCCAAACAACAATTATTTAAACCCTAAATCATTTCCTAAACATTCATAAACTCTAATTAGTCCTACACAAGTTTCTGCAAATAAAACCTTTTTAACAGAAGCTAAACATTAAACACATTGCATATTTAGAAAGAGCTTGCTCTCCTGATTCCAACGGTATAAAATTTGTCAAATTCTAACATTGGGATCAAAAGTTATAGCCAATACAAATTTGAACATAAATCAGATTCAAATCCTGTTTTAAATCTAAACCCTAGCCACGCGTCTGTTTCTAATTGGCCCGTACAGGTTCGGGCGGATGGATCAACGAGAGCCGCATGATTTAACTAAAGATGCACGGCCAGATCTAACGCATAACGGTTCGTTAAGTGAACTAATCCTACGCCCTGGATCTAGATCTGACGGCTGTGGATCAAGCGACCAAGACTGAGCGGCGCTAGCGGCGGCTACTGGCGGCGGCGAGCTCTCCCTACGGTGGCGCGGTGCTACAGGTCGTCCTAGGGTCGTCGGAGGGGCTTACCAGAACCGTGGCGACGTGCTGATGCTCAACCTGGCGGCGGCTTGGCAAGGGGCGCATGGTGTGGGCTGCTGGAGCTCGTCCGAGTCGTGCACGGCGTCGGGTGGTTGTAGACGAAGTTGTTGCCGACGCTCTGGGTCTTCCTAGTACCAACCAGAGGCATCAGTAGCTGCGCAAGGACAAGGCGAACCTAGTCGTACGCGAGAGAGGTCAAGGGGCGCTCAGTGCTTACCGCAATCGATCGCCGGAGAAGAAGAAAGCGTCAGGCACTTGCAGTCGTCGTCGTTGGCGAGTCTCCAGACGGTCCTAGCATGCACCAATAGGGTGAGAAGATGTTAGACCCCTCCTTTATAAAGGTAAGGATCCCTGTGATTGCAATGCTAGTCCCTGGATCAATGCTAGCATCCACAGTTTAAGATGAAGTACACAGATACAAAGGTCGTTTATTACATTCATTCCAGAGATAACACATAGTCTTTTACAACTCAGGGCCATTGGCCTAATACAAGAGTTTAAGGAATAAGTAAATAAACATAAGTCTTCATCTTCATGTGCCACAGGCAAGCATGTTGAGTGTAGACTCATGACTCCTACTCATCATCGGAGTAACCTGCAACATCACAAGTTACAGCCACAGAGGGTCAATACTTTGGAATAGATTGGCAAGTGATACCTTAGTATATTTTAAGTGGACTATAATACTATATGCTTTTGGCTAAGTGTAGCTTGGCTTGCTTTGCTTGAAAATAGGTTTTACCTATTAGTTGAAATCACTAAGTTTTTCTTTATCAAAAACTTCCCAAGAAACCACCAATAGACATTGGGGTCCTTCAGCCTTGTTCTCCCACAAGTTTTATTTTAGAAGTTGGAGTGATGAGATTCTTGTAGCTTCTATGTCTTGATGCTCAAGTTGTCCATTTCCTTGGACTAGGCTAAGTACTTAGGTTTTCCATCTCCAGAGGTTGTGCACTTTTCCCACTAGACTTGGTTTCCCAAGACAGGACCCTTCAGAAGCCTTTCCTTAGTCAAATGGACGCGCTCCAACCTATCATTCCCACTACCACCAACTGTCCAAGTGACTAAGTTCTAGCAACCTATATGATCATGGCAGAGCCCATATTGCCAAGTGGTTGCACTGTAAGCTTTCTGAACACTTGGCCTCCAAATCCCTTTGTGCCTGGGTGGCATACCACAAGTGAGATACACAACCCAAGTCCATGGCCTTGTGTAACCACTCAACATAACCCAATCCTTCCATTCCACCCAGGAGGTTCATTGGACTTAGTTGTTTTATTAGGAAAACATAAGTCTCATGACTTAGAAATATTTTCATCATAGTAAGTATAGATTTTCACCAACCCTTGTTTGCTAAATAGCTAGGCTAAGCATGGTAAGATAACTTAACTTAGGGAAATTCCCTAGCAATTCTACAATTCTACACTACTTAGGATTTCCCAACTTAGCATTAGGCAAAAATAGCATGCAAGACTTAGCAAAATATTTAATGCTAGTACAAAACATAGGATATAAATATTCATGAAAATATCACTTGCCTTGGTAGTGGGGAGAGTAGCACTCTTCACAATCACAATCACTAGCAAAATCTACACAAAAAATTATAGCATACAATTACACACAATTATATACAACCAAAAATAATATGAATGCATGCATGCAAGAATTTACTAAGTGGTGATTTTGAAAACTCTACCAAGCATGCACATGTTCACAGAAACTTATCAAGTCACAAGTTTACCAACTAAGCTTATTTGGCACTTAATACAATTTACAAAATAAATCCATATTTAAAATAGCCTTAAACATGTTTCTACAAATAAAGTCATTTTAACTGTTACTATTTGTTAAAAACTTTGCATAAACAGAAAGGCCTTGATTCACTGAATCCAACGGTATAAAGTTTGTAAAATTCTAACGTGGCATTCAAAAGTTATAGCAGTTTGAAGTTTGGATCTAAATCTGATTCGAATTTTTGTTTTTGAATTCACCCTAGACACGTGTCGCAACATCACTGGCGCATACCAATTCGGTTGGATCGCGCTCTGTGGACCGCAGGATCTAAGTGGGATCTGGTGGCTCAGATGCGCGCCTACCCCTTCGTTTAAAATTCTATCCTAGCCCTACGATACAGATCCAACGGTCTAAATCACCAAGCCAAAATCAGGCGGCGCTTAGCGGCTGCGCGCGGCGGCGACGACCAGACGGTGGCGGCGCCGGCGATACCGGTCACTAGGAGGATAGGGAAGGTACTCACCGAGACCGCAAGGACGTGGGGATGCTCAACTTGTGGACAGCTCGGCAAGGGGCGCTCAGGGTTGCGGTGGATTCCTCGTCGGAGTTGGATCTGGCAACGGTGGCTCTGCTCGAGGTCGAAGGCGACGTTGTAGATCACTAGGAGGCAAACGGAGGATGTGGTCAGATGCAGAAGACCACGGCGAAGATGCGTGCGTGAAAGACAAGGTTCGGGGCGGTCTGGTCTTACCGCTGGAGCTCGCCGGAGTTGAAGCTGGAGACGGTGGCGGTCAGTCGTTTGCGTAGCCGATGTTCTGGGTCACCCGCGGGCAAACCAGGAGTGTTAGGAGGTGCGTGGGATCAAGTGGAGTCTGTTTGTGTGAAGCAAAGGCAGAGGGGTGGTCGGAGGTGGCCGGAATTGCTGCGGCAGCTCGTCGGAGACGGCGGGGTTGTAGAGAGCAATTCGTGCAGCCTGGGGGCGCTCTGGGCTTGGGAGTTGGGGGAGAAGAGCGAGGGGACAGAGGGGGTTTAAATAGCCTGGTCGTGAGCGAGAATTACTCGGGCATTGATACGAATTGAAGCCGCGAATCAAACAGGAAACGGCTGCGTTGATTTGGGGATGAACTGGTCGTGCGGGTGGAGACGACGATGCTCGAGTGGGCCGCGGTTGTCAGCGAGAGAGGGGAGTGGAAGCGGGTCCCTTCTGTCAGTGAGTTGGTGGGTGCGAGAGTGGGTAAAGAAAACGATTCGCGGGGTGTGCACTACTGGGCTAGTCTGGGCCGTGTTGGGCTAGGCCGGCCAGATTGGCTGGTTTGGCTATTTTTTCTTCTTAATTCCTTTTCTTTTTCAGATTGAATTTCTAGAAATGGTTTTTAAACACAAATTCAAATCTGTTTGAATCCAAGGCTTTAAAGGACTTTTGTACAATAAAACTTGTTCTTAAATGAGTGTCAAACACATCTGAACAATTCAGAACACTTGGGTCTTTTTGAAAATAAATTAAACTATGCCTTTATGAGAGGTGATAATAGGCATAGAATTTGTTTTAATTCATATTTTGCTTTTGATATTTTGTTCAAGCTTTTGAGACCACTTAAGTTTGAATTCAAATCATTCTGAATGAATAACAGTATCTTTCCCAATAGCATGTAGCACAAAGGCTAGGGTTTTCATACATAAAATAATGAGCCACAAATGCTCCTGTTCCTGAAATGATTTTGAGAAAAACCCTAAATGATGATGAATGCAAGGATGATATGAATGAGTTTTGGAATATGAATTTAGGGATGTTACAAATCTAACCCCCTTAAGATGAATCTCGCCCTCGAGATTCAGATTGGCTAGCAAATAGGTGAGGGTGGTCTTTCCGAAGATCATATTCTCTTTCCCATGTTGCTTCCTCTTCGGAATGATGATTCCATTGCACTTTGCAAAACTTGATAGTTTTTGTCCTTGTGACTCTTTCTGCAGTTTCAAGAATCTTGACAGGCTTTTCCTCATAGGTGAGATCATTTTCTAGTTAGACTTCTTCCAAGGGTATGGTATCCTTCAAAGATGATTCTTCCATCTCTGGGTGACATTTCTTAAGCTGACTCACATGAAACACATTATGGACAGCTGACAGAGACTCTGGCAATTCAACTTCATATGCAACTTCTCCTTTTCGACTTAGAATTTTGAATGGCCCAACATATCTTGGTGCCAACTTTCCTTTGACTCCAAATCTTTTCACTCCACGAAGTGGTGATACTCTAAGATAAGCTCTATCTCCAACTTCGTAGGTGACTTCTCTATGCTTAGAATCCGCGTAGTTTTTCTGTCGGGACTGTGCTATCTTCAATCTGTCCTTAACCAATTTGACTTTCTCTTTGGCGTCTTTGATAAGATCAGGTCCAAATAAACTTCTTTCTCCCACTCCATTCCATAGCAATGGGGTGGTACACTTCCTTCCGTAGAGAAACTCAAATGGTGCCATCCCAATACTAGATTGATAACTGTTGTTGTAAGAGAACTCTGCGTAGGGCAGACTTTCATCCCAACTTGCTCCATAGTCTAAGGCACATGCCCTCAACATGTCTTCAAGAATCTGATTAGTCCTTTCTGTTTGTCCATCAGTTTGAGGATGAAAAGCAGTGCTGAATTCCAACCTCGTTCCTAAAGATTCATGAATCTATCTCCAAAAGTGAGAAGTGAACTGAGTTCCTCTATCAGACACAATACTCTTAGGCACACCGTGAAGGCACACAATTCTGCCCATGTAGATCTTGGCTAACTTGGCACTTGTATAAGTTGTCTTCACGGGTATAAAATGAGCCACTTTAGTTAGGCGATCCACTACTACCCATATAGAATCATACCCTGACCTGGTCTTTGGTAATCTGGTAATGAAATCCATGCCAATATTTTCCCACTTCCATTCAGGAATAGGTAGTGGTTGAAGCAAACCTGCTGGTTTCTGATGCTCTGCTTTCACTCTACTACACACATCACACAAAGCAATGTGTTCGGCGATATCTCTTTTGAGATTGTTCCACCAAAATCTTTCTTTCATGTCCATGTACATCTTGGTGTTTCCCGGGTGAATAGAATACGGAGAGTTGTGGGCTTCCCGTAAAATCAGTTTTCGCAACTCCGGGTCTTGTGGAACACATATACGTTTCCCGTGCCATAAAGTACCTTGTTCGTCTATATGAAAACTCTTAGCTTTCCCTAGACTTATATTTTCCTTAATCTTTTCAATTTCCTTATCAGTCTTCTGAGCTTCTCGGATCTTGTCCAATAAAGTGGGTTGAACATCTAAGGACATGAGATGTCCTTCAGGCACAATCTCCAATCTGAGTTCTTTGAATTGCTTACACAAGTCATCTGGCAATTCTCCTTTGGTAAGGCCATTTACAAACGTCTTACGACTTAGAGCATCTGCTACTACATTCGCTTTACCGGGGTAGTATTGCAAAATTAAGTCGTAATCTTTGATAAGTTCTAGCCATCTCCTTTGTCTCATGTTGATTTCCTTCTGGGTGAAGATATACTTCAAACTCTTATGATCGGTGAATACTTCACAACGCTTTCCCAAAAGGTAATGTCTCCATGTTTTGAGTGCATGGACGACAGAGGCCAACTCCAAATCATGAGTAGGATAGTTTACTTCATGAGTTTTGAGTTGTCTCGAAGCATAGGCTACGACTTTACCGTCTTGCATAAGTACGGCACCCAAACCTTGATGAGACGCATCACAATATACTTGGAAATCCTTTTCTAAATCTGGCAGACATAGAACCGGTGCTGTCACAAGTCTCTTCTTTAATTCCTGAAAGCTGACTTCACAACCTTTAGACCAAGCAAATTTCTTGTCCTTCTTCAGCATTTCAGTCATTGGCTTAGCAACCTTTGAGAAATTCTCAATGAACCTTCTGTAGTAACCTGCTAAACCAAGGAAACTGCGAACTTCTTTTACGTTCTTGGGAGATTCCCATTCTGTCACAGCTGAAACTTTAGCAGGATCAACTGCTACACCATCCTTTGTCATAACATGACCAAGAAAACCAACTTCTTCTAACCAAAACTCACACTTGCTGAATTTGGCATAAATTTTATGCTCTCTTAGCTTTTCAAGTATTAAACGTAAGTGTCTTTCATGTTCTTCATTGCTCTTGGAGTAAACTAAGATGTCATCGATGAAAACGACAACAAACTTGTCAAGGAATTCCATGAACACCTTGTTCATCATATTCATGAAGTATGCTGGTGCGTTGGTTAAACAAAAAGGCATCACAGTGTACTCATACAATCCATACCTTGTGGTGAATGCGGTCTTAGGTATGTCTTGCTCTCTTATCTTGAGTTGAAAATAACCTGACCGGAGATCAATCTTCGAGAACACACATGCTCCTTCTAGCTGATCAAACAAGTCGTTGATTCTTGGCAAAGGATATTTGTTCTTGATGGTTACCTCGTTGAGAGAACGGTAGTCAATGCATAATCTTTGTGTTCTATCCTTCTTCTCCACGAATAAAACTGGATCTCCCCAAGATGAAGAACTTGGTTGGATAAATCCTTTCTGCAACTGTTCTCCTAGTTGCTTCTTGAGCTCTTTTAGTTCATCAACTGACATTTTGTACGGTCTCTTAGCTATTGGTCCAGAACCTGGTACCAAATCTATCAGAAACTCCACGTCTCTATCTGGTGGCATTCCTGGCAATTCTTCCGGAAATACATCCGGATATTCACACACAATTGGTACACTATCCATGCTAACCCCCTTAAGAGAATTCAGCTTACTTCCTTTGGATTCAAAGTTTGACCGGAATTTTATTCTTTTTCCTTCTGGGGTTGTGAGTGTAACTGTACGATTTGCACAATCTAGTACTCCTTCATACTTAGCCATCCAATCCATTCCCAAAATTACGTCTAGTCCTTGGGAATCCAGGATTATCAGGCTCACTGGAAACTTATGCTTTCCAAACTCTATGACAAGATCCCGGCATCCAAGACTTACTATCATATCTCCACCCGGAGAACTAACTTTTATTGGACACCCAATGTTTTCAGATGCAAACCCATTTCTATCAACAAATGCTTTTGATATGAATGAATGAGATGCACCAGTGTCAAAGAGTACAAATGCTGGAATGGAATTGAGTCTGAACTTACCAGCAACGGCATCAGGCTCCTCATAGACCTCTTCCACATTGATGTGGTTAACCTGTCCTTTCTGAAAAGGATTGGGCTTGTTAGGTCCTTCAACTTTCTTCTCAGGGCACTCATTAGCATAATGCCCCAGCTTCTTGCATTTGAAGCACTCAACCTGACTGATGTCCTTTTTAGGCTGGCTTCCACTTCCACTTCCACTGTGGTGGCTCTTATGTCCACTCTTGTGGTTCTTGTACTTATCATTGTCATGACTGCGGTGATGCTTGTTGTCATGACGGTTGTGGTTGTGGTGCTTGTTGAATTTCCCATGCTTATGGGATCCCGAGCTGCCACTGTCATCATAGTGAGATCGTTTGTGAGACGATCCTGAGCTGTGCTTGTCGGAGTGTTTCCTCTTCCTACTCTCGACTTGCTTCATTTTACTCTCCAAAATTGCAGCCTTGTCACACAAAGACTGATAATTTGGAACATATGCCACAGACAGCTGTAGATTCAGCTCATTATTCAAGCCCTCCAAAAACTTTTCCTTTCTTTTGGCACCTGTGTCAACTTCATCCGGTGCATAGCGCGCCAGATTGTTGAACTCTTCTATGTATTCTGCCACGCTGTGGTGGCGCTGCTTCAGGTTGTGAAACTCTTTCTTTTTCAGGTTCATCATTCCTGATGAGATGTGAGCAGTGCTAAAGCCATCTTCAAAGATAGCCCAAGTCACCTCATCTAAAGGAGTGGTGATTTGGAAGTTGTCCCACCAGGTGGCGGATGGTCCTTCCAACAGATGTGCTGCGAACCTGACTTTTTCAGCATCCGTGCATTCCACTGTCACTAAGTCCTTGTTCACAGAACGTAGCCAGTCATTGGCTACCATGGGATCAGTTGTTCCCGAAAACTTAGCTGGCCTCAGACGCAGAAATCTGGTGAGCATATCAAAAACCGGAGGGTTGTTGTTGTTGTTGTTGTTGTTATTGGGGTTGTTGTTGTTGTTATTCTGGTTTTGGATGAATGTTGTCATCATTTGCATAAGCTGTGTTTGCGCATTCATCATTTGTTGCATTTCCGGGGTGATGTTGTTGGGGTTGGGGTTTGCGCGACGGGGAGGCATCTGTGGTTTGTTCAAATAGATAAGAATGAGATACCCATAGATGTTTTATGCACAATACATCACAAGAAAATCACATAGCATGCAACTCAAGAATAAAAGTTCAACAACCAGATAATAAGTTCATGAAATAAAACACACAACTGGCAAGCCATCCACATGTCGGATGGTCCAATAACAAGTTCACAAATACGAGTACGAATATGAAAGATAAACGAGTAGTCAAGCCTACTCATCAGCATCAATCTCCTCCTCGACGAAGGTAAGACCTGCGTTCTCCATCGCGGTCTTGTTCTCCTCAATCGTAGTGGTCTAGGAATCGACCTTGTGCTTGAGAGCCCTCTTCTGGGAGCGAAGCCTCTCAATAACCATCTGCTGCTGCTCAAGCTCGAAATCCTTGGACTTCAGTTCCTCGGTCATGTCCCAGATCTTCTTGTTCCTATCCTGGACGCGTTTCTCCTGACTCTTGAACTTGCGGTCCTGGGCCTCGAACTTTGTCTCAATTTCCTTGATCATCTCATCCTACTGTGCGAAAAGTTTGTCCTTTTCGCGAAGCTGCACCTGGAGCTCGTCATTGCCAAGCATGACGTTCGTCCTGTCTGTGTCCACGTGCCTGAGGAGAGACTCTAAGTCCTGAAGATAGAGACGTATCGGCTCTGCCGCGTCCCTTGAGTCGTCCTCAAAGTCGATGGACTCTCCATCAACATCACGTCTTCCGAAGACGTGGAAGTGAGTGCCCCTAACCTGTCGGGAGTGACGGCCTAACAGACGTCCTATCAGGTCCTGCATGACTACCTCCATGCCTCTCTCCCTGTCTTCGTGCATCAGCTTGAAGACGATGCACTCTGTAGTAGGATCAGTCTGGCGTCCTGGCTGGTTCACCTTGAAGCCCCAGAGGTCCTTCCTCTCGAACTTGGTGAGTGGGTACACCGTGATGGTGGGAAGAGGGAGATCGAGCAAAGTGGTAAGCTCAATGATACGGGGTCCGAAACGGGTAACCTGGAACTCCTCAACGGTGCTGATGGTAATAGGCATCTATTTATAAGATTGAAAAGTTAGAACAACACAGTTTAAGATAAATACAAGACAACCATCTCATACATAACCATGGAACACAAACATCACACAAGTCATGCATACATAAATCCATTACATCAATCAAGGTCCAAACTTATTTAAGGTATCATTTGGAAAATAAGGGTGATAGATGGTGGTCCACTAACAAAGTGTGCTCATAGGCCTATCTCACTGGATCTGGTGGCTATCACAGTGTTCCTAGAGGCAATCCACCTATCCTGTTCACATGATTCCATCACTAAGTCTATTATATCTCCCCTTAACTCTTGGTTGGTGGCTTCCAACTCTTGGGTAAGTTCCTTCTCTTTCCCTAAGTCTTTTTGGAGGTTGAGCATTCTGCACTTGACTCTAGCACTTAGTTCTTTGATAGTCCTCCAAGCTGCATCTCTGGCTGACTCAAAGAATGTGGTGTGCATTACAGTGTTGGTGTACATGCAGAATCCCCTTTCTTTGTGGTTGTCTTCCTTGTTTTTGTACAAGTGAAGTTGCACCCACCAATACTCCACTCCTTCATCCATCACTGGAAAGCCTTTGTATATAGCTGCTCCATGTGCCTCCATTGCCACCATGATGTCCTTGAGAATCTTGGGAAACTCAGTTTCACACTCCAAGGTCATGGTCATGAGTGGCCCTTTCTTCACGGCTTCGTTGATGGAGTTCATCTACAAATGGAGATGAGAATGAGAAGATTAGAAAAGTTTTACGAGATGAATAGACAAGTGTAGAAGTAGTTGAAAATTTTCCTTAGTGGTTTCCAATCCTAGGGTCATAATCCTACAGGCAACACAGTGCTCTGATACCATCTGTTAGACCCCTCCTTTATAAAGGTAAGGATCCCTGTGATTGCAATGCTAGTCCCTGGATCAATGCTAGCATCCACAGTTTAAGATGAAGTACACAGATACAAAGGTCGTTTATTACATTCATTCCAGAGATAACACATAGTCTTTTACAACTCAGGGCCATTGGCCTAATACAAGAGTTTAAGGAATAAGTAAATAAACATAAGTCTTCATCTTCATGTGCCACAGGCAAGCATGTTGAGTGTAGACTCATGACTCCTACTCATCATCGGAGTAACCTGCAACATCACAAGTTACAGCCACAGAGGGTCAATACTTTGGAATAGTATTGGCAAGTGATACCTTAGTATATTTTAAGTGGACTATAATACTATATGCTTTTGGCTAAGTGTAGCTTGGCTTGCTTTGCTTGAAAATAGGTTTTACCTATTAGTTGAAATCACTAAGTTTTTCTTTATCAAAAACTTCCCAAGAAACCACCAATAGACATTGGGGTCCTTCACCCTTGTTCTCCCACAAGTTTTATTTTAGAAGTTGGAGTGATGAGATTCTTATAGCTTCTATGTCTTGATGCTCAAGTTGTCCATTTCCTTGGACTAGGCTAAGTACTTAGGTTTTCCATCTCCAGAGGTTGTGCACTTTTCCCACTAGACTTGGTTTCCCAAGACAGGACCCTTCAGAAGCCTTTCCTTAGTCAAATGTACGCGCTCCAACCTATCATTCCCACTACCACCAACTGTCCAAGTGACTAAGTTCTAGCAACCTATATGATCATGGCAGAGCCCATATTGCCAAGTGGTTGCACTGTAAGCTTTCTCAACACTTGGCCTCCAAATCCCTTTGTGCCTGGGTGGCATACCACAAGTGAGATACACAACCCAAGTCCATGGCCTTGTGTAACCACTCGAAATAACCCAATCCTTCCATTCCACCCAGGAGGTTCATTGGACTTAGTTGTTTTATTAGGAAAACATAAGTCTCATGACTTAGAAATATTTTCATCATAGTAAGTATAGATTTTCACCAACCCTTGTTTGCTAAATAGCTAGGCTAAGCATGGTAAGATAACTTAACTTAGGGAAAATTCCCTAGCAATTCTACAATTCTACACTACTTAGGATTTCCCAACTTAGCATTAGGCAAAAATAGCATGCAAGACTTAGCAAAATATCTAATGCTAGTACAAAACATAGGATAGAAATATTCATGAAAATATCACTTGCCTTGGTAGTGGGGAGAGTAGCACTCTTCACAATCACAATCACTAGCAAAATCTACACAAAAAATTATAGCATACAATTACACACAATTATATACAACCAAAAATAATATGAATGCATGCATGCAAGAATTTACTAAGTGGTGATTTTGAAAACTCTACAAAGCATGCACATGTTCACAGAAACTTATCAAGTCATAAGTTTACCAACTAAGCTTATTTGGCACTTAATACAATTTACAAAATAAATCCATATTTAAAATAGCCTTAAACATGTTTCTACAAATAAAGTCATTTTAACTGTTACTATTTGTTAAACACTTTGCATAAACAGAAAGGCCTTGATTCACTGAATCCAACGGTATAAAGTTTGTAAAATTCTAACGTGGCATTCAAAAGTTATAGCAGTTTGAAGTTTGGATCTAAATCTGATTTGAATTTTTGTTTTTGAATTCACCCTAGACACGTGTCGCAACATCACTGGCGCATACCGATTCGGTTGGATCGCGCTCTGTGGACCGCAGAAACTAAGTGGGATCTGGCGGCTCAGATGCGCGCCTACCCCTTCGTTTAAAATTCTATCCTAGCCCTACGATACAGATCCAACGGTCTAAATCACCAAGCCAAAATCTGGCGGCGCTTAGCGGCTGCGCGCGGCGGCGACGACCAGACGGTGGCGGCGTCGGCGATACCGGTCACTAGGAAGATAGGGAAGGTACTCACCGAGACCGCAAGGATGTGGGGATGCTCAACTTGTGGACAACTCGGCAAGGGGCGCTCAGGGTTGCGGTGGATTCCTCGCCGGAGTTGGATCTGGCAACGGTGGCTCTGCTCGAGGTCGAAGGCGACGTTGTAGATCACTAGGAGGCAAAAGGAGGATGTGGTCAGATGCAGAAGACCACGGCGAAGATGCGTGCGTGAAAGACAAGGTTCGGGGCGGTCTGGTATTACCGCTGGAGCTCGCCGGAGTTGAAGCTGGAGACGGTGGCGGTCAGTCGTTTGCGTAGCCGACGTTCTGGGTCACCCGCGGGCAAACCAGGAGTGTTAGGAGGTGCGTGGGATCAAGTGGAGTCTGTTTGTGTGAAGCAGAGGCAGAGGGGTGGTCGGAGGTGGCCGGAATTGCTGCGGCAGCTCGTCGGAGACGGCGGGGTTGTAGAGAGCAATTTGTGTAGCCTGGGGGCGCTCTGGGCTTGGGAGTTGGGGGAGAAGAGCGAGGGGACAGAGGGGGTTTAAATAGCCTGGTCGTGAGCGAGAATTACTCGGGCATTGATACGAATTGAAGCCGCGAATCAAACAGGAAACGGCTGCGCTGATTTGGGGATGAACTGGTCGTGCGGGTGGAGACGACGATGCTCGAGTGGGCCGCGGTTGTCAGCGAGAGAGGGGAGTGGAAGTGGGTCCCTTCTGTCAGTGAGCTGGTGGGTGCGAGAGTGGGTAAAGAAAACGATTCGCGGGGTGTGCACTACTGGGCTAGTCTGGGCCGTGTTGGGCTGGGCCGGCCAGATTGGCTGGTTTGGCTATTTTTTCTTCTTAATTCCTTTTCTTTTTCAGATTGAATTTCTAGAAATGGTTTTTAAACCCAAATTCAAATCTGTTTGAATCCAAGGCTTTACAGGACTTTTGTACAATAAAACTTGTTCTTAAATGAGTGTCAAACACATCTGAACAATTCAGAACACTTGGGTCTTTTTGAAAATAAATTAAACTATGCCTTTATGAGAGGTGATAATAGGCATAGAATTTGTTTTAATTCATATTTTTCTTTTGATATTTTGTTCAAGCTTTTGAGACCACTTAAGTTTGAATTCAAATCATTCTGAATGAATAACAGCATCTTTCCCAATAGCATGTAGCACAAAGGCTAGGGTTTTCATACATAAAATAATGAGCCACAAATGCTCCTGTTCCTGAAATGATTTTGAGAAAAACCCTAAATGATGATGAATGCAAGGATGATATGAATGAGTTTTGGAATATGAATTTAGGGATGTTACAGAAGATGCGCATGGTTGTCATGATCATTCTGGCAAACTTAGACAGCAAGGGGCGACAGGGTCTTACCGGAATACCTCGCCGGAGTTGGCTCTGACTGCGGCGGTGCAATACGAATTAGAGGCAGCCTGGTGGCGAGAAGAGTGTGCAGTGTGGGGGGAAATGACCGAGGCGGGGTGTGGTTTAAGTAGGCCGAAGCGTGACAGGAAACGCTCGCAGAATCAAGGCTATTTACGCCGTGCCATTATCGGCATCAACGGCAGCGACGACATGGTCTGCGGGCGAGATTTGGGGAAGACGACGGTGACGTGGACGGGGCCCAGTTGTCTACGAGAGAAACAGAGGGGGGGTGGGGTCCTGGTGTCAGTCACTCGATGGGTGTGTCTGCGAGTGAGAGAGGGAGAGAGGGAAACCGGGTGGGCTTAGTGGGCTGCTTTCTCAGTTGGGCCAAAAGACTGGCGCTGGCCCTTTTCTATTTCCTTTCTCTTTTTCTTTTTCTGTTTTGAATTTCTGGAATGAATTTCAAATGGTTTCAAAAGCTTTTTGAATTCAAACTTTTTCAGGATTTTGTAGGGTGCAACATTCACACTTCTGGGCATAAAATCAAGTGATTACTTTGAATTAGCTTGGTCATTTAGAAAAAATAAAAAATAAACAGTGACATAGCACTTGATTTGGAAATGTTTTTGAAACCACATTTGTTCTATGAATTTTTATCCAAATTCCACATTCAATCCAATCAACAAGGAAGCCAACAAAACTTGGTTTAAAACACTTATGCTCTCAATTGAGGATGGTCATTTGATTTAAGTTTGCTCACATAAAATAATAGCCCTATGTGCTTCTGTTTTCTTGAAAATAGTTTGAAAATGATCTCAAAATTATATGCATGCATGAATGATGTGCAATCTTTGAAATCATGATTTTAGGGATGTTACAAATCTAACCCCCTTAAGGTGAATCTCGCCCTCGAGATTCGGATTGGCTAGCAAATAGGTGAGGGTGGTCTTTACGAAGATCATCTTCTCTTTCCCATGTTGCTTCCTCTTCGTAATGATGGTTCCACTGAACTTTGCAACACTTGATAGTCTTAGTCCGTGTGACTCTTTCTGCAGTCTCAAGAATCTTGATAGGCTTCTCTTCGTAAGTAAGATCACTTTCCAATTGAACCTCCTCCAAAGGTATAGTATCCTTCAAAGAAGTTTCTTCCATTTCTGGATGATATTTCTTAAGATGACTCACATGAAACACATTATGGACAGCTGATAGAGATTCTGGCAGTTCTATTTCATAGGCAACTTCTCCTTTGCGACTCAGAATCCTGAATGGCCCAACATATCTTGGTGCCAATTTTCCTTTGACTCCGAACCTCTTCACTCCACGAAGTGGTGACACTCTAAGATAAGCTCTATCACCGACTTCGTAGTGACTTCTCTACGCTTAGGATCTGCGTAGCTTTTCTGTCGGGACTGTGCTATCTTCAATATGTCCTTAACCATTTTGACCTTCTCCTCGGCTTCTTTGATAAGTTCTGGTCCGAATAAACTTCTTTCTCCCATGCCATTCCATAAAAAAGGGGTGGTACACTTTCTCCCGTAGAGAAACTCAAATGGTGCCATCTCAATGCTGGCTTGATAGCTGTTGTTATAAGAAAATTCTGCGTAAGGCAGACTTTCATCCCAACTGGCTTCATAGTCTAGGGCACATGCCCTTAACATGTCTTCAAGAATCTGGTTGGTCCTTTCTGTTTATCCATTAGTTTGAGTATGAAAAGTAGTACTGAATTCCAACCTCGTTCCCAATGACTCATGTAACTGTCTCCAAAAATGAGAAGTGAATTGAGTTCCCCTATCAGACACAATACTCTTGGGCACTCCATGTAGACATACAATTCTACTCATATAGATTTTTGCCAACTTAGCACTTGTATAGGTTGTCTTCACGGGTATGAAATGAGCCACTTTAGTTAGGCGATCCACTACTACCCAAATAGAATCGTATCCTTACCGGGTCCTTGGTAATCCGGTAATGAAATCCATACCAATATTGTCCCACTTCCAATCAGGAGTAGGTAGTGGTTGAAGCAAACCTGCCGGTTTCTGATGTTCCGCTTTCACTCTACTACACACATCACACAAAGAAATATGTTCAGCGATGTCCTTCTTGAGATTATTCCACCAAAATCTATCTTTCATGTCCATGTACATTTTGGTGTTACCCGGATGAATGGAATATGGTGAGTTGTGTGCTTCCTGCAAAATTAGTTTCCGCAGCTCCGGATCTTGTGGAACACAGATACGTTTCCCATGCCATAAAGTACCCTATTCGTCTTCATGGAACCCTTTGGCTTTTCCTTTGCCAATCTTTTCTTTAATCTCTTCAATTTCCTTATCAATCTTCTAGGCTTCTTTGATCTTGTCCAACAAAGTGGGTTGAACATCCAAAGTCATGAGATGTCCTTCAGGCACAATCTCCAATCTGAGTTTTCTAAATTGGGTACACAGATCATCTGGCAATTCTCCTTTGGTAAGGACATTCACAAAAACCTTACGAATTAGAGCATCTGCTACAACATTTGCTTTACCGGGGTGGTATTATTGCAAACTTAAGTCATAGTCCTTGATAAGTTCTAGCCATCTTCTTTGTCTCATATTAATTTCCTTCTAGGTGAAGATATACTTCAAACTTTTGTGATCTGTGAACACTTCAAAACGCTTTCCCAAAAGATAGTGTCTCCATGTTTTGAGTGCATGGACAACAGAGGCTAACTCTAAATCATGAGTAGGATAGTTCACTTCATGAGTTTTGAGTTGTCTCGAGGCATACGCCACAACTTTTCCTTCTTGCATAAGTACTGCACCCAAAACCTGATGAGATGCATCATAATATACCTGGAAATATTTTTCCAAATCTGGCAGCACAAGACTGGTGCTGTCACAAGTCTCTTCTTCAATTCCTGAAAGCTGAGTTCACAACCTTCAGACCAAGAAAACTTCTTGTCTTTCTTTAGCAATTCAGTCATAGGCTTAGCTACCTTGGAGAAATTTTCAATGAACCTTCTGTAGTAACCTACTAAGCCAAGGAAACTACGAACTTCCTTTACTGACTTGGGAGATTCCCATTCCGTTACAGCTGAAACTTTAGCAGTATCAACTGCTACACCATCCTTTGTCATAACATGTCCAAGAAATCCAACTTCATTCAACCAGAATTCACACTTGCTGAATTGGGCATAAAGTTTATGCTCTCTTAACTTTTCAAGTATTAAACGTAAATGTCCTTCATGCTCTTCTTTGCTCTTGGAGTAGACTAAAATGTCATCGATGAAAACGACAACAAACTTGTCAAGGAATTCCATGAACACCTTGTTCATCATATTCATGAAGTATGCTGGAGCATTGGTCAAACCAAAAGGCATTACGGTATACTCATACAATCCATACCTTGTAGTGAACGCTGTCTTAGGTATGTCTTGTTCTCTTATCTTGAGTTGAAAATAGCCTGAACGGAGATCAATCTTTGAGAACACACAAGCTCCTTCTAGATGATCAAACAAGTCATTGATTCTGGGCAAAGGATATTTGATCTTGATAGTTACCTCGTTGAGTGAACGGTAATCTATCCATAACCTCTGACTTCTATCTTTCTGCTCCATGAACAAAACTGGGGCTCCCCAAGATGAAGAACTTGGTTGAATAAATCCTTTCTGCAACTGTTCTCCAAGTTGTTTCTTGAGTTATTTCAGTTCATCAACTGACATTTTATAAGGTATCTTTGCTATTGGTCCAGATCCTGGTACCAAATCTATAAGAAACTCCACATCTCTATCTGGTGGCATTCCCGGCAATTCTTCCGGAAACACGTCCGGATACTCACTCACAATTGGCACACTGTCCATGCTAACCCCCTTAAGGGAATTTAGCTTACTTCCTTTTGATTCAAAGTTGGACTTGAATTTAATCCATTTTTCTTTCCGGGGTTGTGAGTGCAACAGTACGATTAGCACAATCTAGTACTCCATACTTAGCCATCCAACCCATTCCCAATATTACGTCCAGTCCTTGGGAATCTAGGATTATCAGACTCACTGGAAATTTATGCTTTCCAAACTCTATTACTAGATCTCCGCATCCAAGACTTACTATCATATCTCCACCCGGAGAACTAACTTTTATTGGACACCCAATGTTTTCAGTTGGAAACCCATTTCTGTCAACAAATTCTTTTGATATGAATGAATGCGATGCTCCAGTATCAAAAAGAACAAATGCTGGAATAGAATTGAGTCTGAACTTACCAGCAACAGCATCAGGCTCCTCATAGACCTCCTCCACACTGACGTGGTTCACCTGTCCCTTCTGAAAAGGGTTGGGCTTGTTGGGTCCTTCAACTTTCTTTCCTGGGCATTCATTTGCATAATGCCCCATCTTCTTGCACTTGAAGCATTCAACCTGACTTATGTCTTTCTTGACAGGCTGGCTTCCACTTCCACTTCCATTACCACTGTGGTGGCTCTTGTATCCACCCTTGTGGTTCTTGTACTTGTCATTGTCATGACTACGGTGATGCTTGTTGTCATGACGGTTGTGGTTGTGGTGCTTGTTGAATTTCCCATGCTTGTGGGATCCTGAGCTTCCACTATCATCAAAATGGGAACGTTTGTGAGACGATCCCGAGCTGTGCTTGTCTGAGTGATTTCTCTTCCTGCTCTTAACTTGCTTCATTTTGTTCTCCAAGATAGCAGCCTTATCACAAAGAGACTGGTATGTGGGAACATATGCTACAGCCAGTTGCAGGTTCAGCTCATCATTCAAGCCTTCAAGAAAATTTTCCTTTCTCTTAGCATCGGTGTCAACTTCATCCGGTGCATAACGTGCCAGATTGTTGAACTCCTCAATATATTCAGCCACGCTGCGGTGGCGCTGCTTCAGATTATGGAACTCTTTCTTTTTCAGACTCATCATTCCAGATGAGATATGTGCAGTACGAAAGCCATCCTCAAAGATAGCCCATGTCACATCTTCTATGGGCGTGGTGATCTGGAAGTTATCCCACCAAGTGGCGGCTGGTCCTTCCAGCAAATGTGCTGCAAATCTGACCTTTTCAGCATCCGTACAGCCCACGGTTACCAAGTCCTTATTCACAGAGCATAGCCAATCATTGGCCACCATGGGATTAGTCTTTCCTGAGAACTTCACTGGCCTCAATCTCAAGAACCTAGTAAGCATATCAAAACCCGGTGGGTTGTTGTTGTTATTGTTGTTGTTGTTATTGTTGTTATTGTTGTTGTTTTGGTTCTGGATGAACGTCGTCATCATCTGCATCAGCTGAGTTTGAGCGGTCATCATTTGCTGCATTTCTGGAGTGATGTTGTTGTTGTTGTTGTTGGGGTTGGGGTTTGCACGACGGGGAGGCATCAGTGGTTTGTTCAAATAGAGATAAGAATGAGATACCCATAGATGCTTTCATGCACATTACATCACATAAGCAAACACAAAGCATGCAACACAAAGATAAAGGTTCAACAACAACATAATAAGTTCGCAAAGTAAAACACACAAGTAGCAAGCCATCCACATGTCGGATGGTCAAATAACAAGTTCTAAAGCAACAAGTATGATAATAAATGACAAATGAGTAGTCAAATCTACTCCTCGGCATCAACCTCCTCCTCGACAAAGGTAAGACCTGCGTTCTCCATCCTAGCAGACGTCCTACCAGATCCTGCATGACTACCTCAAGGCCTCTCTCCTTGTCATCGTGCACGAGCTTGAAGACAATGGCCTCCGTGGTAGGCTCTGTCTGGCGTCCGGGCTGGTTGACCTTGAAGCCCAAGAGGTCCTTCCTCTCAAACTTGGTGAGGGGAAGCACCATGATGGTAGGAAGAGGAAGATTGAGCAAAGTAGTAAGCTCAACAATACGAGGACCAAAGCAAGTAACCTGGAACTCCTCAACAGTGCTGATGGTAACAGTAGGCATCTATTTATAAGATAGAAAAGTTAGAACAACACAATTCAAGATAAAACAAAAGACAAAACATCACATACATATCCTTGGAAATCAAAACACACAAGTCATGGCATACATGGATCCATTACAATAACCAAGGTTCAACTTATTTTAAAGACACATTTTGGAATATAAGGTGATAAGTGGCGGTCCAACTAACGTAGTACGTTTACAATCCTATCTCACTGGACCTGTTGGCTAACACAATGTTTCTAGAAGCAATCAGCCTATCCTGCTCACATGACTCCATCACTAAGTCTATAATGTCTCCTCTTAAGGTTTGGTTGGTAGCTTCCAACCCTTGGGTATGTTCCTTCTCTTCCTTTAGATCATTTTGGAGGTTGAGCATTCTGAAGTTGACTCTATCACCAAGTTCTTTGATGGTTTTCCAAGCTGCATCCCTTGCTGATTCAAAGAATGTAGTGTGCACCACTGAATTGGTGAACATGCAGAATCCTTTTTCCTGGTGGTTGTCTTCCTTGTTTTTATACAAGTGAAGTTGCACCCACCAGTATTCTACTCCTTCATCCATCACAGGAAAACCTTTGTACACAGCTGCACCTTGTATCTCTAATGCAACCATGAGCTCCTTGAGAGCCTTGGGGAATTCTGTCTCACACTCCAAAGTCATTGTCATGAGTGGTCCCTTACTTACGGCTTTGTTGATGGAGTTCATCTACAAATAGAGATGAGGAAGAAGATTAGAAAAGTTTACGAGAAGAATAGACAAGTGTAGAAGTTGCTGAAATTTTTTCCTTAGTGGTTTCCAATCCTAGGGTCATAATCCTACAGGCAACACAGTGCTCTGATACCATCTGTAAGATCCCTTCTTTATAAAGGAAAAGGATCCCTGTGATTGCAATGCTAGTCCCTGGATCAATGCTAGCATCCACAATATAAGATGAAGTACACAGATACAAAGGTCATTTATTACAGCCATTCCAAAGATAAACATAGTCTTTACAACTCCAAGGCCACAGGCCTCATACAAGAGTTTGAATAAGTAAATAAATAAAAGTCTTCATCTTCATGTGCCACAGGCAAACATGTTGAGTGTAGACTCATGACACCTAATCCTCATCAGAGTAACCTGCAACATCACAAGTTACAGCCACAGTGGGTCAATACTTTGGAATAGTATTGGCAAGTGATACCTTAGTAAAATTTTAAGTGGACTAGATACTATATGCAATTTGGCTAAGTGTAGCTTGGCTTGCTTTGCTCAAAATAGATTTTTCCTATTAGTTGAAATCACTAAATTTTCTTTGTCAAAAACTTTTCCCAAGGAACCACCAATAGACATTGAGGTCCTTCACCCTTGTTCACCCACAAGTTTTTACTTAGAAATTGGGATGAGGAGATTCTTGATAGCTTCCATGTCTTGATGCTCAAGTTGTCCATTACCATGGACTTGGATAAGTACTTAGATTTTTTTTCCATCTGCAGAGGTTGTGCACTTTCCCCACCAGACTTGGTTTCACCAAGACAAGACCTTTCAGAAGCCTTCCCTTAGACCAAATGGACGCGCTCCAACCTATCATTACCACTACCACCAACTGTTCAAATGGCTAAGTTCTAGCAACTTATGTGATCCAGGCAGAGCCCATATTGCCAAGTGGCTGCACTAGAAGCTTCTTAACACTTGGCCTCTATAATATCTTTGTTCTTGGGTGGCTTACCATAAGTGAGATACACAAGGTAAACCATAGAAATGGGCCTTGTGTAAGCACTCAACATAAACCAATCCTTCCATTCCACCCAGGTGTTTCATTAACTTAGTTGTTTTATTAGGTAAAACACAAGTCCAAAGAATAAGAAATATTTTCATCATAGCATGTATATTTAACCAACCCTTGTTTGCTACTAGCTAGGCTAAGCATGGCATAGATAGTAACTTAACTTAGAAATTCCCTAGCATTTCTACAACTACTAGGATTTCCCAACAAGACATATAAGCAAAATAATATCATGCAAGACTTAGCAAAATATTTCTAATGCTTGGAATAAAACATGGGATAAAAATATTCATGAAGTACCACTTGTCTTGGTAGTTGGGAGAGTAGCACTCCTCACAATCACAATCACTAGCACCAAAATCTACACAAAGAATGGTAGCAACAAATTACACACAAAACATATACAATCAAAAATATATGCATGCATGCAAGATGATATGTGATGATTTTTAAAACTCAACAAAGCAAGTATTCAGTACTGATTCATAAACAAGTCAAAAACTTGCCAAACAACAATTATTTAAACCCTAAATCATTTCCTAAACATTCATAAACTCTAATTAGTCCTACACAAGTTTCTGCAAATAAAACCTTTTTAACAGAAGCTAAACATTAAACACGTTGCATATTTAGAAATAGCTTGCTCTCCTGATTCCAACGGTATAAAATTTGTCAAATTCTAACGTGGGGATCAAAAGTTATAGCCAATACAAATTTGAACATAAATCAGGTTCAAATCCTGTTTTAAATCTAAACCCTAGCCACGCGTATGTTTCTAATTGGCCCGTAACGGTTCGGGCGGATCGATCAACGAGAGCCGCACGATTTAACTAAAGATGCACGGCCAGATCTAACGCGTAACGGTTCGTTAAGTGAACTAATCCTATGCTCTGGATCTAGATCTGACGGTTGTGGATCAACGACCAAGACTGAGCGGCGCTAGCGGCGGCTACTGGCGGCAGCGAGCTCTGCCTACGGCGGCGCGGCTCTACAGGTCGTCCTAGGGTCGTCGGAGGGGCTTACCAGAACCGTGGCGATGTGTTGATGCTCAACCTGGCGGCGGCTTGGCAAGGGGCGCACGGTGTGGGCTGCTGGAGCTCGTCGGAGTCGTGCACGGCGTCGGGTGGTTGCAGACGAAGTTGTTGCCGACGCTTTGGGTCTTCCTAGTACCAACCAGAGGCATCAGTAGCTGCGCAAGGACAAGGCAAACCTAGTCGTATGCGAGAGAGGTCAAGGGGCGCTCAGTGCTTACCGCAATCGATCGCCGGAGAAGAAGAAAGCGTCAGGCACTTGCGGTTGTCGTCGTTGGCGAGTCTCCAGACGGTCCTAGCATGCACCAATAGGGTTAGAAGATGCGCATGGTTGTCGTGATCATTCTGGCAAACTTAGACAGCAAGGGGCGACGGGGTCTTACCGGAATACCTCGCCGGAGTTGGCTCTGACTGCGGCGGTGCAATACGAATTAGAGGCAGCCTGGTGGTGAGAAGAGTGTGTAGTGTAGGGGGAAATGACCGCGGCGGGGTGTGGTTTAAGTAGGCCAAAGCGCGACAGGAAACGCTCGAAGAATCAAGGCTATTTACGCCGCGCCATTATCGGCATCAACGGCAGCGACGACATGGTCTGCGGGCGAGATTTGGGGAAGAAGACGGTGACGTGGACGGGGCCCAGTTGTCCACGAGAGAAACAGAGGGGGGGTGGGGTCCTGGTGTCAGTCACTCGATGGGTGCGTCTGCGAGTGAGAGAGGGAGAGAGGGAACCCGGGTGGGCATAGTGGGCTGCTTTCTTAGTTGGGCCAAAAGACTGGCGCTGGCCCTTTTCTATTTCCTTTCTCTTTTTCTTTTTCTGTTTTGAATTTCTGGAATGAATTTCAAATGGTTTCAAAAGCTTTTTGAATTCAAAGTTTTTCAGGATTTTGTAGGGTGCAACATTCACACTTCTGGGCATAAAATCAAGTGATTACTTTGAATTATCTTGGTCATTTAGAAAAAAATAAAAATAAACAGTGACATAGCACTTGATTTGGAAATGTTTTGAAAATGGTTTTGAAACCACATTTGTTCTATGAATTTTTATCCAAACTCCACATTCAATCCAATCAATAAGGAAGCCAACAAAACTTGGTTTAAAACACTTATGCTCTCAATTGAGCATGGTCATTTGATTTAAGTTTGCTCACATAAAATAATAGCACTATGTGCTTCTGTTTTCTTGAAAATAGTTTGAAAATGATCTCAAAATTATATGCATGCATGAATGATGTGCAATCTTTGAAATCATGATTTTAGGGATGTTACAACACCTGAGAACTTCGGTGATAAAAATGTTGAGGCATGAGCCTTAGCCCTTTATAAAACTGATGGTTGTCTGGATGCGATACCATTCCGATTTTATCGTACAACCACAATACACGAATATTGGGTAGGGCTTGACTAGAAACTTATATTCCTTAGTATTAGTTCCCTCACGGCCAAGGTCTGACATTGATGCAAGCTTATATTGACATTGATGCAAGCTAACACTTGCAGGATACCCTACTGATGCAACAAACCCCTACTTGTTACTATGCCTTAAGAATATGTGATCATACCCACTTGATAAACCAATCCTGGTTTGCTTGCAAGTTTCTTACTTTATTTCTTTATCAAAGCTTACTTAGAGTTTATTTAAGTGACTAGTAGATTTTGGAAAGATGCTGAAGGTTGCTTAAAGAGCATAAAATTTGGTCTAAGTTAGAAACCTTGACATCATCCTAAGACATGATGTTGTACTTAGTTGAAACTCCACTAGTTACCACCCCTCATCATTACTACCCCCACCTGTAGATGCTAGTGCTAAGCATAAAACTTGATAAACTTTAGATGGGAATACTTGGTGGAAAAATGGTTATGAAAACCTTGGAATGATGGATCATTCTATTGAAATGTTTTGGACATGTGTTTCCAAACACTTGAGAACTTTGGTGATAAAAATGTTGAGGCATGAGCCTTAGCCCTTTATAAAACTGATGGTTGTCTGGATGCGATACCATTCCAATTTTATCGTACAACCACAATACCCGAATATTGGGTAGGGATTGACTGGAAACTTATATTCCTTAGTATTAGTTCCCTCACGGCCAAGGTCTGAGCTGATGCTACCTTGTGAAGATTGTCCACCTGTGCAGTACCCAAGATGACAGTTGGTCATGGTTGGGAGGCCAAACTCACAGGAGAGGTGCTTATACTAGGGCGTGTAATCGAAAGGTTAGGATTGATTATCCGCATACTGAGTATGGTGAATTCAGGATTTGTTCCTGACGGATGTATCGAATATTGTGGTGAAAGTGTACAATCTCTGCAGAGTGTCAAACTATTCTAATAGCCGCGTCCACGGTTATGGACAGTTGGAGTGGCCATACTGTTCCCCCGTCAGACTTTTCAAAATGACCTGTGAAATGAACTAAGACTTTGACTTGACCACAACAGAGTTGTGACATGAAATACAAGTTCCCAGTTAGGAGTTATAAAATTGTGACTAGCTTTAGAACTTAGTAGAGATAAATCTGGCTTTTGCAAAACAACCCTAGAGCCTAGTGTCCTATTATCCAAAAACCCCTCCTTACCTATTAGTATTAGTTTGCGAGTACTTAAAGAGTACTCATGGCTTTGTCCCTGGCTATTCCCATGGCCAGACTATGAAGAGGAGTACCTGGAAGATGGACCCCAGGAAGGTTACGACAACTAGGATCATCTCCCATCGTCAGCATTGCCTGTTACCCCGAAGATGGAGCTTCGCCTACGCTACCGTTATTATTACGTATTCCGCTGCTTGATGTTGTATTAAGAACTGGATCATGAGATCCCTATTTGTGTAAGAACTTATGTATCGTTTGTAATGGATGATGTACTATGGTATCCAATTCTGTTATGTCTCGCAAAAATGGCAATCTTGGGATTGCGATGTATGGCATAACAGGCATCTAGGATTGAAAAATCCGGGTGTTGACAGTTCCATGGAGAAATAGATGTTTGAGATGTTTGAGAGGTATTTTCATGAGTTATTTCCCACAGTTTTGGTGTTCAAGGGGGATTTACAACGACCGTAAGGCCCGGTACATATTTGAGGGCATTACCAAGAACTCGTCGTTTTTGAGTTCTATTGCCGTTTTTATGAGATATTGCCCATAGTTTTGGGGTTCTAGAGGACTTTGCATGGCTCGTCAGATCCGATATATGTTTGAGAGCTATGACTAAAAACTCGTCATTTTCGTGTTTTCTGACCGTTTGCATGAGCTATCGCCCACAGTTTTGGGGTTCCAGGGCGATTTACATATTTGAGAGGTATGAACAAAAGGTCATCGTTTTTGCTTTTGATGGTCATTTCCATTAGTTAGTGCACATAGTTTTGGGGTTCTAGGGGGATTTACAATCACCATAAGGCCTGTAACATGTTTGAGAGGTATGACCAAAAAATCGTTGTTTTCGTGTTTTATGGTCGTTTTCTTGAGTTATTGCCCATGGTTTTGGGGTTCTAGGTGGATTGCATGGCCCGTAAGACCCGATACATGTTTCAGAGTTATGAACAAAAAACTCGTCATATCCGTGTTTTATGGCCATTTTCATGAGCTACTGCGCACAATTTTGGGGTTGTAGGGCAATTTACATGTTTGAGGGCATGAACAATACTCGTTGTTTTCGTGTTTTATGGCCATTTTCATGAGTTATTGCCCACGGATTTGGGGTTCCAGGGGGACTTGCTTGGCCCGTAAGACCCGATACATGTTTTAGAAAACTCATCATATTCCGTGTTTTATGGCCATTTTGATGAGTTATTGCCCATAGTTTTGGGGTTGTAGGGCAATTTACATGTTTGAGGGCATGACCAAAAACTCGTCGTTTTCGTGTTTTATGGCCATTTTATGTTCTATTGCCTATAGTTTTGGGGTTCCATGGAGAAATAGAGGTTTGAGAGGTATGACCAAAAAGATGATGTTTTTTGCATTTTATGGTTGTTTCATGAATTATTGCTCACAGTTTTTGGGTTCGAGGGCGATTTCCAACAACCGTAAGGCCTGATACATGTTTGAGAGATATGACCAAAAAGTTGATGTTTTTGCGTTTTATGGTATTTTCATGAGTTATTGCCCACAGTTTTGGTGTTCAAGGGCGATTTACAACGACTGTAAGGCCCGATACATGCTTGAGGGCATGATCAAGAACTCGTCGTTTTCATGTTCTATGGCCGTTTTTATGACCGTAAGGCCCACGGTTTTGGGGTTCCAGGGGGATTTGCATGGCTCGTAAGATCCGATACATGTTTGAGAGTTGTGACCAAAATCTCGTCATTTTCGTGTTTTCTGACAGTTTGCATGAGCTATCGCCCACAGTTTTGGGGTTTTAGGGCGATTTACATATTTGAGAGGTATGACCAAAAGGTCGTTGTTTTTTGATTTTTATGGTCGTTTTCATGAGTTATTGCCCATAGTTTTGGTGTTCCAAGGCGATTTACAATAACCATAAGGACTGATACATATTTGAGAGGTATGACCAAAAAGTCGTCGTTTTCGTGTTTTATAGTTGGTTTCATGAGTTTTTGACCATGGTTTTTGCGTTCCAAGGGGATTTGCATGGCCCGTAAGACCCGATACATGTTTTAGAGTTATGACCAAAAAACTCATCATATCCGTATTTTATGGCCATTTTCATGAGCTATTTCCCACTGTTTTGGGGTTGTAGAGCAATTTACATGTTTGAGGGCATGACCAAAAACTCGTCATTTTCCTGTTTTAGGGCCGTTTTCATGAGCTATGGCCCACAGTTTTTGGGTTCCAGCGTGAAATAGATGTTTGAGAGGTATGACCAAAAAGTTGTCGTTTTTGTGTTTTATGGTCGTTTTAATGAGTTATTGCCCACGTTTTTGGGGTTCTAGGGGGATTGCATGGGCCGTAAGACCCGACACATGTTTTAGAGTGATGAACAAAAAACTCGTCATATCCGTGTTTTAGGGCCATTTTCATGAGCTATTGCCCACCGTTTTGGGGTTGTAGGGCAATTTACATGTTTGAGGGCATGACCAAAAACTCATCTTTTTCGTGTTTAATGGCCTTTTTCATGAGTTATTGCCCACGGTTTTGGGGCTCCATGGAGAAATAGATGTTTGAGAGGTATGACCAAAAAGATGATGTTTTTTGCATTTTATGGTTGTTTCATGAATTATTGCTCACAGTTTTTGGGTTCGAGGGCGATTTCCAACAACCGTAAGGCCTGATACATGTTTGAAAGATATGACCAAAAAGTTAATGTTTTAGCGTTATATGGTCTTATCAAGAGTTATTGCACACAGTTTTGGTGTTAAAGGGACATTTACAACGACCGTAAGGCCCGGTACATGTTTGAGGGCATTACCAAGAACTCGTCATTTTCGTGTTTTCTGACCATTTGCATGAGCTATCGCCCACAGTTTTGGGTTCTAGAGGACTTTGCATGGCTCGTCAGATCCGATATATGTTTGAGAGTTATGACTAAAAACTCTTCATTTTCGTGTTTTCTGACCATTTGGATGAGCTATCGCCCACAGTTTTGGGGTTCCAGGGCGATTTACATATTTGAGAGGTATGAACAAAAGGTCGTCGTTTTTTCTTTTGATGGTCGTTTCCATTAGTTAGTGCACACAGTTTTGGGGTTCCAGGGAGATTTACAATCACCATAAGGCCTGTAACATGTTTGAGAGGTATGACCAAAAAATCGTTGTTTTCGTGTTTTATGGTCGTTTTCTTGAGTTATTGCCCATGGGTTTGGGGTTCTAGGCGGATTGCATGGCCCGTAAGACCCGATACATGTTTCAGAGTTATGAACAAAAAACTCGTCATATCCGTCTTTTATGGCCATTTTCATGAGCTACTGCGCAAAGTTTTGGGGTTGTAGAGCAATTTACATGTTTGAGGGCATGACCAAAAACTCGTCGTTTTCGTGTATTATGGCCGTTTTCATGAGTTATTGCCCACGGTTTTGGGGTTCCATGGAGAAATAGATGTTTGAGAGGTATGACCAAAAAGTTGATGTTTTTGCATTTTATGGTTGTTTCATGAATTATTGCCCACGGTTTTTGGGTTCAAGGGCGATTTCCAAAAACCGTAAGGCCCGATACATGTTTGGGAGATATGACCAAAAAGTCGATGTTTTTGCGTTTTATGGTCTTTTCATGAGTTATTGCCGACTGTTTTGGTGTTAAAGGGAGATTTACAATGACCGTAAGGCCCGATACATGTTTGAGGGCATGACCAAGAACTCGTTTTTTTCGTGTTCTATGGCTGTTTTTATGAGCTATTGTCCACAGTTTTGAGGTTCTAGGGGATTTGCATGGCTCGTCAGATCTGATACATGTTTGAGAGTTATTACCAAAAACTCGTCATTTTGGTGTTTTCTGACCGTTTGCATGAGTAACCGCCCACAGTATTAGGGTTCCAAGGCGATTTACTTATTTGAGAGGTATGATGAAAATTCGTATTTATTGCTTTTTATGGTCGTTTCCATGACTTATTGACCACAGTTTTGGGGTTCCAGGGCGATTTACAACAATCGTAAGTCCTGATACATGTTTGAGAGGTATGACCAAAAAGTTATCGTTTTCGCGTTTTATGGTCGTTTTCATGAGTTATTGCCCACAGTTTTGGGGTTCAAGGGCGATTTCCAACAACCTGAAGGCCCGATACATGTTTGAGAGATATGACCAAAAAGTCGATGTTTTTGCATTTTATGGTCTTTTCATGAGTTATTGCCCACAGTTTTGGTGTTAAAGGGAGATTTACAACGACCGTAAGGCCCGATATATGTTTGAGGGCATGACCAAGAACTCGTTGTTTTCGTGTTCTATGGCCGTTTTTATGAGCTATTATCCACAGTTTTGGGGTTCGAGGGGATTTGCATGGCTCGTCAGATCCGATACATGTGTGAGAGTTATTACCAAAAACTCGTCATTTTAGTGTTTTCTGACCGTTTGCATGAGTAATCGCCCGCAGTATTAGGGTTCCAAGGCGATTTACATATTTGAGAGGTATGATGAAAATTCTTGTTTTTTGCTTTTTATGGTCGTTTCCATGAGTTATTAACCACAATTTTGGGATTCCAGGGCAATTTACAACAACCGTAAGGCCTGATACATGTTTGAGAGGTATGACCAAAACGTTGTCGGTTTCGCGTTTTACGGTCGTTTTCTTGAGTTATTGCCCACGGTTTTGTCGTTATAGGGGCATTGCATGGCCCATAAGACCCGATACATGTTTCAGAGTTATGAACAAAAAACTCGTCATATCCGTGTTTTATGGCCATTTTCATGAGCTATTGTGCATAGTTTTGGGGTTGTAGGGCAATTTACATGTTTGAGGGCATGACCAAAAACTCGTCGTTTTCGTGTATTATGGCCGTTTTCATGAGTTATTGCCCACGGTTTTGGGGTTCCATGGAGAAATAGATGTTTGAGAGGTATGACCAAAAAGTTGACGTTTTTGCATTTTATGGTTGTTTCATGAATTATTGCCCACGGTTTTTGGGTTCAAGGGCGATTTCCAACAACCGTAAGGCCCGATACATGTTTGGGAGATATGACCAAAAAGTCGATGTTTTTGCGTTTTATGGTCTTTTCATGAGTTATTACCGACTGTTTTGGTGTTAAAGGGAGATTTACAATGACCGTAAGGCCCAATACATGTTTGAGGGCATGACCAAGAACTCGTTTTTTTCGTGTTCTATGGCCGTTTTTATGAGCTATTGTCCACAGTTTTGGGGTTCCAGGGGATTTGCATGGCTCGTCAGATCCGATACATGTTTGAGAGTTATTACCAAAAACTCATCATTTTCGTGGTTTCTGACCGTTTGCATGTGTAATCGCCCATAGTATTAGGGTTCCAAGGAGATTTACATATTTGATAGGTATGACGAAAATGTCGTCTTTTTTGCTTTTTATGGTCATTTCCATGAGTTAGTGACCACCGTTTTGGGGTTCCGGGGCGATTTACAACAACCATAAGGCCTGATACATTATTGAGAGGTATCGCCCATTGTATGGTTGTTGCATGAATTATTGACCACAGTTTTTGGGTTCAAGGGCGATTTCCAACAACTGTAAGGACCGGTACATGTTTGAGAGATATGATGAAAAATCGATGTTTTTGCGTTTTATGGTATTTTCATGAGTTATTGCCCACAGTTTTGGTGTTCAAGGGCGATTTACAACGACCGTAAGGCCCGATACATGTTTGAGGGCATGACCAAGAACTCGTAGTTTTCATGTTGTATGGCCGTTTTTATGACCGTAAGGCCCACGGTTTTGGGGTTCCAGGGGGATTGGCATGGCTCGTAAGATCCGATACATGTTTGAGAGTTGTGACCAAAATCTCGTCATTTTCGTGTTTTCTGACAGTTTGCATGAGCTATCGCCCACAGTTTTGGGGTTCTAGGGCGATTTACATATTTCAGAGGTATGACCAAAAGGTCATCGTTTTTTGATTTTTATGGTCGTTTTCATGAGTTATTGCCCATAGTTTTGGGGTTCCAAGGTGATTTACAATGACCATAAGGACTGATACATATTTGAGAGGTATGACCAAAAAGTCGTCGTTCTTGTGTTTTATAGTTGTTTTCATCAGTTTTTGACCATGGTTTTGGGGTTCCAAGGGGATTTGCATGGCCCGTAAGACCGGATACATGTTTTAGAGTTATGACCAAAAAACTCATCATATCCGTATTTGATGGCCATCTTCATGAGCTATTTCCCACTGTTTTGGGGTTGTAGAGCAATTTACATGTTTGAGGGCATGACCAAAAACTCGTCGTTTTCATGTTTTAGGGCCGTTTTCTTGACCTATGGCCCATAGTTTTTGGGTTCCCGTGCGAAATAGATGTTTGAGAGGTATGACCAAAAAGTTATCGTTTTCGGGTTTTCATGAGTTATTGCCCACGGTTTTGGGGTACTAGGGGGATTGCATGGCCCGTAAGACCCGACACATGTTTTAGAGTTATGAACAAAAAACTCGTCATATCCGTGTTTTATGGCCATTTTCATGAGCTATTGCCCATCGTTTTGGGGTTGTAGGGCAATTTACATGTTTGAGGGCATGACCAAAAACTCCTCGTTTTCGTGTTTTATGGCCGTTTTCATGAGTTATTGTCCATAGTTTTGGGGTTCTAGGGGATTTGCATGGCTCGTCAGATCCGATACATGTTTGAGAGTTATTACCTAAAACTCGTCATTTTCGTGTTTCTAACCGTTTGCATGTGTAATCGCCCATAGTATTAGGGTTCCAAGGCGATTTACATATTTGAGAGGTATGACGAAAATGTCGTCTTTTTTGCTTTTTATGGTCATTTCCATGAGTTAGTGACCACAGTTTTGGGGTTCCAGGGCGATTTACAACAACCATAAGGCCTGATACATTATTGAGAGGTATGACCAAGAAGTTGTCATTTTCGTGTTTTATGGTCGTTTTCATGAGTTATTGCCCACGGTTTTGGGGTTCTAGGGGGATTGCATGGCCCGTAAGACCCGATACATGTTTCAGAGTTATGAACAAAAAACTAGTCATATCCGTGTTTTATGGCCATTTTCATGAGCTATTGCCCATAGTTTTGGAGTTGTAGGGCAATTTACATGTTTTAGGGCATGACCAAAAACTCGTCGTTTTCGTGTTTTATGGCCGTTTTCATGAGTTATTGCCCACGGTTTTGGGGTTCCATGGCGAAATAGACGTTTGAGAGGTATGACCAAAAAGTTGATGTTTTTGCATTTTATGGTTGTTTCATGAATTATTGCCCATAGTTTTTGGTTCAAGGGCGATTTCCAACAACCGTAAGGCCCGATAAATGTTTGGGAGATATGACAAAAAGTCGATGTTTTTGCGTTTTATGGTCTTTTCATGCGTTATTGCCGACTGTTTTGGTGTTAAAGTGATATTTACAACGACCGTAAGGCCCGATACATGTTTGAGGGCATGACCAAGAACTCGTTTTTTCGTGTTCTATGGCCGTTTTTATGAGCTATTGTCCATACTTTTGGGGTTCCAGGGGATTTGCATGGCTCGTCAGATCCGATACATGTTTGACAGTTATTACCAAAAACTCGTCATTTTAGTGTTTTCTGACCGTTTGCACGAGTAATCGCCCACAATGTTAGGGTTCCAAGGCGATTTACATATTTGAGAGTTATGATGAAAATTCGTCTTTTTTGCTTTTTATGGTCGTTTCCACCACAGTTTTGGGGTTCTAGGGCGATTTACAACAATCGTAAGGCCTGATACATGTTTGAGAGGTATGACCAAAAAGTTGTCGTTTTCGCGTTTTATGGTCGTTTTCTTAAGTTATTGCCTACGGTTTTGGGGTTCTAGAGGGATTGCATGGCCCGTAAGACCCGATACATGTTTTAGAGTTATGAACAAAAAACTCGTCATATCCGTGTTTTATGGCCATTTTCATGAGCTATTGCCCACAGTTTTGGAGTTGTAGGGCAATTTACATGTTTGAGGGCATGACCAAAAACTCGTCGTTTTCGTGTTTTATGGCCGTTTTCATGAGTTATTGCCCACAGTTTTGGGGTTCCCTGGCGAAATAGATGTTTGAGAGGTATGACCAAAAAGTTGATGTTTTTGCATTTTATGGTTGTTTCATGAATTATTGCCCACGGTTTTTGGGTTCAAGGGCGATTTCCAACAACCGTAAGGCCCGATACATGTTTGGGAGATATGACCGAAAAGTCGATGTTTTTGCGTTTTATGGTCTTTTCATGAGTTATTGCCGACTGTTTTGGTGTTAAAGGGAGATTTACAATGACCGTAAGGACCGATACATGTTTGAGGGCATGACCAAGAACTTGTTTTTTTCGTGTTCTATGCCCGTTTTTATGAGCTATTGTCCATAGTTTTGGGGTTCCAGGGGATTTGCATGGCTCGTCAGATCTGATACATGTTTGAGAGTTATTACCAAAAACTCGTCATTGTTACTGTTTTTTAACCGTTTGCATGGGTAATCGCCCACAGTATTACGGTTCCAAGGCGATTTACATATTTGAGAGGTATGATGAAAATTCGTCTTTTTTGCTTTTTATGGTCGTTTGGGGTTCCAGGGAGATTTAAAACAATCGTAAGGCCTGATACATGTTTGAGAGGTATGACCAAAAAGTCGATGTTTTTGCATTTTATGGTCTTTTCATGAGTTATTGCCCACTATTTTGGTGTTAAATGGAGATTTACAACGACTGTAAGGCCCGATACATGTTTGATGGCATGACCAAGAACTCGTTGTTTTCGTCTTCTATGGCCGTTTTTATGAGCTATTGTCCACAGTTTTGGGGTTCTAGGGGATTTGCATGGCTCGTCAGATCTGATACATGTTTGAGAGTTATTACCTAAAACTCGCCAATTTCGTGTTTTCTGACCGTTTGCATGTGTAATCGCCCATAGTATTAGGGTTCCAAGGAGATTTACATATTTGAGAGGTATGATGAAAATGTCGTCTTTTTTGATTTTTATGGTCATTTCCATGAGTTAGTGACCACAGTTTTGGAGTTCCAGGGCGATTTACAACAACCATAAGGCCTGATACATTTTTGAGAGGTATCGCCAATTGTATGGTTGTTGCATGAATTATTGGCCACAGTCTTTGGGATCAAGGGCGATTTCCAACAACTGTAAGGCCCGGTACATGTTTGAGAGATATGACGAAAAAATCGATGTTTTTGCGTTTTATAGTATTTTCATGAGTTATTGTCCATAGTTTTGGTGTTCAAGGGCGATTTACAACGACCGTAAGGCCCGATACATGTTTGAGGGCATGACCAAGAACTCGTCGTTTTCATGTTCTATGGCCGTTTTTATGACCGTAAGGCCCACGGTTTTGGGGTTCCAGGGGGATTTGCATGGCTCGTAAGATCCGATACATGTTTGAGAGTTGTGACCAAAATCTCGTCATTTTCGTGTTTTTGACAGTTTGCATGAGCTATCGCCCACAGTTTTGGGGTTCTAGGGCGATTTACATATTTGCGAGGTATGACAAAAAGGTCGTCGTTTTTTGATTTTTATTGTCGTTTCCATGAGTTATTGCTCATAGTTTTGGGGTTCCAAGGCGATTTACAATGACCGTAAGGACTGATACATATTTGAGAGGTATGACCAAAAAGTCGTCATTCTCATGTTATATAGTTGTTTTCATGAGTTTTGACCATGGTTTTGGGGTTCCAAGGGGATTTGCATGGACCGTAAGACCCGATACATGTTTTAGAGTTATGACCAAAAAACTCATCATATCCGTATTTTATGGCCATTTTCATCAGCTATTTCCCACTGTTTTGGGGTTGTAGAGCAATTTACATGTTTGAGGTCATGACCAAAAACTCGTCGTTTTCCTGTTTTAGGGCCGTTTTCATGAGCTATGGCCAACAGTTTTTGGGTTCCAGCGCGAAATAGAAGTTTGAGAGGTATGACCAAAAAGTTATCGTTTTCGGGTTGTATGGTCGTTTTCATGAGTTATTGCCCACGTGTAAGATCCCTCCTTTGTAAAGGAAAAGGATCCCTGTGATTGCAATGCTAGTCCCTGGATCATTGCTAGCATCCACAGTTTAAGATGAAGTACACAGATACAAAGGTCATTTATTACATCCATTCGAGAGATAAACATAGTCTTTACAACTCCAAGGCCACAGGCCTAATACAAGAGTTTGAATAAGTAAATAAGTAAAAGTCTTCATCTTCATGTGCCATAGGCAAACATGTTGAGTGTAGACTCATGACACCTAATCCTCATCAGAGTAACCTGCAACATCACAATTTACAGCCACAGTGGGTCAATACTTTTGGAATAGTATTGGCAAGTGATACCTTAGTAAATTTTAAGTGGACTAGATACTATATGCAATTTTGGCTAAGTGTAGCTTGGCTTGCTTTGCTCAAAATAGATTTTGCCTATTAGTTGAAATCACTAAGTTTTTCTTTGTCAAAACTTTTCCCAAGGAACCACCAATAGACATTGAGGTCCTTCACCCTTGTTCACCCACAAGTTTTTACTTAGAAATTGGGATGAGGAGATTCTTGATAGCTTCCATGCCTTGATGCTCAAGTTGTCCATTGCCATGGACTCGGCTAAGTACTTAGATTTTTCCATCTGCAGAGGTTGTGCACTTTCCCCACCAGACTTGGTTTCACCAGGACAGGACCTTTCAGAAGCCTTCCCTTAGACCAAATGGACGCATTCCAACCTATCATCCCACTACCACCAACTGTCCAAATGGCTAAGTTCTAGCAACTTATGTGATCCAGGCAGAGCCCATATTGCCAAGTGGCTGCACTAGAAGCTTCTTAACACTTGGCCTCTAAAATATCTTTGTTCCTGGGTGGCTTACCACAAGTGAGATACACAAGGTAAACCATAGAATTGGGCCTTGTGTAACCACTCAACATAAACCAAACCTTCCATTCCACCCAGGTGTTTCATTTACTTAGTTGTTTTATTAGGTAAAACTCAAGTCCAAAGACTTAGAAATATTTTCATCATAGTATGTATATTTTACCAACCCTTGTTTGCTACTAGCTAGGCTAAGCATGGCATAGATAGTAACATAACTTAGAAATTCCCTAGCATTTCTACAACTACTAGGATTTCCCAACATGGCATATAAGCAAAATATTATCATGCAAGTCTATCAAAATATTTCTAATGCTTAGTAGAAAACATAGGAATGATAACATTCATGAAGTACCACTTGCCTTGGTAGTTGGGAGAGTAGCACTCCTCACAATCACAATCACTAGCACCAAAATCTACACAAGAAATGGTAGCCACAGATTACACACAAAACATATACAATCAAAAATATATGCATGCATGCAAGATGCTAAGTGATGATTTTCAAAACTCAACCAAGCAAGTGCATAGTACTGAATCCTAAACAAGTCAAAAACTTGCCAAACAATAATTATTTAACCCTTAAAACAATTCCTAATCATTTCATATACTCAAAATAAGCCCTACACATGTTTCTGCAAATAAAACCTTTTTAACAGAAGCTAAACATTAAACACATTGCATAATCAGAAAGAGCTTGCTCTCCTGATTCCAACGGTATAAAATATGTCAAATTCTAACGTGGGAATCAAAAGTTACAAACAAAACAAATTTGAACAATAATCTAATTCAAAATCTGTTTTAAATCTAAACTACTGCCACGCGGCGCTATCCTATTGGCCGGTACCGTTTCACTCAGGATCACGCTTCCGTGCCATCGGATCAAGTTAGATTCAACGCGCTAGATCTAAAGAAAACGCTTCGCTCCAGATCTAATCTAGTCCCTACGATACAGATCTAATGGCGGCTGCTGTTATGACCAAAGTCGAGCGGCGCTAGCGCGGCGGCGAGCGGCGGAGCGCTCTGTCATTGGCGGTGCCGGTGAACTAGGTCGCCCGGGGAGGGGAGAGGGTGCTCACCGGAACCATAGTGACGAGGTGAAGCTCAACGTGTCCCTGGCTGGCGAAGGGGCGCTCGGAGTCGTCAGGGATTCCTCGCCGGAGTTCGCGAACGCGTAGGGTACGGCTGCTCGTCGACGTTGGCGAAGATACAGATCACGGTAGGGCAAAATAAGCAGTGCGTTAGATGCGCGGAGTGATGCTGGTCATGCGAGTGTCAAAGAGAGAACAAGGCGCGGTCAAAACTAACCAGGAAGGTTCGCCGGAGTTGGAGACGGCGTCGGATTCTCTCGGTGCTCGTCGAAGTCGAAGCTCTGGATCACAAACAGACGGGCAAAGGGGATCAGGAGGTGCGCAAGGAATTTGCGAAGCTGTTCGTATGAACCAGAGAGGAAGGGGCGCACGAAGTTTACCAGGATTGGTCGCCGGAGTAGGTTCTGTCTGCGGCGGCGCAAGGGCGAATAGTGGCATCCTGGTGGCGAGAAGAGTGTGCAGTGTGGGGGGAAATGACCGCGAGGGGGAGAGGTTTATGTAGCCGGAGCTGGGCGTGGAGTTACTCACGGAATCAATGGGAATCAACGCGGCAGTGACTGCGGCGAGTAACGGCGGCGTGAGCGGCGCATGCGCGCGTGATTGACGAAGACGACGACGGGGTCACGGGTCCACTTGTTAGCAAAATAAACAGAGGGGAGGTGGGGTCCGGGCGTCAGCGACTTCGTGGGTGCGTCTGCGTGTGAAAGAGAGAGAGAGAGGGGACCCGGGTGGGCTAAATGGGCTGCGTCTGTTGCTGGGCTCAATTACTGGCGCCGGCCCTTTTCTCTTTCTTATCTCTTTTTCTTTTTCTAAATTGATTTTCTAGAATGATTTTCAAATGAATTCAAAAGCTATTTGAATTCAAATCTTTTCAGGATTTTTGCAGTGTCCAATAGTCACCATTCTGGGCATAAAACCAAGTGGTCACTTTGAATTGGCTTGGTCATTTGAAATAAAATAGAATATAGAGTGACATAGCACTTGTTTTATATTGGTGTTGAATTTGGTTTTCAAATTGTATTTGCCTTGAAAACTTGGGTTTAGGTCTTAGCAATCTAGCAAGCAATAAGGCACAAGGTTTGGTTTCATGAACAACAACCTCTCATAGAAAGAGTAGCATTTGTTTCAAATGATGATCACATAAAATAATGAGCTCATATGCTCCTGTTTTTGAATTGTTTTGTTTGAAATGAACTCTATATGATCATGGATGCATGGATGATATGCATGAGTTTGAAACATGATTTTAGGGATGTTACAAATCTAACCCCCTTAAGGTGAATCTCGCCCTCGAGATTCGGTTTGGCAAGCAAATAGGCGAGGGTGGTCTTTCCGAAGATCATCTTCTCTTTCCCATGTTGCTTCCTCTTTGGAATGATGATTCCACTGCACTTTGCAGAACTTGATAGTCTTAGTCCTTGTGACTCTTTCTGCAGTCTCAAGAATCTTGATAGGTTTCTCTTCATAAGTGAGATCACTTTCTAGTTGAACTTCCTCCAAAGGTATAGTATCCTTCAAATAAGTTTCTTCCATTTCAAGATGACATTTCTTAAGTTGACTCACATGAAACACATTATGGACAGCTGACAGAGATTCTGGCAGTTCAATTTCATAGGCAACTTCTCCTTTGCGACTCAGAATCTTGAATGGCCCAACATATCTTGGTGCCAATTTTCCTTTGACTCCGAACCTCTTCACTCCACGAAGTGGTGACACTCTAAGATAAGATCTATCACCAACTTCGTAGGTGACTTCTCTACGCTTAGGATCTGCGTAGCTTTTCTGTCGGGACTGTGCTATCTTCAACCTGTCCTTTACCAACTTGACCTTCTCTTCGGCTTCCTTGATAAGATCTGGTCCGAATAAACTTCTTTCTCCCACACCATTCCATAACAATGGGGTGGTACACTTTCTTCCGTAGAAAAAACTCAAATGGTGCCATCTCAATACTGGCTTGATAGCTGTTGTTATAAGAAAATTTTGTGTAAGGCAGACTTTCATCCCAACTGGCTCCATAGTCTAAGGCACATGCCCTCAACATGTCTTCAAGAATCTGATTAGTCCTTTCTGTTTGTCCATCAGTTTGAGGATGAAAAGCAGTACTGAATTCCAACCTCGTTCCCAATGACTCATGTAGCTGTCTCCAAAAATGGGAAGTGAATTGAGTTCCCCTATCAGACACAATACTCTTGGGCACTCCATGTAGACATACAATTCTACTCATGTAGATTCTGGCTAACTTAGCACTTGTATAGGTTGTCTTCACGGGTATGAAATGAGCTACTTTAGTTAGGCGATCCACTACTACCCAAATAGAATCGTATCCTGGCCGGGTCCTTGGTAATCTGGTAATGAAATCCATACCAATCTTGTCCCACTTCCAATCAGGAATAGGTAGTGGTTGAATCAAACCTGCTGGTTTCTGATGTTCCGCTTTCAAGCTACTACACACATCACACAATGCAATATGTTCGGCGATGTCCTTCTTGAGATTATTCCACCAAAATATTTCTTTCATGTCCATGTACATTTTGGTGTTACCCGGATGAATGGAATACGGAGAGTTGTGTGCTTCCTGTAAAATCAGTTTCCGCAGCTCTGGGTCTTGTGGAACACAGATACGTTTCCCATGCCATAAAGTACCCTGTTCGTCTTCATGGAACCCTTTGGCTTTTCCTTTGCCAATCTTTTCTTTAATCTCTTCGATTTCTTTATCAATCTTCTGGGCTTCTTTGATCTTGTCCAACAAAGTGGGTTGAACATCGAAAGTCATGAGATGTCCTTCAGGCACAATCTCCAATCTGAGTTTTCTAAATTGGGTACACAGATCATCTGGCAATTCTCCTTTGGTAAGGCCATTCACAAAAACCTTACGACTTAGAGCATCTGCTACAACATTTGCTTTACCGGGGTGGTATTGCAAACATAGGTCATAGTCCTTGATGAGTTCTATCCATCTTCTTTGTCTCATATTAATTTCCTTCTGGGTGAAGATATACTTCAAACTTTTGTGATCTGTGGACACCTCACAACGCTTTCCCAAAAGATAGTGTCTCCATGTTTTGAGTGCATGGACAACAGAGGCTAACTCTAAATCATGAGTAGGATAGTTCACTTCATGAGTTTTGAGTTGTCTCGAGGCATATGCCACAACTTTACCGTCTTGCATAAGTACTGCACCCAAACCCTGATGAGATGCATCACAATATACTTGGAAATCTTTTTCCAATTCTGGCAAACACAAGACTGGTGCTGTCACAAGTCTCTTCTTCAATTCCTGAAAGCTGAGTTCACAACCTTCAGACCAAGCAAACTTCTTGTCTTTCTTTAACAATTCAGTCATAGGCTTAGCTACCTTGGAGAAATTTTCAATGAACCTTCTGTAGTAACCTGCTAAGCCAAGGAAACTATGATCTTCCTTCACTGACTTGGGAGATTCCCATTCAGTCACAGCTTAAACTTTAGCAGGATCAACTGCTACACCATCCTTTGTCATAACATGTCCTAGAAAACCAACTTTATCCAACCAGAACTCACACTTGCTGAATTTGGCATAAAGTTTATGTTCTCTTAACTTCTCAAGTATCAAACGCAAATGTCCTTCATGCTCTTCTTTGCTCTTGGAGTAGACTAAAATGTCATCGATGAAGACGACAACAAACTTGTCAAGGAATTCCATGAACACCTTGTTCATCATATTCATGAAGTATGCTGGAGCATTGGTCAAACCAAATGGCATTACGGTATACTCATACAATCCATACCTTGTAGTGAATGTTGTCTTAGGTATGTCTTGTTCTCTTATCTTGAGTTGAAAATAGCCTGACCGGAGATCAATCTTTTAGAACACACAAGCTCCTTCTAGCTGATCAAACAAGTCATTGATTCTAGGCAAAGGGTATTTGTTCTTGATAGTCACCTCGTTGAGTGAGCGGTAATCTATGCATAACCTTTGACTTCTATCTTTCTTCTCCACGAACAAAACTTGGGCTCCCCAAGATGAAGAACTTGGTTGAATAAATCCTTTCTGCAACTGTTCTCCAAGTTGTTTCTTGAGTTCTTTCAGTTCATCAACTGACGTTTTATAAGGTCTCTTTGCTATTGGTCCAGATCCCGGTACCAAATCTATCAGAAACTCCACATCTCTATCTGGTGGCATTCCTGGCAATTCTTCCGGAAACACTTCCGGATACTCACTCACAATTGGCACACTGTCCATGCTAACCCCCTTAATAGAATTTAGCATACTCCTTCTTGCTTCAAAGTTGGTCTTGAATCTGATCCTTTTATTTTCTAGAGTTGTGAGTGAGACGGTATGGTTGGCACAATCTATCACTCCCTTGTGCTTAGTCATCCAGTACATTCCCAAAATGACATCCAATCCTTGGGAGTTTAGAATTATCAAGTTAACGGGAAACTTATACTTCCCAAATTCTATGACTAGATCATGACATCCTGAATTCACTATCATTTCTCCACCAGGAGAACTTACTTTTATAGGACACCCAATAGTTTCTACCGTCAGTTCATTTCTTTCAACGAATGCTCTTGATATGAATGAATGAGATGCACTAGAATCAAAGAGAACAAATGCTGGAACAGAATTGAGTTTGAACTTACCAGCCACAGCATCAGGCTCCTCATAGATTTCCTCCACATTGATGTGGTTCACTTGTCCCTTCTGAAAAGGGCTGGGCTTGTTGGGTCCTTCAACTTTCTTTTCCGGGCAGTCATTTGCATAATGCCCCATCTTCTTGCACTTCAAAAATTCAACCTGACTTATGTCTTTCTTGACAGGCTGACTTCCACTTCCACTTCCATTACCACTGTGGTGGCTCTTGTATCCACCCTTGTGGTTCTTATACTTGTCATTGTCATGACTACGGTGATGCTTGTTGTCATGACGGTTGTGGTTATGGTGTTTGTTGAATTTCCCATGCTTGTGGGATCCTGAGCTTCCACTATCATCATAATGGGAACGTTTGTGAGACGATCCCGAGTTGTGCTTGTCTGAGTGCTTTCTCTTTCTGCTTTCAACTTGCTTCATTTTGTTCTCCAAAATAGCAGCCTTCTCACAGAGAGACTGATAAGTGGGAACATAGGCCACAGCCAACTGCAGATTCAGCTCATCATTCAATCCTTCGAGGAACTTTTCTTTCCTCTTAGCATCTGTGTCAACTTCATCTGGTGCATATCGCGCCAGATTGTTGAACTCCTCAATATATTCGGCCACGCTACGGTGGCGCTGCTTCAGATTATGGAACTCTTTCTTTTTCAGACTCATCACTCCAGATGAGATATGAGCAGTACGAAAGCCATCCTCAAAGATAGCCCATGTCACTTCATCTATGGGAGTGGTGATCTGGAAGTTATCCCACCAAGTAGCGGCTGGTCCCTCTAGCAAATGTGATGCAAATATGACCTTTTCTGCATCAGTGCAGCCCACGGTTACCAAGTCCTTGTTTACAGAACGTAGCCAATCATTGGCCACCATGGGATCAGTCGTCCCTGAGAACTTAGCTGGCCTCAATCTCAAGAACCTAGTAAGCATATCAAAACCCGGTGGGTTGTTGTTGTTGTTGTTATTGTTGTTGTTGTTATTGTTGTTATTGTTGTTGTTTTGGTTCTGGATGAACGTCGTCATCATCTGCATCAGTTGAGTTTGAGCGATCATCATTTGTTGCATTTCTGGAGTGATGTTGTTGTTGTTGTTGTTGTTGTTGGGGTTGGGGTTTGCACGACGGGAAGGCATCTGTGGTTTGTTCAAATAGAGATAAGAATGAGATACCCATAGATGCTTTCATGCACAATACATCACATAATCAAACACAAAGCATGCAACACAAAGGTAAAGGTTCAACAACAAGATAACAAGTTCACAAAGTAAAACACACAAGTAGATAGCCATCCACATGTCGGATGGTCAATAAAAAGTTCTCAAGCAACAAGTATGATAATAAAAGATAAATGAGTAGTCAAATCTACTCCTCGGCATCAATCTCCTCCTCGACAAAGGTAAGACCTGCGTTCTCCATCGCGGTCTTGTATTCCTCGACACTAGTGGTCAAGGTCTCCATCTTGGCTTTGAGAGCCCTCTTCTGGGAGCGAAGCCTCTCAATCACCGTCTGCTGCTGCTCGAGCTCGAAGTCCTTGGACTGCAGTTATTCAGTCATGTCCCGGATCTTCTTGTTCCTATCCTGGACACGCTTCTCCTGACTCTTGAATTTCCTGTCCTGGCTCTCGAACTTCGCCTCCATTTCCTTGACTATCTCGTCTTGCTCCGCGAAGAGCTTGTCCTTCTCGCGAAGCTGCACCTGGAGCTCGTCATTGTTGAGCATGACGTTGGTCCTATCAGTGTCCACGTGCCTAATGAGAGACTCTAAGTCCTGGAGGTACAGGCGAATCGGCTCTGCTGCGTCCCTCGAATCGTCCTCGAAGTCGATGGACTCTCCATCCTCATCACGTCTTCCGAAGACGTGGAAGTGGGTACCTCTAACCTGTCGGGAGTGTCTCCCTAGCAGACGTCTTATCAGATCCTGCATAACTACCTCAAGGCCTCTCTCCTTGTCATCGTGCATGAGCTTGAAGACAATGGCCTCCGTGGTAGGCTCTGTCTGGCGTCCGGGCTGGTTGACCTTGAAGCCCCAGAGATCCTTCCTCTCAAATTTGGTGAGGGGAAGCACCATGATGGTGGAAAGAGGAAGATTGAGCAAAGTAGTAAGCTCAACGATACGAGGACCAAAGCGAGTAACCTGGAACTCCTCAACAGTGCTGATGGTAACAGTAGGCATCTATTTATAAGATAGAAAAGTTAGAACAACACAATTCAAGATAAAACAAAAGACAAAACATCACATACATATCCTTGGAAATCAAAACACACAAGTCATGGCATACATGGATCCATTACAACAACCAAGGTTCAATCTTATTTTAAAGAAACATTTGGAAAATAATGTGATAGGTGGTGGTCCAACTAACGAAGTACGTTTACAATCCTATCTCACTGGATCTGTTGGCTAACACAATATTTCTAGAAGCAATCAGCCTATCTTGCTCACATGATTCCATCACTAAGTCTATAATGTCTCCTCTTAAGGTTTGGTTGGTAGCTTCCAACTCTTGGGTATGTTCCTTCTCTTTCCTTAGATCATTTTGGAGGTTGAGCATTCTGCACTTGACTCTATCACCAAGTTCGTTGATGGTCTTCCAAGATGCATCCTTTGCTGATTCAAAGAATGTAGTGTGCACCACTGAATTGGTGAACATGCAGAATCCTTTTTCCTGGTGGTTGTCTTCCTTGTTTTTATACAAGTGAAGTTGCACCCACCAGTATTCCACTCCTTCATCCATACAGGAAAACCTTTGTACACAGCTGCACCTTGTATCTCTAATGCAACCATGAGGTCCTTGAGAGCCTTGGGGAATTCTGTCTCACACTCCAAAGTCATTGTCATGAGTGGTCCTTTCCTTACGGCTTCGTTGATGGAGTTCATCTACAAATAGAGATGAGGAAGAAGATTAGAAAAGTTTTACGAGAAGAATAGACAAGTGTAGAAGTTGAATTTTTTTTCCTTAGTGGTTTCCAATCCTAGGGTCATAATCCTACAGGCAACACGGTGCTCTGATACCATCTGTAAGATCCCTCCTTTGTAAAGGAAAAGGATCCCTGTGATTGCAATGCTAGTCCCTGGATCATTGCTAGCATCCACAGTTTAAGATGAAGTACACAGATACAAAGGTCATTTATTACATCCATTCCAGAGATAAACATAGTCTTTACAACTCCAAGGCCACAGGCCTAATACAAGAGTTTGAATAAGTAAATAAGTAAAAGTCTTCATCTTCATGTGCCACAGGCAAACATGTTGAGTGTAGACTCATGACACCTAATCCTCATCAGAGTAACCTGCAACATCACAAGTTACAACCACAGTGGGTCAATACTTTTGGAATAGTATTGGCAAGTGATACCTTAGTAAATTTTAAGTGGACTAGATATTATATGCAATTTTGGCTAAGTGTAGCTTGGCTTGCTTTGCTCAAAATAGATTTTGCCTATTAGTTGAAATCACTAAGTTTTTCTTTGTCAAAACTTTTCCCAAGGAACCACCAATAGACATTGAGGTCCTTCACCCTTGTTCACCCACAAGTTTTTACTTAGAAATTGGGATGAGGAGATTCTTGATAGCTTCCATGCCTTGATGCTCAAGTTGTCCATTGCCATGGACTTGGCTAAGTACTTAGATTTTTCCATCTGCAGAGGTTGTGCACTTTCCCCACCAGACTTGGTTTCACCAAGACAGGACCTTTCAGAAGCCTTCCCTTAGACCAAATGGACGCGTTCCAACCTATCATCCCACTACCACCAACTGTCCAAATGGCTAAGTTCTAGCAACTTATGTGATCCAGGCAGAGCCCATATTGCCAAGTGGCTGCACTATAAGCTTCTTAACACTTGGCCTCTAAAATCTCTTTGTTCCTAGGTAGCTTACCATAAGTGAGATACACAAGGTAAACCATAGAAATGGGCCTTGTGTAACCACTAAACATAAACCAAACCTTCCATTCCACCCAGGTGTTTCATTTACTTAGTTGTTTTATTAGGTAAAACTCAAGTCCAAAGACTTAGAAATATTTTCATCATAGTATGTATATTTTACCAACCCTTGTTTGCTACTAGCTAGGCTAAGCATGGCATAGATAGTAACTTAAGTTAGAAATTCCCTAGCATTTCTACAACTACTAGGATTTCCCAACATGGCATATAAGCAAAATATTATCATGCAAGTCTATCAAAATATTTCTAATGCTTAGTAGAAAACATAGGAATGATAACATTCATGAAGTACCACTTTCCTTGGTAGTTGGGAGAGTAGCACTCCTCACAATCACAATCACTAGCACCAAAATCTACACAAGAAATGGTAGCCACAGATTACACTCAAAACATATACAATCAAAAATATATGCATGCATGCAAGATTCTAAGTGATGATTTTCAAAACTCAAACAAGCAAGTGCATAGCACTGAATCCTAAACAAGTCAAAAAATTGCCAAACAATAATTATTTAACCCTTAAAACAATTCCTAATCATTTCATATACTCAAAATAAGCCCTACACATGTTTCTGCAAATAAAACCTTTTTAACAGAAGATAAACATTAAACAGATTGCATAATCAGAAAGAGCTTGCTCTCCTGATTCCAACGGTATAAAATTTGTCAAATTCTAACGTGGGAATCAAAAGTTACAAACAAAACAAATTTGAACAATAATCTGATTCAAAATCTGTTTTAAATCTAAACTACTGCCACGCGGCGCTATCCTTTGGCCGGTACCGTTTCACTCAGGATCACGCTTCCGCGTCGTCGGATCAAGTTAGATCCAACGCGCCAGATCTAAAGAAAACGCTTCGCTCCAGATCTAATCTAGTCCCTACGATACAGATCTAACGGCGGCTGCTGCTTTGACCAAAAGTCGAGCGGCGCTAGCGCGGCGGCGAGCGGCGGAGCGCTCTGTCAGTGGCGGTGCCGGCGAACTAGGTCGCCCGGGGAGGGGAGAGGGTGCTCACCAGAACCGCAGTGACGAGGTGAAGCTCAACGTGTCCCTGGCTGGCGAAGGGGCGCTCGGAGTCGTCAGGGATTCCTCGCCGGAGTTCGCGAATGCGTCAGGTACGGCTGCTCGTCGACGTTGGCGAAGATACAGATCTCGCCAGGGCAAAATAAGCAGTGCGTCAGATGCGCGGAGTGATGCTGGTCATGCGAGTGTCAAAGAGAGAACAAGGCGCGGTCAGAACTAACCAGGAAGGTTCGCCGGAGTTGGAGACGGCGTCGGATTTTCTCGGTGCTCGTCGAAGTCGAAGCTCTAGATCACAAACAGACGGGCAAAGGGGATCAGGAGGTGCGCAAGGAAGTTGCGAAGCTATTCATATGAACTAGAGAGGAAGGGGCGCACGAAGTTTACCAGGATTGGTCGCCAAAGTAGGTTCTGTCTGCGGCGGCGCAAGGGCGAATACTGGCAGCTTGGTGGCGAGAAGAGTGTGTAGTGTGGGGGGAACTGACCGCGAGGGGGATAGGTTTATGTAGCCGGAGCTGGGCGTGGAGTTACTCGCGGAATCAATGGGAATCAACGCGGCAGTGACTGCGGCGAGTAACGGTGCAGGCGCGCGTGATTGACGAAGACGACGACGGGGTCACGGGTCCACTTGTCAGCAAAATAAACAGAGGGGAGGTGGGGTCCGGGCGTCAGCGACTTCGTGGGTGCGTCTGCGTGTGAAAGAGAGAGAGGGGGGAACCGGGTGGGCTAAATGGGTTGCGTCTGTTGCTGGGCTCAATTACTGGCGCCGGCCCTTTTCTCTTTCTTATCTCTTTTTCTGTTTCTAAATTGATTTTCTAGAATGATTTCCAAATGAATTCAAAAGCTATTTGAATTCAAATCTTTTCAGGATTTTAGCAGTGTGCAATAGTCACCATTCTGGGCATAAAACCAAGTGGTCACTTTGAATTGGCTTGGTCATTTGAAATAAAATAGAATATACACTGACATAGCACTTGTTTTATATTGGTGTTGAATTTGGTTTTCAAATTGTATTTGCCTTGAAAACTTGGGTTTAGGTCTTAGCAATCTAGCAATCAATAAGGCACAAGGTTTGGTTTCATGAACAACAACCTCTCATAGAAAGAGTAGCATTTGTTTCAAATGATGATCACATAAAATAATGAGCTCATATGCTCCTGTTTTTGAATTGTTTTGTTTGAAATGAACTCTATATGATCATGGATGCATGGATGATATGCATGAGTTTGAAACATGATTTTAGGGATGTTACACCTCGGTTTTGGGGTTCTAGGGGATTGCATGGCCCGTAAGATCCGACACATGTTTTAGAGTTATGAACAAAAAACTCGTCATATCCGTGTTTTATGGCCATTTTCATGAGCTTTTGCCCACCATTTTGGGGTTGTAGGGCAATTTACATGTTTGAGGGCATGACCAAAAACTCCTCGTTTTCGTGTTTTATGGCCGTTTTCATGTGTTATTGTCCATAGTTTTGGGGTTCTAGGGGACTTGCATGGCTCGTCAGATCCGATACATGTTTGAGAGTTATTACATAAAACTCGTCATTTTCGTGTTTTCTGACCGTTTGCATGTGTAATCGCCCATAGTATTAGGGTTCCAAGGCGATTTACATATTTGAGAGGTATGACGAAAATGTCGTCTTTTTTGCTTTTTATGGTCATTTCCATGAGTTAGTGACCACACTTTTGGGGTTCTAGGGCGATTTACAACAACCATAAGGCCTGATACATTATTGAGAGGTATGACCAAAAAGTTGTCATTTTCGTGTTTTATGGTCGTTTTCATGAGTTATTGCCCACAGTTTTGGGGTTTTAGGGGGTTTGCATGGCCCGTAAGACCCGATACATGTTTCAGAGTTATGAACAAAAAACTAGTCATATCCGTCTTTTATGGCCATTTTCATGAGCTATTGCCCACAGTTTTGGAGTTGTAGGGAAATTTACATGTTTGAGGGCATGACCAAAAACTCATTGTTTTCGTGTTTTATGGCCATTTTCATGAGTTATTGCCCACTGTTTTGGGGTTCCATGGAGAAATAGATGTTCAAGAGGTATGACCAAAAAGTTTATGTTTTTGCATTTTATGGTTGTTTCATGATTTATTGCCCACAGTTTTTGGGTTCAAGGGCGATTTCCAACAACCGTAAGGCCCGATACATGTTTGGGAGATATGACCAAAAAGTCGATGTTTTTGCGTTTTATGGTCTTTTCATGCGTTATTGCCAACTGTTTTGGTGTTAAAGGGAAATTTACAACGACCTTAAGGCCCGATACATGTTTGAGGGCATGACCAAGAACTCGTTTTTTTCGTGTTCTATGGCCGTTTTTATGAGCTATTGTCCACAGTTTTGGGGTTCGAGGGGATTTGCATGGCTCGTTAGATCCGATACATGTTTGACAGTTATTACCAAAAACTCGTCATTTTATTATTTTCTGACGGTTTGCATGAGTAATCGCCCATAGTATTAGGGTTCCAAGGCTATTTACATATTTGAGAGTTATGATGAAAATTCGTCTTTTTTGCTTTTTATGGTCGTTTCCACCACAGTTTTGGGGTTCTAGGGCGATTTACAACAATCGTAAGGCCTGATATATGTTTGAGAGGTATGACCAAAAAGTTGTCATTTTCGCATTTTATGGTCGTTTTCTTGAGTTATTGCCCACGGTTTTGGGGTTCTAGAGGGATTGCATGGCCCGTAAGACCCGATACATGTTTCAGAGTTATGAACAAAAAACTCGTCATGTCCGTGTTTTATGGCCATTTTCATGAGTTATTGCCCACAGTTTTGGAGTTGTAGGGCAATTTACATGTTTGAGGGCATGACCAAAAACTCGTCGTTTTCGTGTTTTATGGCCGCTTTCATGAGTTATTGCCCACGGTTTTGGGGTTCCATGGAGAAATAGATGTTTGAGAGGTATGGCCACAAAGTTGATGTTTTTGCATTTTATGGTTGTTTCATGAATTATTGCCCACATGTTTTGGGTTCAAGGGTGATTTCCAACAACCGTAAGGCCCGATACATGTTTGGGAGATATGACCAAAAAGTCGATGTTTTTGCGTTTTATGGTCTTTTCATGCGTTATTGCCGACTGTTTTGCTGTTAAAGGGAAATTTACAACGACCGTAAAGCCCGATACATGTTTGAGGGCATGACCAAGAACTCGTTTTTTCGTGTTCTATGGCCGTTTTTATGAGCTATTGTCCATAGTTTTGGGGTTCCAGGGGATATGCATGGCTCGTCAGATCTGATACATGTTTGACAGTTATTACCAAAAACTCGTCATTTTAGTGTTTTCTGACCGTTTGCACGAGTAATCGCCCACAGTATTAGGGTTCCAAGGCAATTTACATATTTGAGAGTTATGATGAAAATTCGTCTTTTTTGCTTTTATGGTCGTTTCCACCACAGTTTTGGGGTTCTAGGGCGATTTACAACAATCGAAAGGCCTGATACATGTTTGAGAGGTATGACCAAAAAGTTGTCATTTTCGCGTTTTATGGTCGTTTTCTTGAGTTATTGCCCACGGTTTTGGGGTTCTAGAGGGATTGCATGGCCCGTAAGACCCGATACATTTTTCAGAGTTATGAACAAAGAACTCATCATATCCGTGTTTTATGGCCATTTTCATGAGTTATTGCGCACAGTTTTGGAGTTGTAGGGCATTTTACATGTTTGAGGACATGACCAAAAACTCGTCGTTTTCGTGTTTTATGGCCGTTTTCATGAGTTATTGCCCATGGTTTTGGGGTTCCATGGCAAAATAGATGTTTGAGAGGTATGACCAAAATGTTGATGTTTTCGTGTTTTATGGTCGTTTTCATGAGTTATTGCCCACAGTTTTGGGGTTCTAGGGCGATTTCCAACAACCGTAAGGCCCGATACATGTTTGAGAGATATGACCAAAAAATCGATGTTTTTGCGTTTTATGGTCTTTTCATGAGTTATTGCCCACTGTTTTGGTGTTAAAGGTAGATTTACAACGACCGTAAGGACTGATACATGTTTGAGGGCATGTCCAAGAACTCGTTGTTTTCGTCTTCTATGGCCGTTTTTATGAGCTTTTGTCCACAGTTTTGGGGTTCTAGGGGATTTGCATGGCTCGTCAGATCTGATACATGGTTGAGAGTTATTACCTAAAACTCGTCATTTTCGTGTTTTCTGACCGTTTGCATGTGTAATCTCCCATAGTATTAGGGTTCCAAGGAGATTTACATATTTCAGAGGTATGATGAAAATGTCGTCTTTTTTGCTTTTTATGGTCATTTCCATGAGTTAGTGACCACAGTTTTGGGGTTCCAGGGCGATTTACAACAACCATAAGGCCTGATACATTATTGAGAGGTATGACCAAAAAGTTGTCATTTTCGTGTTTTATGGTCGTTTTCATGAGTTATTGCCCACGATTTTGGTGTTCTAGGGGGATTGCATGGCCCGTAAGACCCGATACATGTTTCAGAGTTATTGTAGGGGTCCCAACCTAATAAGGTAGAGTCCTCCTGTGTTTTACAATGCTAGTCCCTGGTTCAATAGCTAGCATCCACAGTTAAGATGTAATATCAAGAAACAAAGGTCATAATATAACTTTATAACCAGGAATAACATAATTTTATTACATCTTTCATAGCTCATATGGCTATTACATTACATTGCAGCGGAATAACTATAGTTATGGGTCCTTCATCTTCAAAGTGCCACAGGCAGATGTTGGTTGTAGACTTTGTAATCCTAAACAATCAATCTTCACTAAAATCAATCAAAACCTGCAACATACAAGTTACAGCCACAAAGGGTCAATACATTTTGAATTGTATTGGCAAGTGATACTATGGTAGTATAGTGGAGTCTATCATCTATATGCATTTGGCTAAGTGGAGTTGAGGCTTGCATTGCTCAAAATAGATTTTTCCCTAACATTTGAAAATACTAAGTTTTTGCTTGACAAAATCATTTTTTCCCCAGTCAAAGATTTCAAGATCCTTGTACCAAGCCATCTCTCCATCAATGATTGAAGAATTCAAACAACCCTTATTCAAACCACAAGATTTTAATTTAGAAATTTGAATGATGAGATTCTTGATTGCTTCCATGTCTTGATGCTCAAAATTGTCCTTTACCAGGGACATGGCTAAGTACTTAGATTCTACACTCTGCAGAGGTGGTGCACTTTCCCCACAAGACTTGGTTTCCCAAGACAAGATCTTTCAGAAGCTTTCCCTTAGACCAATATGGACGCGTTCCATCCTATCAAACACTACCACCCACTGTCCATTTGGCTAAGTTCTTGCAACCTATATGATCATGGCAGAGCCCATATTGCCAAGTGGTTGCACTTGAAGCTTCTCAACATTTGACATCTCAAATCCCTTTGTTTCCTGGGTGGCCATCCACAAGTGAGATACACAAGGTCAACCATAAACATGGGCCTTGTGAACCACTCAACATAACCCAATCCTTCCATTCCACCCAGGTGATTCATTAACTTAGTTGTTTTATTAAACAAAACATAAGTCCTCAGACTTGGAATATTTTTCCATAGTGTGAATATATATATTCCACCCATGTTTCCTATTAGCTAGGCTAAGCTTGGTAGTAGTAGGAATCTCTAACTTAGGAAAATCCTTCTAAGGATTCTTCTACTAGGTTTTACTATAGCAAGTTCTATACTTAGCAAAATCCATGCAAGTTTTACTTAGCAAAATCACTAATGCATAGAAAAAGTAATGGGACAAAAGTATGAAGCATCACTTGCCTTTTTGGTAGAGTATAGGTTCACTTCTTGATCTTTGCAACAATCACACTCTTCAAGTCACTACAAATCAATCAAGCAAGGCACAAACTCAATCTACCAATCAAGCAAAACAACACACATAAATAACAAAGTCAAAGAAATGCATGCAAGCATGCCAAGCTTTGTTTTGTTTGAAAAAGTGGTTCCTAGTGGGTCATAGACATTTGGGTACATCTAATGGTCATTTTCTAAAGTGGCCAAGTCATTTGCAAAAAGGTTTCACATTAAAACCATTTTCAAAACAAAGTGTTATTTTATGTGGTGTAGAAATATTTTTTACTAAGGCATTAGCCTATAGGGTTCACCAAATGAGTTGCTATTGAAAAACTTGGTGTTTTTAGGTCAGTAGGTTTGGTCCAAAACATTTCCTTAAAGTTTTCTTTTCATAAACATTTTTATAACAAAAACCATTCTTTTTATTTGGCTAGAAAATGACTAAGTCAAGTAATCTAACCTAAATCTTACAAAAATCATTTCTAACACCAAGGGTTGGTTCCTAGGGTCAGTAAGATCACAACAAACCATTTTGCAAAGGTTTTAATCCAAAAATCATTTTTAAACAATTTTTCTAATCTAAACAAGTACACAAATGTTTCTGCAAATTCAAACAAGTTAACAGATACTATTTGCTAAACTAAGGGCATGGTTGGCTAGGGTTTGTTCTCCTGAATCCATTGATATAAAATTTGCCAAATTTGGACGTATGGATCAAAAGTTATAAGGGTTTGAAAATGGCAATCAAATCTGTTTTCAATTTCTGTTTTAAAACATCTCTGGGCCACGTGTCTGTATCCTATTGGCTCATAACGGTTCGGTAGGATCGCGTGATGTGGACCGCAGGATTTAAGTGGGATTGTGCGGTGCAGATCAAACGTAACGGTTCAGGTTAAGTGATCTATCGTGACGCTGCGATCTAGATCGGACGGCTGTGGAGTGTTCGACCATAGACGGGCGGCGCTGCGGCGGCTGCTGGCGGCGGCGACTCTGTTTCACGGCGGCGCCGGCGATATAGGAAGCGAAGAAGAGGGGGAGTGTGTTCACCGGGTTCGCTGACGCTCGCTGATGCTCAACGTGGTACGGGTTGGTGAAGGGGCGCACTGGGTCGGGCTTGATTGCTCGCCGGAGTTGAAGACAACGTCGGGCGGCTCTGTCTAAGGTCGAAGTCGACGTTGCAGATCATGCGGAGGCAAACAGAGGGCGTAGTTAGGTACGCAAGACCAAGGCGAATACGTTGGTGTGATCGGAAAGACGCGGGGCGGTCAGTGCTTACCGAGGAAGATCGTCGGAGAGGTTGCAGACGCGGCGGCGTTCGGAAGTTTGTCGTAGCCGAGGCTCTGGGGCGCCCGCGGTCAAATGGGTGGTACGGGGAGGAAGGTCTGGGAGTGAGGAAGCTGCTAGGGTGCTCGAGAAGGAAGGGGGTGGCGTGTACTGGCCTGAATTGGCCGGAGACGGTGGTCGGAGCCGAGGCAGTCGAGGAGAGATTGTGGCGGCCTGGAGGCGTGCTCGGGGAAGGAGGCAGAGGGGAAACGTAGAGGAGTGACTGACGTTTAAAGGGGCGTGGTTATTACGAGAAATCAAGGCCTCCTTCACGTGCAATCAATCGCCGGAGTAACTCACTGCAACGGTCAAGGCGACGGAGTCCGGTTGAAGACGATGAACAGAGAAGGGTGGGTCCGCTTGGCAGTGAAAGAAAGGGAGTGGAGGTGGGGGCCAGTAGTCATTCTCTGTGCGGTTAAGTTTCTGAGTGAGAAAAGAATGCTTCAGGGAGGAGAGCAGGTGGGCTAGGTGGGCTTCCTGGGCTGTTGGGTTGGGTTGGCCATTTCCTATTTTTTTTCTGTCTGATTCCTTTTTCCTTTTCTAATTCTATTTTTCTGTTTTGAATTTCAAACAAACAAACAAACAAGGTTCACATCAATTCAAACAACACCCAAACTTTGTAAATTTGACTTGGTTATGTTCAGTAGCCTGAACCTAAATCTAAAATCCATAATTTTTAAATAATAAAGTCCATTATTAATTAAATAAATGCCCATTGCTAATTAATCAAATTAGGTTTTGATTTATTTCAAACTCAATTTAAATCCATATATTTTCCAAAACCAAAATAGTGGGTTGTATTTGAAATAAGGTATATCTAAAAAGCTTGTTTAAAATAAATAACAATTTTGTTAAAGGTTCCATTTATAATTAAATAAAATGGACCATGATTTATTAATAAAATAGGGTTTGATTTTATTAATAAAATCTTTATTTGAAACCTAAATATTTTCAAAACCAAATCAGTAGGTTTTATTTGGAAATAATAAATACTTGGAAACTTGTTTTAAAAACAAAATAACATTTTATTTTAGAGTCCATTATTAATCAAATAAAATAGACTTTCATTATTAAATCCACTAGTGGTTTGTTTTATTGAGAATATTTATTTTGAAATCTAAAATAAAACCAAAACACTTAAGTAGGTTTTATTAGAGATTATAAAATACTTGGAAAACTCATTTTAAGTTTTGATGTTTCAACTAAATTGGTAAAACCTTTTATTTAAACAAAGTTGGATATTAAATTCTTATTAATTTATTTAAATCAATCTTTTGCTATTTTTATTCAAAACAAAAATGTTTTAGTTCAAAATGTTTGGCCAAGGTTTACTTGAACTTTATAGAGCAATCTTTACCTATAAAACTTTTATTTCAATTGAAAACCAAATCCTTTTATTTTAAAGATCTAAAATAGTAATACCAAAATATTTTATTTTCCTTTATTTAAAATGTTTATCTTTTTAAATCCTTTTAGGATTTTATTTGATTCAAATGAGTTTCAAGTTCCAATTGAATTCAAAAAGTTTCTTCTGGCTCTGAAAATCAAACAAAGTTTTATTTTTATTCATTTATTTTCACATTACAAGATTTGGAAAATCTTGGGATGTGACAGGCTACCACCCTTAAAATAAATCTCGTCCCGAGATTTGGGAGGCTAGGGTTACAAGCAAGTTCAAACAACTAGGGTACTACCACCCTTAAAAATTTTCAAACAAAAATTACATATTGTCCTTCTTGAAAACTTCTCTAAGCAAACTTTGCATGTGTCCTTGGTTTCCATACTTGACTCATGGGCCAAGGTTGAGTTTCTCCATAGGCTTGTTCAACTTGTTTTTCATCCTTTCTGGACAGTTGCTTTCATAATGTCCTGGATTCTTGCATTTGAAACATGTGTCAAGGCTGAGATCTCTCATAGGCTGGTTTATCTTATGCTTCATCTTTTCTGGACAGTAGTTTGCATAATGTCCTAACTCTTTGCAGTGTTTGCACATCACTTGGCTAAAATCCTTCCTTATCTTGGGTTTCACTAGCTTTTGTTTGTCTTCTTGTCTCTTCTTCTTTTCTGGGCATTCACTGGCATAGTGTCCCATCTCTTTGCAATTGTAACATTGCAACTGGCTTATGTCCTTCTTCTTCTTTTTGGGTCTCTCCAAAGATAGGAGTTCTTCTAGTTCATGTTCTTCATAGGTGGGAGATCTTTCTCTCTTCTTGAGGCATTGATCTTCATGCTTCTTGGATGCATGATCCTTGTCTCTAAAATTTTTGCTAGCTTGGGTTCCTTCTAGAATAGCATCTTTGTCATCCTTGTTGTCATTAGCTCCTTGGGAAAAGTTTTCTCCCATGTTGATCATTTGATTAGTCACTTTAAGCATCAGTTGGGATTGTTCCTCCAAAAACCTTTGTAGTGCTGGATCTTTATCACTATTGTTGACTATGAACTGAGCTGTCAGTTGGTTCAACTGGTGTTGGGTTGCTATAAGATCTTTCATGCTGTCAGCTTGGTTGGTGTTGATGTCATCAACCTTGGTGTTGGAGTCCTTTGGAGTAGTCATCTGTTTGGGTTGAAGGGTAGTTAGAATAGGCAAAATATTTCTAAGGAATTATTTCTAATCACACACATCACAATTCACACAAACAATGTGCATGCAATCACAAACAAACATTTCACTCAAACAAGGTTCAATCACATACTTAGGCAACAAAATATTTTTGTTACACCACATAAGTTGGTGTGTTTGACTTATCTAAAATATGGTGGTCCATCTGTATGGTTCACTTGTGATCTTTCCATCCTTTATGATTCTTCTTGTATGAGATCTTGGTTTCCTTGAGAAAACTCTTGGTCACAATACTTCAAAGTTGTTGATGGTTCCTTCTTATTTTGCATTCCCTCAGTCTCTAAATCTTAAGCACGATTTCCTTGTTTCACTTGTGGTCCTTAGTAGTTTCCAAGTTGGAAGTCCTTGGTGAACATGCTGAAGATGTTGAAGTCATTAGAGTTGAGGAAGTTGAAGAAGTCCTTTGCACATGGTGTAGTCTTTGGTCATGGGTAGGTTTTTCCATCAAGTTGAAGTAGAAGAGATATAGAGTTGAAACCAAAATGGTTGAGGAAAGAGTTTACAAGTGTTTTTGTAAATAAGTTTTTGGAATAAGACAACTCCTATTTTTCTAAGGGTTTTTGTCCAATCCTAGGGTTTTCAAATCCTACAGGCAACACAATGCTCTGATACCATCTGTAGGGGTCCCAACCTAATAAGGTAGAGTCCTCCTGTGTTTTACAATGCTAGTCCCTGGATCAATAGCTAGCATCCACAGTTAAGATGTAATATCAAGAAACAAAGGTCATAATATAACTTTATAACCAGGAATAACATAATTTTATTACATCTTTCATAGCTCATATGGCTATTACATTACATTGCAGCGGAATAACTATAGTTATGGGTCCTTCATCTTCAAAGTGCCACAGGCAGATGTTGGTTGTAGACTTTGTAATCCTAAACAATCAATCTTCACTAAAATCAATCAAAACCTGCAACATACAAGTTACAGCCACAAAGGGTCAATACATTTTGAATTGTATTGGCAAGTGATACTATGGTAGTATAGTGGAGTCTATCATCTATATGCATTTGGCTAAGTGGAGTTGAGGCTTGCATTGCTCAAAATAGATTTTTCCCTAACATTTGAAAATACTAAGTTTTTGCTTGACAAAATCATTTTTTCCCCAGTCAAAGATTTCAAGATCCTTGTACCAAGCCATCTCTCCATCAATGATTGAAGAATTCAAACAACCCTTATTCAAACCACAAGATTTTAATTTAGAAATTTGAATGATGAGATTCTTGATTGCTTCCATGTCTTGATGCTCAAAATTGTCCTTTACCAGGGACATGGCTAAGTACTTAGATTCTACACTCTGCAGAGGTGGTGCACTTTCCCCACAAGACTTGGTTTCCCAAGACAAGATCTTTCAGAAGCTTTCCCTTAGACCAATATGGACGCGTTCCATCCTATCAAACACTACCACCCACTGTCCATTTGGCTAAGTTCTTGCAACCTATATGATCATGGCAGAGCCCATATTGCCAAGTGGTTGCACTTGAAGCTTCTCAACATTTGACATCTCAAATCCCTTTGTTTCCTGGGTGGCCATCCACAAGTGAGATACACAAGGTCAACCATAAACATGGGCCTTGTGAACCACTCAACATAACCCAATCCTTCCATTCCACCCAGGTGATTCATTAACTTAGTTGTTTTATTAAACAAAACATAAGTCCTCAGACTTGGAATATTTTTCCATAGTGTGAATATATATATTCCACCCATGTTTCCTATTAGCTAGGCTAAGCTTGGTAGTAGTAGGAATCTCTAACTTAGGAAAATCCTTCTAAGGATTCTTCTACTAGGTTTTACTATAGCAAGTTCTATACTTAGCAAAATCCATGCAAGTTTTACTTAGCAAAATCACTAATGCATAGAAAAAGTAATGGGACAAAAGTATGAAGCATCACTTGCCTTTTTGGTAGAGTATAGGTTCACTTCTTGATCTTTGCAACAATCACACTCTTCAAGTCACTACAAATCAATCAAGCAAGGCACAAACTCAATCTACCAATCAAGCAAAACAACACACATAAATAACAAAGTCAAAGAAATGCATGCAAGCATGCCAAGCTTTGTTTTGTTTGAAAAAGTGGTTCCTAGTGGGTCATAGACATTTGGGTACATCTAATGGTCATTTTCTAAAGTGGCCAAGTCATTTGCAAAAAGGTTTCACATTAAAACCATTTTCAAAACAAAGTGTTATTTTATGTGGTGTAGAAATATTTTTTACTAAGGCATTAGCCTATAGGGTTCACCAAATGAGTTGCTATTGAAAAACTTGGTGTTTTTAGGTCAGTAGGTTTGGTCCAAAACATTTCCTTAAAGTTTTCTTTTCATAAACATTTTTATAACAAAAACCATTCTTTTTATTTGGCTAGAAAATGACTAAGTCAAGTAATCTAACCTAAATCTTACAAAAATCATTTCTAACACCAAGGGTTGGTTCCTAGGTTCAGTAAGATCACAACAAACCATTTTGCAAAGGTTTTAATCCAAAAATCATTTTTAAACAATTTTTCTAATCTAAACAAGTACACAAATGTTTCTGCAAATTCAAACAAGTTAACAGATACTATTTGCTAAACTAAGGGCATGGTTGGCTAGGGTTTGTTCTCCTGAATCCATTGATATAAAATTTGCCAAATTTGGACGTATGGATCAAAAGTTATAAGGGTTTGAAAATGGCAATCAAATCTGTTTTCAATTTCTGTTTTAAAACATCTCTGGGCCACGTGTCTGTATCCTATTGGCTCATAACGGTTCGGTAGGATCGCGTGATGTGGACCGCAGGATTTAAGTGGGATTGTGCGGTGCAGATCAAACGTAACGGTTCAGGTTAAGTGATCTATCGTGACGCTGCGATCTAGATCGGACGGCTGTGGAGTGTTCGACCATAGACGGGCGGCGCTGCGGCGGCTGCTGGCGGCGGCGACTCTGTTTCACGGCGGCGCCGGCGATATAGGAAGCGAAGAAGAGGGGGAGTGTGCTCACCGGGTTCGCTGACGCTCGCTGATGCTCAACGTGGTACGGGTTGGTGAAGGGGCGCACTGGGTCGGGGTTGATTGCTCGCCGGAGTTGAAGACAACGTCGGGCGGCTCTGTCTAAGGTCGAAGTCCCGCAGATCATGCGGAGGCAAACAGAGGGCATAGTTAGGTATGCAAGACCAAGGCAAATACGTTGGTGTGATCGGAAAGACGCGGGGCGGTCAGTGCTTACCGAGGAAGATCGTCGGAGAGGTTGCAGACGCGGCGGTGTTCGGAAGTTTGTCGTAGCCGAGGCTCTGGGGCGCCCGCGGTCAAATGGGTGGTACGGGGAGGAAGGTCTGGGAGTGAGGAAGCTGCTAGGGTGCTCGAGAAGGCAGGGGGTGGCGTGTACTGGCCTGAATTGGCCGGAGAATGTGGTCGGAGCCGAGGCAGTCGAGGAGAGATTGTGGCGGCCTGGAGGCGTGCTCGGGGATGGAGGCAGAGGGGAAACGGAGAGGAGCGACTGACGTTTAAAGGGGCGTGGTTATTACGAGAAATCAAGGCCTCCTTCACGTGCAATCAATCGCCGGAGTAACTCACTGCAACGGTCAGGGCGACGGAGTCCGGTTGAAGACGATGAACAGAGAAGGGTGGCTCCGCTTGGCAGTGAAAGAAAGGGAGTGGAGGTGGGGGCCAGTAGTCATTCTCTGTGCGGTTAAGTTTCTGAGTGAGAAAAGAATGCTTCGGGGAGGAGAGTAGGTGGGCTAGGTGGGCTTCCTGGGCTGTTGGGTTGGGTTGGCCATTTCCTATTTTTTTCTGTCTGATTCCTTTTTCCTTTTCTAATTCTATTTTTCTGTTTTGAATTTCAAACAAACAAACAAACAAGGTTCACATCAATTCAAACAACACCCAAACTTTGTAAATTTGACTTGGTTCTGTTCAGTAGCCTGAACCTAAATCTAAAATCCATAATTTTTAAATAATAAAGTCCATTATTAATTAAATAAATGCCCATTGCTAATTAATCAAATTAGGTTTTGATTTATTTCAAACTCAATTTAAATCCATATATTTTCCAAAACCAAAATAGTGGGTTGTATTTGAAATAAGGTATATCTAAAAAGCTTGTTTAAAATAAATAACAATTTTGTTAAAGGTTCCATTTATAATTAAATAAAATGGACCATGGTTTATTAATAAAATAGGGTTTGATTTTATTAATAAAATATTTATTTGAAACCTAAATATTTTCAAAACCAAATCAGTAGGTTTTATTTGGAAATAATAAATACTTGGAAACTTGTTTTAAAAACAAAATAACATTTTATTTTAGAGTCCATTATTAATCAAATAAAATAGACTTTCATTATTAAATCCACTAGTGGTTTGTTTTATTGAGAATATTTATTTTGAAATCTAAAATAAAACCAAAACACTTAAGTAGGTTTTATTAGAGATTATAAAATACTTGGAAAACTCATTTTAAGTTTTGATGTTTCAACTAAATTGGTAAAACCTTTTATTTAAACAAAGTTGGATATTAAATTCTTATTAATTTATTTAAATCAATCTTTTGCTATTTTTATTCAAAACAAAAATGTTTTAGTTCAAAATGTTTGGCCAAGGTTTACTTGAACTTTATAGAGCAATCTTTACCTATAAAACTTTTATTTCAATTGAAAACCAAATCCTTTTATTTTAAAGATCTAAAATAGTAATACCAAAATATTTTATTTTCCTTTATTTAAAATGTTTATCTTTTTAAATCCTTTTAGGATTTTATTTGATTCAAATGAGTTTGAAGTTCCAATTGAATTCAAAAAGTTTCTTCTGGCTCTGAAAATCAAACAAAGTTTTATTTTTATTCATTTATTTTCACATTACAAGATTTGGAAAATCTTGGGATGTGACAGTTATGCACAAAAAACTAGTCATATCCGTGTTTTATGGCCATTTCCATGAGCTATTGCCCACAGTTGTGGAATTGTAGGGAAATTTAGATGTTTGAGGGCATGACCAAAAACTCGTCGTTTTCGTGTTTTATGGCCGTTTTCATGAGTTATTGCCCACTGTTTTGGGGTTCCATGGCGAAATAGATGTTTGAGAGGTATGACCAAAAAGTTGATGTTTTTGCATTTTATGGTTGTTTCATGAATTATTGCCCACAGTTTTTGGGTTCAAGGGCGATTTCCAACAACCGTAAGGCCCGATACATGTTTGGGAGATATGACCAAAAAGTCGATGTTTTTGCGTTTTATGGTCTTTTCATGCGTTATTGCCAACTGTTTTGGTGTTAAAGGGAGATTTACAACGACCGTAAGGCCCGATACATGTTTGAGGGCATGACCAAGAACTAGTTTTTTTCGTGTTCTATGGCCTTTTTTATGAGCTATTGTCCACAGTTTTGGGGTTCCACGGGATTTGCATGGCTCGTGAGATCCGATACATATTTGATAGTTATTACCAAAAACTCGTCATTTTATTGTTTTCTGACCGTTTGCATGAGTAATCGCCCACAGTATTAGGGCTCCAAGGCGAATTACATATTTGAGAGTTATGATCAAAATTCGTCTTTTTTGCTTTTTATGGTCGTTTCCACCACAGTTTTGGGGTTCTAGGGCGATTTACAACAATCGTAAGGCCTATGTTTGAGAGGTATGACCAAAACGTTGTCGTTTTCGCATTTTATGGTCGTTTTCTTGAGTTATTTCCCACGGTTTTGGGGTTCTAGAGGGATTGCATGGCCCGTAAGACCCGATACATGTTTCAGAGTTATGAACAAAAAACTCGTCATATCCGTGTTTTATGGCCATTTTCATGAGCTATTGCGCACAGTTTTGGAGTTGCAGGGCAATTTACATGTTTGATGGCATGACCAAAAACTCGTCATTTTCGTGTTTTATGGCCGTTTTCATGAGTTATTGCCCATGGTTTTGGGGTTCCATGGCAAAATAGATGTTTGAGAGGTATGACCAAAAAGTTGATGCTTTCGTGTTTTATGGTCGTTTTCATGAGTTATTGCCCACAGTTTTGGGGTTCAAGGGCGATTTCCAACAACCGTAAGGCCCGATACATGTTTGAGAGATATGACCAAAAAATCGATGTTTTTGCGTTTTATGGTCTTTTCATGAATTATTGCCCACTGTTTTGGTGTTAAAGGGAGATTTACAACGACCGTAAGGACCGATACATGTTTGAGGGCATGACCAAGAACTCGTTGTTTTCGTCTTCTATGGCCGTTTTTATGAGCTATTGTCCACAGTTTTGGGGTTCCAGGGGATTTGCATGGCTCGTCAGATCTGATACATGTTTGAGATTTATTACCTAAAACTCGTCATTTTCGTGTTTTCTGACCGTTTGCATGTGTAATCGCCCACAGTATTTGGGTTCGAAGGCGATTTACATATTTGAGAGGTATGATGAAAATTCTTATTTTTTGCTTTTATGGTCGTTTCCATGAGTTATTGACCATAGATTTGGGGTTCCAGGGAAATTTACAACAACCGTAAGGCCTGATACGTGTTTGAGAGGTATGACCCAAAAGTTGTCGTTTTCGTGTTTTATGGTTGTTTTCTTGAGTTATTGCATGGCCCGTAAGACCCAATACATGTTTCAGAGTTATGAACAAAAAACTCGTCATATCCGTGTTTTATGGCCATTTTCATGAGCTATTGCGCATAGTTTTGGAGTTGTAGGGCAATTTACATGTTTGAGGGCATGACAAAACTCGTCGTTTTCGTGTTTTATGGCCGTTTTCATGAGTTATTGCCCATGGTTTTGGGTTGCATGGCAAAATACATGTTTGAGAGGTATGACCAAAAAGTTGATGTTTTCGCGTTTTATGGTCGTTTTCATGAGTTATTGCCCACAGTTTTGGGGTTCAAGGGCGATTTCCAACAACCGTAAGGCCTGCTACATGTTTGAGAGATATGACCAAAAAGTCGATGTTTTTGCGTTTTATGGTCTTTTCATGAGTTATTGCCCACAATTTTGGTATTAAAGGGAGATTTACAACGAACGTAAGGCCCGATATATGTTTGAGGGCATGACCAAGAACTCGTTGTTTTCGTGTTCTATGGCCGTTTTTATGAGCTATTGTCCACAGTTTTGGGGTTCCAGGGCATTTGCATGGCTCGTCAGATCCGATACATGTTTGAGAGTTATTACCAAAAACTCATCATTTTAGTGTTTTCTGACCGTTTGCATGTGTAATCGCCCATAGTATTGGGGTTTCAAGGCAATTTACATATTTGAGAGGTATGACGAAAATTCTTGGGGTTCCATGAGTTAGTGACCATAGTTTTGGGGTTCCAGGGCGACATACAACAACCATAAGGCCTGATACATTAATGAGAGGTATGACCAAAAAGTTGTCATTTTGGTGTTTCATGGTCGTTTTCATGAGTTATTGCCCACGGTTTTGGGGATCTAGGGGGATTGCATGTCCTGTAAGACCCGATACATGTTTCAGAGTTATGAACAAAAAACTCGTCATATCCGTGTTTTATGGCCATTTTCATGAGCTATTGCCCACACTTGTGGAGTTGTAGGGAAATTTAGATGTTTGAGGGCATGACCAAAAACTCGTCGTTTTCGTGTTTTATGGCCGTTTTCATGAGTTATTGCCCAATGTTTTGGGGTTCCATGGCAAAATAGATGTTTGAGAGGTATGACCAAAAAGTTGATGTTTTTGCATTTTATGGTTGTTTCATGAATTATTGCCCACAGTTTTTGGGTTCAAGGGCGATTTCCAACAACCGTAAGGCCCGATACATGTTTGGGAGATCTGACCAAAAAGTCGATGTTTTTGCGTTTTATGGTCTTTTCATGAGTTATTGTCCATTGTTTTGGTGTTAATGGGAGATTTACAACGACCGTAAGGCCCGATACATGTTTGAGGGCATGACCAAGAACTTGTTTTTCTCGTGTTTTATGGCCATTTTTATGAGCTATTGTCCATAGTTTTGGGGTTCCAGGGGATTTGCATGGCTCGTCAGATCCGATACATGTTTGAGAGTTATTACCAAAAGCTCGTCAATTTACCGTTTTCTGACCGTTTGCATGAGTAATCGCCCACAATATTAGGGTTCTAAGGCGATTTACATATTTGAGACGTATGATGAAAATTCTTCTTTTTTGCTTTTTATGGTCGTTTCCATGACTTATTGACCACAGTTATGGGGTTCCAGGGCAATTTACAACAACCATAAGGCCTGATACATGTTTGAGAGGTATGACCAAAAAGTTGTCGTTTTCGCGTTTTATGGTCGTTTTCTTGATTTATTGCCCACGGTTTTGGGGTTCTAGAGGGATTGCATGGCCCGTAAGACCCGATACATGTTTCAGAGCTATGAACAAAAAACTCGTCATATCTGTGTTTTATGGCCATTTTCATGAGCTATTGCGCACATTTTTGGAGTTGTAGGGCAATTTACATGTTTGAGGGCATGACCAAAACTCATCGTTTTCGTGTTTTATGGCCGTTTTCATGAGTTATTGCCCATGGTTTTGGGGTTCCATGGCAAAATAGATGTTTGAGTGCTATGACCAAAAATTTGATGTTTTCGCGTTTTATGGTCGTTTTCATGAGTTATTGCCCACAGTTTTGGGGTTCAAGGGCGATTTCCCACAACCGTAAGGCCTGCTACATGTTTGAGAGATTTGACCAAAAATTCGATGTTTTTGCGTTTTATGGTCTTTTCATGAGTTATTTCCCACAATTTTGGTGTTAAATGGAGATTTACAACGAACGTAAGGCCCGATATATGTTTGAGGGCATGACCAAGAACTCGTTGTTTTCGTGTTCTATGGCCGTTTTTATGAGCTATTGTCCAGAGTTTTGGGGTTCCAGGGGATTTGCATGGCTCGTCAGATCCGATACATGTTTGAGAGTTATTACCAAAAACTCGTCATTTTAGTGTTTTCTGACCGTTTGCATGTGTAATCGCCCATAGTATTGGGGTTTCAAGGCAATGTACATATTTGAGAGGTATGACGAAAATTCTTGGGGTTCCATGAGTTAGTGACCATAGTTTTGGGGTTCCAGGGCGACATACAACAACCATAAGGCCTGATACATTATTGAGAGGTATGACCAAAAAGTTGTCATTTTCGTGTTTCATGGTTGTTTTCATGAGTTATTGCCCACGGTTTTGGGGTTCTAGGGGGATTGCATGTCCTGTAAGACCCGATACATGTTTCAGAGTTATGAACAAAAAACTCGTCATATCCGTGTTTTATGGCCATTTTCATGAGCTATTGCGCACAGTTTTGGAGTTGTAGGGCAATTTATATGTTTGAGGGCATGACCAAAAACTCGTCGTTTTCGTGTTTTATGGCTGTTTTCATGAGTTATTGCCCATGGTTTTGGGGTTCCATGGCAAAATAGATGTTTGAGAGCTATGACCAAAAAGCTGATGTTTTGCATTTTATGGTTGTTTCATTTATTATTGCCCACAGTTTTTGGGTTCAAGGGCGATTTCCAACAACCGTAAGGCCCGATACATGTTTGGGAGATATGACCAAGAAGTCGATGTTTTTGCGTTTTATGGTCTTTTCATGAGTTATTGTCCACTGTTTTGGTGTTAAAGGGAGATTTACAATGACCGTAAGGCCCGATACATGTTTGAGGGCATGACCAAGAACTTGTTTTTCTCGTGTTTTATGGCCATTTTTATGAGCTATTGTCCATAGTTTTGGGGTTCCAGGGGATTTGAATGGCTCGTCAGATCCGATACATGTTTGAGAGTTATTACCAAAAACTCGTCATTTTAGTGTTTTCTGACCGTTTGCATGAGTAATCGCCCACAGTATTAGGGTTCCAAGGCGATTTACATATTTGAGACGTATGATGAAAATTCTTCTTTTTTGCTTTTTATGGTCATTTCCATGACTTATTGACCACAGTTATGGGGTTCCAGGGAGATTTACAACAACCATAAGGCCTGATACATGTTTGAGAGGTACGACCAAAAAGTTGTCATTTTCGCGTTTTATGGTCGTTTTCTTGATTTATTGCCCACGGTTTTGGGGTTCTAGAGGGATTGCATGGCCCGTAAGACCCGATACATGTTTCAGAGTTATGAAGAAAAAACTCGTCATATCCGTGTTTTATGGCCATTTTCATGAGCTATTGCCCACAGTTGTGGAGTTGTAGGGAAATTTAGATGTTTGAGGGCATGACCAAAAACTCGTCGTTTTCGTGTTTTATGGCCGTTTTCATGAGTTATTGCCCACTGTTTTGGGGTTCCATGGCGAAATAGATGTTTGAGAGGTATGACCAAAAAGTTGATGTTTTTGCATTTTATGGTTGTTTCATGAATTATTGCCCACAGTTTTTGGGTTCAAGGGCGATTTCCATCAACCGTAAGGCCCGATACATGTTTGGGAGATATGACCAAAAAGTCGATGTTTTTGCGTTTTATGGTCTTTTCATGAGTTATTGTCCACTGTTTTGGTGTTAAAGGGAGATTTACAACGACCGTAAGGCCCGATACAAGTTTGAGGGCATGACCAAGAACTAGTTTTTCTCGTGTTTTATGGCCATTTTTATGAGCTATTGTCCATAGTTTTGGGGTTCCAGGGGATTTCATGGCTCGTCAGATCCGATACATGTTTGAGAGTTATTACCAAAAGCTCGACAATTTACTGTTTTCTGACCGTTTGCATGAGTAATCGCCCACAGTATTAGGGTTCCAAGGCGATTTACATATTTGAGACGTATGATGAAAATTCTTCTTTTTTGCTTTTTATGGTCGTTTCCATGACTTATTGACCACAGTTATGGGGTTCCAGGGCGATTTACAACAACCATAAGGCCTGATACATGTTTGAGAGGTATGACCAAAAAGTTGTCGTTTTCGCGTTTTATGGTCGTTTTCTTGATTTATTGCCCACGGTTTTGGGGTTCTAGAGGGATTGCATGGCCCGTAAGACCCGATACATGTTTCAGAGTTATGAACAAAAAACTCGTCATATCTGTGTTTTATGGCCATTTTCATGAGCTATTGCGCACAGTTTTGGAGTTGTAGGGCAATTTACATGTTTGAGGGCATGACCAAAACTCATCGTTTTCGTGTTTTATGGCCGTTTTCATGAGTTATTGCCCATGGTTTTGGGGTTCCATGGCAAAATAGATGTTTGAGTGCTATGACCAAAAATTTGATGTTTTCGCGTTTTATGGTCGTTTTCATGAGTTATTGCCCACAGTTTTGGGGTTCAAGGGCGATTTCCAACAACCGTAAGGCCTGCTACATGTTTGAGAGATTTAACCAAAAAGTCAATGTTTTTGCGTTTTATGGTCTTTTCATGAGTTATTTCCCACAATTTTGGTGTTAAATGGAGATTTACAACGAATGTAAGGCCCGATATATGTTTGAGGGCATGACCAAGAACTCGTTGTTTTCGTGTTCTATGGCCGTTTTTATGAGCTATTGTCCACAGTTTTGGGGTTCCAGGGGATTTGCATGGCTCGTCAGATCCGATACATGTTTGAGAGTTATTACCAAAAACTCGTCATTTTAGTGTTTTCTGACCGTTTGCATGTGTAATTGCCCATAGTATTGGGGTTTCAAGGCAATTTACATATTTGAGAGGTATGACGAAAATTCTTGGGGTTCCATGAGTTAGTGACCATAGTTTTGGGGTTCCAGGGCGACATACAACAACCATAAGGCCTGATACATTATTGAGAGGTATGACCAAAAAGTTGTCATTTTCGTGTTTCATGGTCGTTTTCATGAGTTATTGCCCACGGTTTTGGGGTTCTAGGGGGATTGCGTGTGCTGTAAGACCCGATACATGTTTCAGAGTTATGAACAAAAAACTCGTCATATCCGTGTTTTATGGCCAATTTCATGAGCTATTGCGCACAGTTTTGGAGTTGTAGGGCAATTTATATGTTTGAGGGCATGACCAAAAACTCGTCGTTTTTGTGTTTTATGGCTGTTTTCATGAGTTATTGCCCATGGTTTTGGGGTTCCATGGCAAAATAGATGTTTGAGAGCTATGACCAAAAAGTTGATGTTTTGCATTTTATGGTTGTTTCATTTATTATTGCCCACAGTTTTTGGGTTCAAGGGCGATTTCCAACAACTGTAAGGCCCGATACATGTTTTGGAGATATGACCAAAAAGTCGATGTTTTTGCGTTTTATGGTCTTTTCATGAGTTATTGTCCACTGTTTTGGCGTTAAAGGGAAATTTACAATGACCGTAAGGCCCGATACATGTTTTAGGGCATGACCAAGAACTTGTTTTTCTCGTGATTTATGGCCATTTTTATGAGCTATTGTCCATAGTTTTGGGGTTCCAGGGGATTTGCATGGCTCGTCAGATCTGATACATGTTTGAGAGTTATTACCAAAAACTCGTCATTTTAGTGTTTTCTGACCGTTTGCATGAGTAATCGCCCACAGTATTAGGGTTCCAAGGCGATTTACATATTTGAGACGTATGATGAAAATTCTTCTTTTTTGCTTTTTATGGTCATTTCCATGACTTATTGACCACAGTTATGGGGTTCCAGGGAGATTTACAACAACCATAAGGCCTGATACATGTTTGAGAGGTATGACCAAAAAGTTGTCGTTTTCGCGTTTTATGGTCGTTTTCTTGATTTATTGCCAACGGTTTTGGGGTTCTAGAGGGATTGCATGGCCCGTAAGACCCGATACTTGTTTCAGAGTTATGAACAAAAAACTCGTCATATCCGTGTTTTATGGCCATTTTCATGAGCTATTGCGCACAGTTTTGGAGTTGTAGGGCAATTTACATGTTTGAGGGCATGACCAAAACTCATCGTTTTCGTGTTTTATGGCTGTTTTCATGAGTTATTGCCCATGGTTTTGGGGTTCCATGGAAAAATAGATGTTTGAGAGCTATGACCAAAAAGTTGATGTTTTGCATTTTATGGTTGTTTCATTTATTATTGCCCACAGTTTTTGGGTTCAAGGGCGATTTCCAACAACTGTAAGGCCCGATACATGTTTGGGAGATATGACCAAAAAGTCGATGTTTTTGCATTTTATGGTCTTTTCATGAGTTATTGTCCACTGTTTTGGCGTTAAAGGGAGATTTACAATGACCGTAAGGCCCGATACATGTTTGAGGGCATGACCAAGAACTTGTTTTTCTCGTGTTTTATGGCCATTTTTATGAGCTATTGTCCATAGTTTTGGGGTTCCAGGGGATTTGCATGGCTCGTCAGATCCGATACATGTTTGAGAGTTATTACCAAAAACTCGTCATTTTAGTGTTTTCTGACCGTTTGCATGAGTAATCGCCCACAGTATTAGGGTTCCAAGGCGATTTACATATTTGAGACGTATGATAAAAATTCTTCTTTTTTGCTTTTTATGGTCATTTCCATGACTTATTGACCACGGTTATGGGGTTCCAGGGAGATTTACAACAACCATAAGGCCTGATACATGTTTGAGAGGTATGACCAAAAAGTTGTCGTTTTCGCGTTTTATGGTCGTTTTCTTGATTTATTGCCCACGGTTTTGGGGTTCTAGAGGGATTGCATGGCCCGTAAGACCCGATACATGTTTCAGAGTTATGAACAAAAAACTCGTCATATCCGTGTTTTATGGCCATTTTCATGAGCTATTGCGCACAGTTTTGGAGTTGTAGGGCAATTTACATGTTTGAGGGCATGACTAAAACTCATCGTTTTCGTGTTTTATGGCCGTTTTCATGAGTTATTGCCCAATGCTTTGGGGTTCCATGGCGAAATAGATGTTTGAGAGGCATGACCAAAAAGTTGATGTTTTTGCATTTTATGGTTGTTTCATGAATTATTGCCCACAGTTTTTGGGTTCAAGGGCGATTTCCAACAACCGTAAGGCCCGATACATGTTTGGGAGATATGACCAAAAAGTCGATGTTTTTGCGTTTTATGGTCTTTTCATGCGTTATTGCCAACTGTTTTGGTGTTAAAGGGAGATTTACAACGACCTTAAGGCCCGATACATGTTTGAGGGCATGACCAAGAACTCCTTTTTTTCGTGTTCTATGGCCGTTTTTATGAGCTATTGTCCATAGTTTTGGGGTTCGAGGGGATTTGCATGGCTCGTCAGATCCGATACATGATTGACAGTTATTACCAAAAACTCATCATTTTAATGTTTTCTGACGGTTTGCATGTGTAATCGCCCATAGTATTGGGGTTTCAAGGAAATTTACATATTTGAGAGGTATGACGAAAATGCTTGGGGTTCCATGAGTTAGTGACCATAGTTTTGGGGTTCCAGGGCGACATACAACAACCATAAGGCCTGATACATTATTGAGAGGTATGACCAAAAAGTTGTCATTTTCGTGTTTCATGGTCGTTTTCATGAGTTATTGCCCACGGTTTTGGGGTTCTAGGGGGGTTGCATGTCCTGTAAGACCTGATACATGTTTCAGAGTTATGAACAAAAAACTCGTCATATCCGTGTTTTACGGCCATTTTCATGAGCTATTGCGCACAATTTTGGAGTTGTAGGGCAATTTATATGTTTGAGGGCATGACCAAAACTCGTCGTTTTCGTGTTTTATGGCTGTTTTCATGAGTTATTGCCCATGGTTTTGGGGTTCCATGGCAAAATAGATGTTTGAGAGCTATGACCAAAAAGTTGATGTTTTGCATTTTATGGTTGTTTCATTTATTATTGCCCACAGTTTTTGGGTTCAAGGGCGATTTCCAACAACCGTAAGGCCCGATACATGTTTGGGAGATATGACCAAAAAGTAGATGTTTTTGCGTTTTATTGTCTTTTCATGAGTTATTGTCCACTGTTTTGGCGTTAAAGGGAGATTTACAATGACCGTAAGGCCCGATACATGTTTGAGGGCATGACCAAGAACTTGTTTTTCTCGTGTTTTATGGCCATTTTTATGAGCTATTGTCCATAGTTTTGGGGTTCCAGGGGATTTGCATGGCTCGTCAGGATCCGATACATGTTTGAGAGTTATTACCAAAA